>JAUMHL010000016.1:17426673-17443327 GCA_032362345.1 Sandelia bainsii | reverse complement strand
CTTTTGCTGCAGGTCAACTGACTTTTGCTGCAGGTAAACTGACTTTTGCTGCAGGTCAACTGACTTTTGCTGCAGGTAAACCCATTTTTGCTGCAGGTCAACTGACTTTTGCTGCAGGTAAACCAATTTTTGTTGCAGGTCAACTGACTTTTGCTTCAGGTAAACCCATTTTTGTTGCAGGTCAACTGACTTTTGCTGCAGGTCAACTGACTTTTGCTTCAGGTAAACTGACTTTTGCTGCAGGTAAAAACCAACTCTTTACAAGAAAAAACATTTTTGTTTTGGCAATCACATGTAAACCATGTTTTGTTGCGGGAGACTCACATAAACTGACTTTTGTCAGTAAACCAACTTGTCACTGAGATCCTGGCAGATCCTGTATTTTCCTGTTTAATTTTCAGTTAATGAATTTTACCGTCAGACCATTTTACATAATAAAACTGCAGAGTAGCAGTGCAGAGGGAAAACTCAGACTTGGCCTCGGTGCACATGAACATGAAATTGGATTATAACAGAAAACCTTCTGCCAATATTTTCCCTTTCTGGTAAATTACCCTCAGCCCTCAGCTGCTGAAGAGTTCAACAACCAGATCTCAGATAAGGCCACAAAGTGGTGTTGAACAACACTTTGTGGGAATTTGAGGCACAGACTTTCTGATTCCTCCACAAGTGTCTCTTTGAGTCCAAACTGCATGGGAACCATTACAGAGAAACATATACAGAGTAAATATATGGAGCTGAGTGTAAATTGTCAGCTGGCTGCAGCTCTAAGTAATCAGACGGGAACTTTGGAGCTGATGTGACCCGATACCTGCGTAATTTAGCTCTTCTTTGTGTGTAATAATCCATTTCACGGTTTATGTTTTAAGTGGAGAATTAAGTAATTCTTTGCTTTTCTCGCTGCACTGGCTGTTTGTTCAGCAGTTCTGGGGTCAGGGCTCTGCTGCGTGTGGTCATTTTCTCCACAGTTTATAATACTCCCCATATAAATCGCTCTTTGAAGCCTCCTTTTCCTTCCACAGAGGAAAATTTCTCTGTATCCGGTTTATGAAGCAGCTCTCCGGCTTCTTTTGAACAATCTCCCCCCTTCTGCAGTGAGATCTCTACTTGTGTCATGTAAACTTGGACATTCCCTGGGAGGTTGTCAGAGGAGGAAGAGGGAGTCAGCCTTTTCCACGAAGGCCAAGGCAAACATTTCCTTTATTGAGGAACAGTATCTGCTGATGTGAGTTCTGTTGGTTGTTCTCCTATAAAGAGCCACTGTCTGAATCAAAGAGGTATTGATGAAGGAACTCGATCCACCAGCTTGGAAGAGTTTCAACCTTTTGTGCTGCTCATAATTAATCATTTAAATCCATAAAAAAGGCCACTGAAGAGATTTTACAGCTGAAAGGAAGAATTCTGTTTGTGTTCAGGTCCAAACCTTCCGCACATTGAACTAAAAGACGTTTCAGTCTTTTTACAACCTGGATCTTATTTTATACCTTCAGCCTTTTTCCCTGCTGGGCTTGATAACATTTTACACACAAACGTTAAATGTTTGATCACAGGGAAGAAGTTAGGTTTATTTTTTGAAAAGCCTGCAAGAGGCAACTGCTCAAAGGATGATTAGCGTTTAACAACTACAGCTCCCATGAGGCATTAACAACAAGCCAACAGTAAAAGACAGACATAAATCAGACATATTATTGATGGGGACTGTCTTCCTGTAAAATACTACTGTACAGGACATTTGTGGAAGCAGCATGAAACAACCAATATGTGCATATGACGTCTAGCAGCTGCAGTGAACGTGGCTGGTGGTACAACAAAGCTCAGGACGTTTTCACAGGAGGAGTTCTGTTGCTGTTAGAATACATGTTATGTACCCGAGCAACGTGACTGGTTATGAACATGATGTGAATTTAAGGAAGCAGTCCTTTTTAAGGCTAAACTCAATTTTTAATTAGAGCCTGAATATAACTTGTTCAAAATAAGTGTTCCACTAGGTGCCGTTTTGGTGCCATTGTATGAGACGTCAAAAGTGCAATTTAAAGAGACGCCTGCCTCCGTACAACTCACGCTCATATGGGTCATATGAGTGGAGAGATACAAATACCTGGGAGTTCACCTCAACAACAGACTGAACTGGAAATGCAACTGTCTGTCTACAGGAAGCAACAGAGCAGACTCTACTTCTAATTTGTGCAACAAGATCCTGCAGATCCTTTACCAGTTTGTTATAATCAGTGTAATATTCTTTGCTGCTGTCTGCTGGGGCAGCAGCATCAGAGCCAGAGACACCAACAACCTGAACTAACGGACCAGGAAGGCTGGCTCTGTGTTTGGGATTTCAGTGGAGCAGGAGGTAGAGAGGAGGATGCTGAACAAGCTGCAGTCATCTGTATCCATCATTCACAAAGACAGAACTGAAGAAGACCTCGAACTGCAGACATACAGACTCTAAACAAAGCAGCACCTGGCAGCCTTTAATTACTATTTTCACACCACTGTCCTTGTTTGAAGTGAGTTCCAACAGTGCAGAACACAAAAACTAGGCCAACAGACGCTCACCACTGGCTTGATGGGCAATGGATGTAGGGTTGGTGTGTCCCAGGCCTTAAAAAGTCAACTTTTCACTGGCTGAGATAAACAACTCTGTTGTTGACTAAACTGAATCTCTTTGGGTTTTTGACTGTTGGTCGGACAGACCCAGAAATCTGAAGGTGTCACACTGGATATACCAGATCCTCGATAATCAGGTCGTTGACAGAATCATCATCAGATTAATCAGAAATGAAAATAATCGTCTTTATATTCAGACATGTTAAATGTGCCTCACAGACTGAACATTTTATTTTTACATCATTAACATAATGATTCGTCTGTGGACTTGAGCAGGTTTTCAGGTCAAAAGGTGAAGTGAAAAGTCACTGGTGTTAAAGTTGAACTGTAGTTGAAGTATTTTCTGAATTTAAACCTGTCAGATTTCAGACCACACCCCTACTCTGAAGGGGTTAATGTGGACAAACAGTGAGTGGGATCAGGTTTAACATGAGAATCTGCCTCTTCTTAAAAATCCTTTCCACCTTAAAGCTTCAGCAGAGACTCAGCTGTGTCATCAGTTTCTACTAAAGCTCCCTCTCATTCTCTCGGCTCAGCTCGGTTTCACTGTCAGACCCGATCGAAGCACCTGGAACTGCTTCAAGGACTCCAGGGTGGTTCTCCAAAACCAATAAACAAGCCAGTTCTTAGGTGAGCAGTCCAAGTGTTCATCAATCTGAAAGGTTAAGGACATGCTACCCCGTGGTCCACGCCCAGATCATCACGGAGCGGGCGGCTTTCTGCTGGAGCTACACACCAAGTTGGCCTCGTTTAAACAGCAGAAAGGCAGAAACCACTGACATCACCCTTATTTCACAAACATGTTGGCAACCGCCATGTTGGAAAATGAGATAAACTTTAATATACAAATAGTCTCTGAGGAGCTCTGTTGAAGAACACGCCAATTTCAAGGACACTTCTCTGCAGTGCGGCACCACAGTGTGTTTGTGTCATTAAACTGTTAAAGGATTAAGATTCAAGTCCAACTATTTTCACAAAAGAAAAACCAAGCAAGTGGTTAGAGGTCCTTCTGCTAGTGTTGCTTCTTGCACACAGACACAGTTTTACAGATACTGGACTGGTTAAGACCTCAACCACCAACCAAATGCTCTGAGTTCTCTGACAGTTAAAAAGCAGTTTTTCATTCTCTCAGTAAATGTTCTGCACCCTGTGACACTGCTCCCGCGGTTCGTTAACACCTGACTCCAATTAGCTTCTGCTGATGTGATTAGCCGAGGGCTTCACATACTGTTTCCAGCCTTCGCTGGGAACGTTTGAATGATGAGTTCAATGTGGGAAAGAACAATACAGTGATAGCGACTTGTGTCTTATTGTGTTTGATCAATATTTGACCGTGTTTTCCAAAAGGTTCTGTTTCTATTTCTTACCACTGTATTTAGATTTAGAAGATTAACTGATTATTAGAGAAAATAATGAGCAGGTTAATCGGTAAAATTATCAGTAGCTGCAGCTTCAGACTGTTTTTCATCTCAGCAGTTGCAATATACAAAAAAAACCTGTTGAAGTTTATTTTTTCTTCTTCTGCTTTCTCAGTTAATCTGTTTTCTCCTTTAATCAGCACCAGCTTTTCAGCTTAGTTTGGTTGATTTCAGCTGTTTCTCCTTCCGAGTTTGGGGTCGTTTTCCCAAGGTTTAAAACACAAGCAGCAATCAGCATGAAGTTTATTCTCACCACCACCTCCTGTTGTTTGCTGGTGACACTGAGCTGATTCACTGCTTCATAATAATTCAGTATATACTCGATTTCACAAGAGAAACTAATTTCCTCCTTTGAATCACCTTGTGGGTCACACCAGTCCAGAGTCTCCCTGTCAATCCACACCTCATTGCAGATGTGCAGCTCTGCAGCTGACTGAGTGTTAGCTCTGACACTGTCATCATCCGTCACTTCGAGTCGCGCTGCCTCCACTAATTCACCCGGCGGTTACTTTCCCGTCAAAAACACACACTGTAAAAATCAGTTGTGTTTGCCCTGAATAAATTATACATGTGCAGTATTCATGCTGTGGTTAACCAGCAATGTAAAATCATTTTCTACCCAAAACCGCTGTGTGTCTGTGCCTCCACAGTCCATCTCCCAGACTCTACCCTCACACTCTAAATGTGCAGGCCAGTTAATATGCAGAGTGTATAACGGCCCCATCACTTTCTGACTGGGCAGAGTCCGTTTTCAGGGTATTTGATGCTCAGGAATGCCTCTCAGCTTCTCACATTAGCATAAGTGAGCAGCCAGCTGACTGGCTGAGACACAAGGCTTCTCATCATCAGATTTGGCTGAACAGCGTGTGGCTTTAGCACAGATACTCAATTAGAAACAAGAAGTAATGTAGTGGATTCGTGGACTCGTGCTTCTTCTCCTCCACGTAAAACCCAACGGCAACTCAGTTTAGATGAGCCAGAGAGAGAAAACAGCAGCCGATACAGCTAAAGTTAAGTCCAAATGAGTTTGATAGAATCAGTGTCAAAATAAAATTTTAAAAACTATTTGCAATTGAACCACTTTGTTCCACTGAAAACCAAAGTTCCCAAATCATTTGAATGTATATCAGGGCCCCAATCTTTGTACGTGCATTAACAGGTTATCTGATAATACTACTGATGGTTTCTTCCAACATCATGTCAAACTTGTCCTGACAACAGATCCACAAACTTAATCCTACGCAGGAGCAAATTCGTTCTCTGGTTCTCAGATTTGAAAAGTGTTGGACCAACCAACTATGGATGCATCATTCTTACATGAACAAGTCATCAAGATCAGAGGTGTGGAATAAGTAAATACACGTAGGTAAATTATCAGTCAGTCATCAATATGTGCAAATCACACGTATGGTAATAATGACATATTTAATCACTGACACATATAATCTGTCAGACACAGTTTTTCTCCATCTTTCTGCATTTTTGCTGCTTCTAATCAAGTTACATCTTTAAATTCTTCTCTCCCTCTGTCTCTCATCATTAGGACGTAGCCAGTGGGAAACTTTCTGATCATGGTTTCCAGTGTCAACAACCATGAAAGTGTGCAGATGATTAAATCCAGCTTTCCTCCATCCACCTCTCAAGTGGGTTTGAGGAACCCACCAGATAAACTTAACCAGGATTTCCTACAACTGAACTTCTTTCTTGTTAAGTCTAAACATTTCACTACACATCCAAGTTCTGCACTGACTTAACCCAGGAGCCTGCAGGGTCAGCAGGTTCCTCCAGAACCTGCACCACCTAGGCCCATTCAGTAATCCATGCGATGGTACCATGCACTTCAATAACACTATCACCATGAAAGTGGTCGTCTGAACTTCCAGTTGCAGACTTTTATTTTAAAAATCATGAACAACTTCCTGTTTTGATTCTCCTCTAGGTAACTTAACACTCATGAATCTGATTGATGTCACCTGCTCCCTCTCATCTCCTCCGCTCTCGAGCTTCTTCAGTTAGTCAGACATTCATGATCCTCTGAGGGTGAACCTGACTTTTCAGCTGGTCATGAGATCATCTCTTGTTCTGTGGCACAGGAACAACCACTGAAGTGTTTTTTGGATCAGTGACTCATCTCTGCAGTTGTTCTGTTTGCTCTGTGAGACGAGCAGCCGCCCGCCGTCATACGATGACGATCAGGTCGTCCTAAATGTCAAGCTCCTGTCCCACTGTGTGCAGACTTTAACCATGTCTGTCAGCATTGTGGTGACACTGAAAAGGGCAAATATCCCCACACCAAACTCACCTCTGTTGGTTCCCTGAGGGTCGGGATATTATCCTCATAGTACACCTCAGATCACAACACTGAACCACCTCTGTATGACTGGATCACTTCTGCATGGACAGAACCACACATGGATTTAAAGAAATCAATCAGAAGCCAACATGATTTGTTGTTATTGATCCTATCAGGTCTACTTTCTTCCAGATAGAAGATTTGCTCAGAATCAAGTGATGATTATGCGACATATGAGGTGTTGCACATTTTTAAGGTGACGTCAAAGTGTGTAAGTCTGTGACGGGCTTAAACAGTCTGTTGTCACCGATCGTAAAAGCAACAGGCAGAGAGGATCCAAACATAGACAAAGGTTAATGTAATCCAAGGATAAACAGGCCTGCTGACAGTCCACCAAGAACTGAAGTCAAACTCATATTTATCATTCAAGTTATTGTCATCACATCACTGTGGATCTGCCTCCAATTTCAAAAAGGGTTTATACTGACTCTTTCAGGCTGATATCAAAAGATCCAAACATACAGGGAGGAACTCACATCAGAAAAAACATCCAGAAACACAATGAGGTTTGTTCGTGTGTCATTCTGGCTGCTGACTGGTCGACTGAACATGTTGCTGCCGGCTGAAAATCATAACATCTGTATCTTGTGACTCCGACATCTCCTGTTAATTACATGTACTGGTCAAACCCTCCTCTCAGCAGCTGGAGACGACACCACTCTGCACAACCTGACTGCTGTGTAAATAACCTGAGGTGGAGAGAGTGCAGGAGCTGGACAGCAGCCAGGTGCTGGATGTGCTGATGGGGCATTTTGGAGCCTTTTGGCCTCCGGAGAGCAGGGCCGAGGCGTCTGGAGCACATTAGAGGAACTAAGCCCTAAAGCCGGCTGATCAGCGCCTGCAGTTCGCTTCCCATGACAGTCAGTCCGTGTATCACAGATTGGACAGATCAACCCATAGCAACCCCACCCCTATACATAAACATACAGTTCCAGCAGCCATGTGCACCTGCAGCATCACACACACACACACACACACACGTTAACATTCAGAAGTCTTATCACCATGGATGCTCCAGTCAATCGACTGGAACCAGCCAGTATTCAACAGACATAAATCTATCACTGTTCCTACATTTACTGATTTGTACAAACTACAAGTCAAAGCAGAAAGGGGAAACACCCAGAACAACAAGAAGTTTCCTTTCATTTAGTTTAAACTGTTTCACATGATGTTTCAGGTGTTTCCTCAGATCTGCCTCACAGGACACATTTAACATTCAGTTCAACCAACAAATACAAAATCTCACACGTAGTGCACAAACAAAACCCATTACACAAGTGAACAATGACTAATGTGACAACCACTATGGTCAGGCTTTTTTGCCCGAATATATCCAGATGTTTTTAGTAGCGCTCAGCCCTACTTTGCCATATTCATGGAAATAATTCTGAAATTAAAGGTAACAGCCTTAGGATCATCCCACCCTCAGAAGCAGAGTCTGAGGGGCTTCATGATTTGAACACAGCACATTCCCACAGTAGCACTGGCAGCTATTGTCAACACATTGGGGGATTGAAGGTAAATCCTGCTCTCTTTGTTGTAGCGCTGGTATGCGCTGACATCTGGATCGGCGCACCTCAATGGAAAGGCTGGGTGGGGCCTCCCATGGGTCTTAAGACCAACGACAGGCTGCAGGCTGAGCGGCCACAGGTGCACGGAGTCGTGCAGTGGGCCTCCAGCAACAAATAAGCAGATTCCACCTGATCACCTGCAGCCCAACCTCAGTATCCGCTTGTACTTTACAGTACGATCCAGGTATCAGAGAGAGTCATCACCACAGTACTGAACTGATTTCTAACAAACTGGATGGATCAAATCTGTATGAATGATCCAGAACAGATTCTTTTGATGCTATTTAGGTTTTTAAATGGCTTCAACAGTTTGCATTGTTCCAGCAGCAGCCCCCTCTGTCGCCGACTCATACAAACATCTTTTCACACCACATTTCCACCAAGAACCCTGAGGGGGAAATTAGCAGCCAGACATCCCTGATAAATAAGTTTCTGGAACTGACATGTCACAGCTAACAGAGCCCTGATTGTTTTGGACTTATTAACACAGGAAGTCACTGCTGCTGCAGACTTTCACATGCTGTCACAAACTCACCAATCATGAGGACGCTTTGTCTTCAGGGCCTCATGTCATGTCTGCAGGTGAAGATCGGTCCCAGCAGCTACCTGTTGAGAAATGACATTAACGCCACTCTCACTTATGTCATGCTGCTAATTAATTAACGACCTGGTGGTTCACGACCTTCTGACTGGTGGCAGTGTTAATGTGAGGAGGCGTCTTCATCAAGAGCTGTGATGATTTAAAGTTCACTAAAGAAGGTGCAAATGCTTCAGGCTGTTGATCTCTGATGGGTTTTAACTTTTGAACCTGAGGTCTTAAAGCATTCACTGCATTTACATGCTCTCAAGTAATCAGGTCACAGTCGGCTTCCTCTAGTAGCTGATTTCTTAATTGTCATGTAAACAGGAAACCTGGGTAGGGGATCAGAGAAACCTGGTTTCTCCAGGTAGATTTCTCCCAGAGTAATCGGATTACTCTGCCATGTAGACGTGTAACCAGGTTTCTAATCACATGTGCAGGACAAAGTCTGCAGACACTCACCGCTCTACTACAGTCAGTAGAGGAGCGGCTGGATGAAAGAGGAGATCATTATGCTGCCTCGGCTTGAAATCAAGTCCAACTAAAACTGAAACCGACACAAACGTCTGAATACGTCATTTTTCACTGTGTGTTTCTTAATTCACACAATTTGCACTGTAAGAAGCAGCACTGTCAGTCAGCTCCCGACACACGTATCTAAAAAATAAGCCGTCTTTTCTGTCTCTACAGTTCAAATCTGTGAACCAGGTTCCTTTAGTGCAGGTAAAAACCTGGTTTCTCAGAGTAGTGTGTGTAAACAGTTATTGTGGTAATAAGTATAGCCTGGTCCTGGAAGGAGTTTGTTTAAGAAAACAAACTATTCCATCTTCAAGTTGTGTGTTTTGAGTTGTCGCTCTCTGACACTGCAGCAGGAGCTGTGGACGAGGAAGAAACGTTCAGGTCAGAGTAACAGTTTCCCTCCAGTGGACGCTCACTCACACCTTTTTAAAGATTCAGGATGTGCACATGGAGGCTAGAAAACATATTTTTGGATTCTGATCAGAAAATCTTACATTACACAGATTTTTAACATTTAATATTCTGTGTTCTCTGAATCAGTATGATAGAAAGTGTGTTTTATTCAGTACCTATTACATGTGAATTATTCCCACAACCTCTGAAAAGGTAACGTGAGTGGAAAGATTCTCCTGAAGAGTTAAGGGTCTGAATTATAACATTTATAAAGTTGAATTTCCGAAAGTTAAATATTTATCCATGTAATGAATTTCTGTTTTCATGTAGAAAAAAAGCTCACCTGGACTCACCTGTCCTGAAATATTATGATTGATGGGAAAAGTGGAAATCAGGACTGTTTGCAGTTTTTGTGAAGGAATTACTACATTTCAGAAGAGATTTGAAACATGTTCTTTCTTATCTGGATGTCGGATTAAACCTTGTTTTCTTTGACTGTTTGTGATTTAGATCAGTGAAATCTTGCAGCAGACCTCTCTCTTCCAATAAGGCAAAACTACACTTGATTAAAGCTAAAATTAAACACTGGCGGCAGGTAAAAGGAGACAAACTATGACGTCTTTGGTGTTAGATAACCCAGCTACTGGACCTCGACTAACATATCCTGTGGCATCAATTCCTCTGACGCTCTGACATTACACTCCTTCACCTCTCAGGTGTCTGTTTCAGACTTTCTATCCATCTACAGACTTGCTCTCGGACACATCTGACGCCTCGATTCTCTAACTCGTGAAACTCTTACAAAGCTCTCAGAAGCTGAGTTGGGGGCATTTTTTCCCCCTAACGACTATGTGTGGTTTGAATTAAGGCAGGCTCAGTAAAATATTCCTATTCATGTCTTCAGTGACTCGTACACCACCTCCTTTCACCTTGACCCTGTTGGTCCCAGCATGATTTACTTAGATCTCCTTCAGAGCTGGTAAATTGAAATCAAATCCAAATGGTTTGTTTGTGTGCAGACCCAGACTCTCTGTAAATGTGCTGTGGCTGACGGGAGGAGGCACAGTCAGAGCTACCAAACACTGCTCTTTTCATTGTGGACTCTTTGTGGCCTCCATTAGTGGTGGAAGTCGGTGGCTGACGACCGAGCCGGCTGTCATGTCTGATTGGTGGAACATGAAGTGAACACGTACCGCTCAGGAAATGAGATGTTGAAGATTTTCACTCAACAATCGGTCGAGTTAAACCTACACAAACACAATCCTCTGAGGTCAAATTACTTCTACAAATCTGCCCTGTAACAGTCAGCGCTGAGCTGGAGACGAAAAACCAGAATGATACTTAATGTAATATGTTAATGTGATAAATGAAACTATTGAAAAGTCTTTTTTTTTTCTCTCTAAACAGAACAAGACAAATTTCTCAAATGTTAACTGTCTAAAAATAAGCAGGCAGCGGATGTTCAAATTTCTCTTTTCTGAGCAGTTTAGGTTATGTTAACCTTAAAGTCCATTTAGTAGCTGTTCTGGAGCTTTCAGTCATCTCACAGAACTGATCAAACAAAATGCAATATGCTGAATATTAATCTGAAGGAGCGTCCAGTGCCAGTTATCAGTTCCCAACACATTTAGTTTGGTACCTAAAAAGTACTGAGGTTTTACACAAAGCATTTGAACAGACATTTGATTTTAAAAGCTGCTCCTGTGTGTGATGCCTTTGTTAGGACATAATCTTTATTGGAGACTTACATAAGTGTGGAGTTACAGGCCAATAAGCCACTGTTAATTACAACAAATGAATCATGACCCATTTCCCTGATTCACTCATGGAAGAATCAGCTCTGCATTAAAACACTGTGGTCATTTATTCCAGGAACTCGATGTCTAACTTCATTACTGACTAAAAAAAGCTTGATCATTCATTCATTAACAGATTTTTTTATACTCTGCTTGTAAAGCTTTTCTGCCTGGGTGGTCGAACGTTAAAAGGAGCCGCAGGGCAGATGGTTCATCCTGTGGAGGAAGTGAAACAAATTACACAAATAAAAAACATGAAAACCAGCCACACTCCTACTGTCTCACTTAGGAAGCAGCATTTATCAACATCCCTTCACCTGAGAAGCCAAATCCAGGGCAAAAAAATCAAGCAGTTTGTCCATACTAGAGTAAATGCTCTGTTCAAACAGTGGCTAATGTGAGTTAAGATGTTTGTCAAATGATTTAATTTGGTTTCAGTCTGGATTAATTGGAGACTTTCTGATAACCTGGATTAAGACTTGAGCCACCATTGTCCCTGCATGGTGCACAAGGATGCTTCAACATGTGAACAAAAGAAGCCTGGGATGGGAGCCTGAGCCCAAATCAGAACAGAGACAAGCAAAGAAAAGTACAATCACATCGCTCTGTAAATTCATTTAGTGTTGAGTCTCGATGTGCAGCTTATCTAAAGGTAAATCTAAGAGTGATCTGATGGGAAGCAGCCTCTGATCTCTGAAAGCAACAGCAGCCAATGGAAAACACTATTTCTCCAGCAGGACCAATAAAGTCTCACCCGGCGTTTTTCATCCTGGAGGAGCAGCTGTAAACAGAACCTCTCCGTCAGCTCATGTATTACTGCAGGAGAGAAACGGCACGCTATATATTAGGTCATTTGGCTGAGGCGAGGAATCCCATTTAGCAGCTGATAAAAGCATTTGGGATGAATGCTGGAGCCCCGGGGCGGCTTGGAGGAGTCCCTCACCTCATCTGGGTTCAGTCACTGAGCGCTCTCCACGGAGCCGTTTGAGGCCGCCGGTTGGACGGCTGCAGGGGAAAAGTGTAGGCAGACTGAGACACGCGCAGATGAGCAGGATCAAAGTGCTGCTGGCCCCCGTTTCACACTGGAAAAACCATTGCAGGCTGCACGGGCCAGAGAAGAAGAACAGACTGAAATGAGGAGAGGAGGAGGTGGTGAAGTGGAGGGCGGGGGCTGTATTAATGGTCCACTTTATTGCTTTGTACTGGTAAAATTAAGAGCTCAGATTTCATGACAGCACTTGAACCGTACACGCTGGGCTTCTTCTTCCAGGCCTCGTTTCGGTTCCTGTTTCAGCCTGCAGCGACCCGAGAACAGAGAGTCAGCCTGGCTGCGGCTGAGTGATGGGACTGGACCAGGAGGAGACCACAGATGTAGTTTAGTCAAATTCATGAGCCTGAAAGTTATTTAAATAACATGAAAAACTAAGCACGTTATAGTCTGATCACACAAACTGAATTAACTGGCAGCACAGTGATGATTTAGGATTTTTGAGGCAGATACCAGTGGTGATAGTTTAGATCAGAGGAGGAGTCTGTGCACACCTGCAAAGACACAGGTGTGGAGAAGGAAACTAAATAAAAACATAATTATTTTAGAAAAGTGTCTCATTTATGAACTAATACACACATGGACACTGACATATCTGCCATTTGCTACGAAAAACGGATTTATGAGCCATTTATCCTTTGAGCTCAGTGTGAGGAATATGGCATCATGTGGTGTGAGTTTCAAATGGATAAAACTGCAGCTGTTGATAGTCCAGCTTCAGCCACATGATCCTTAAATACAAAAACATATTTAGGGAACTTTTTGTTTGTAGGACATTCTTGTGTGTGTGAATCTACGTTGGTTTTTTTTGCTCTGGAGACTTATTCTAAACATCCAGAGTTGAACAGGCTCAAATGCAGAAACATCCCCACAGTCCAAAAACATGGAGGCTGTGATGGAGGAAAAGTTTAAAATCCACCAAAGATACAAAAATGTTTGTGAAATTATTATTATTTGATATTTAAATGACAGTAAATCATTAGTACGATGCACTAAACACAAAACTTAACGTAATTGATTCATATTAATTATTTGAAGCTTTATGTAGCTGACAGTCTGAAATGATCCACATTAAACTAACTTCCTTTGGTAAAGAACAGCCGCCTGATTTCAACTACACCGACTTTAACTTGATCTCTGACAGTCATCTTTAACATGTCTGACTATCACAGACAAACATCAGGAGTCTGAATCGGTTTTTCCTCTGTGACACAGGAGCAGTGATGACGTTGCCCTCTTCACTGTCTGTTGCTCAACCTGTCAGTCATCCTGATGAGCCATCATCTCAGTCAGTTTTCCATCCTGCCAGCGTCTGTGAGCAGGACCCCAGCAGGTCAGATCACATGTTTTCTCTGCAACTGGAACTGATTTTAATTGGGTTCTGGATCTGATTATTTGGTATCCAAAGGAGTGGATGAGGACTGTGCAGTGTTTTTGAGAAGATGGTCATGAATTGATTTTCTGGCAATCAGCAGTTTGTGGCTCGGCCTCCCTCTGAACACACAGATTAAACTTTTCCCAAACTGTCCTATTGTGCCTCTTAAATCTTCCTTTTTTTATTCACGTCTCTCTGCTCTTCATCTGTTGCAGCTCATGTAGGACGATCCTGTGCTGCCTCCCAGATGACTTATCAATTGTCTGTTCTTTAATCCAGAGCGTTCCTGAATGCCTCATTGCCCAGGGGTTTGTTTAAGCCCCTGCAGACATCCAGGAGCCATCCTGGCCTCTCTTCCTGCTCCCCGTCCCTCTCCAAGCTAATATCAAGAATATGTGGAGGACTTGGACAGGTAGGCGGATCAGGAAAGTGCGGCCTCTTTGCTGTCACTGAAGCCAATAAGTGAGTGTGAGGTGACACTTCCCAGACTCTGCTGATGAACTGTCGCACCTCTTTAATTCTGACCCGGGGTCTAAATCCGCCCACGTCGCTGGTTTTCACATCAGAAGACTCATCGTCTTCCTCCCTCGGGCCTCGGACACAGACTGTCCCACACTGTCAGAGGAGCACTGCACGAGTTTTATCCTTTAAACTGAAAAGGAGAAAAATCCCTGCACACTGCACTCTAACGTCGGAGACGTGAACGTTATTCTGCATGAACCTGAGAACGTTTATTCAAAGGGAAACTATTTGTGGTCTTATTGTAGCAGTAATTATGGTTCCTGCGGTGGAATGTACCTAAAGACATGAACTCCTCACAACACGTTTCAGGCGTGTTACAGCCTGACCTTTAACCCCCTCCTCTGCTGTGTCTAACTCTTTGATGCCTGCTTGGGGTTGGTGCCAGAGATGCCCAGACTAGCTCCCTGAATGATTGGACTGGCTCAGCTGTGAGTCTATACTGGTTTGCTTTCTGGAGACTGGGCCAGGTTGTAGTTTACACCTCAGTCCTCGCATGCAGACAGACACACACACACACACACAGCTAAACTGCTGTCTAGTGACAATAAGTAAAGGGGGGGTGGTTTTATTTTGGTTGTATTTATTTCTTTGCTTTGATCGGCACCTGTTGGTCTCTGGTGTAAATTCACACTGTACTTGTACTTTTTCTCTACTTGTATCTGACAGCTTTTAAAAACATTTGAAGATAGTGAATCAAGAGCATTATCTAAATGATCTAAATCTCCGAGGGAGGACTGATAAGGACGTCTGTCTTAAGGCTGCTTCACGCCTCTTGCAGAAGGTGGTGAAGAAGGTTTGTGAAACTCTGCGGCTCAGTTGCTGATCAGGTTGTTGCTATGTGACCTCTCAGCCCAACATCATCACTTCCTGATTTGCCTTCTTCAAAAACACGCCAGTATCTTCATTTTTGAGAGGATGTAAATAACCTAAACCCCAGGTGCCACGATGACAAACTCGGTGAGGCTCACTCTTCATAATTCTAGTTGTAGTGCTCAGTTTAAAGACACAAAATAACCAAAAGAGAAGGAAACCAACCAGACAGAAATGCAGCACTACCACAAACTGATGCAAAACAATCACCCTGAAGTGTTGCGGAACCTTACCCAGTCTGTACCAGGGGCCCCATTTTCTCCGTCAGTGCCTTGTGTTGAATTTTATTTCGACAACTTGCTGTTTCCAAGGTGAAGACGGAACCTTGATGTTTAACAATGACGACGTTGTTTCTGACATAAAGCAAGTGACATGAAATCATCACATTCGACAGGCCAAAAAACCTAATTTAACGTTGTTCAGTCAACAATGTGCAGCAGTGGTGAAAACACGGTGAAAACCACATTTTGTTTATTGGTCCTTCTTTTGTTGCTCTGGAAAAAGACACACAGGGAACCATCAGCTAAACATCCTTCACGAGTCCACCCTGATCCTCTATTAAACCTCTCACGTGACAAACAGGTGAAGGCAGCGTGTCCAGTTTATGTTATTGTCAGCGCTGAGGTTGAAAACATGAAACCACATTTGTGTCTGTCAGGTCGCTGTGTGCAGCAGCTGGGAAGCAGCAGATTGTTTTTCCCTCCGTCTCTCCAGCTCATCCTTGGCTCGATGCTGAAGGATCTGCTGGACCGCAGTGGACCAAATGCTGCCTGTGGGGCCACATGGAGCCTCTCAGCAGGTTTTTCTTTTTAATGGAGCTTCTGCTTTTAAACACACGAGTCCTCGCATGAAGTGGTGGACAGCTGACCTCTGATATTTTTAAAGACAGAGATAGAAAACCACACACAGACGCGTCTTTCTTCCTGCACGCTACGCCTCATCACAAACTCCACCTGGAGGAATATTTTTACAGGGGAAATCCCCGAAAAGAGCTCATTAATCAACAAGAAGCTAAATTTAGTTCACCTCCACTCTGACCCAGGACCAGCCATGGCACCAGGCCTGAGGTCCTGTCTTTATAGCCTCAGTCTGTTGAATTTCATGTGGTTTTATGTGACAGTGCAGCTTCTGCAACAGTGGCCTCTTTAATCAACTTACAATGATTTTTATTAGTGTGGTGCACTGAATGGAAAACCTTTGTCACTGCTTAAGAATCAGCTTTGAATTTGAGTTTATTCAGTTTTCCAATTAAAATAAATAATAATAAAAAGATTTTTATATGTAAACTGCTTTTCACCAGTTCATATTGTGATTAAAAAACATTTTTTAAAACTATTTAAAATGTCTGTTGCTCTCTTTCATCAGGGTTTTAATACAGAACACAGAATACAACCACTTTAAAATTCCATTAATTTACATTTCAATAGTGTAACTGAGGTGTTTATAGGGTATAATGACTGAATAAATAGATGATACCTATTAGCCTATTAACCTGTTAGGTTATTTGGTGACTCTAAGATTGCCGGTAGGTGTGAATGTGAGTGTGCATGGTTGTTTGTCTCTATGTGTCGGCCCTGCGATGGATTGGCGACCTGTCCAGGG
>JAUMHL010000016.1:17410912-17426573 GCA_032362345.1 Sandelia bainsii | reverse complement strand
CCTAAACCTTACACTGTAAAGTGCCTTGAGATGACTGATGTTGTGATTTGGCGCTATACAAATAAAGTTGAATTGAAAATTAAATTGAATTGAATTCATAGTACTGTTTTCTGCAGTACACTAGACAAAAAAATAAAATAATGTATATTTTAAGAAAAACTGTAGTTATTTTCTGTTTTTTTTCTTCAGCTACCCACAATAAGTTTAACATGTTCTTGTTGTGAACAGCTCCTCCTCTGATGACAATCACTGACAATACATGAACTTTAAACACACTAGTACTTATGCAGACTACTTTTTGTTCATACTGTATCAATGTGCTTCTACTTAATAGTACCTGTGCAAATGGCAAATAAACGATTTTATTCCATCCCTTGCACAAAAACTCTGTCACAACCTGAAAACTGTTTTGTGTTCAGTAAACAGAACATTTTTCACCCCGCTGGTTCAGAGAATATGTACAGAGCATTTAACCCTTTACTGCTACACTGATTCCTGGGCTGGTTTGGAGCCAGTGCTCGCTGACAGTTCTTCGTGTTTCGACAACCAAAGAAGCTCTTGGCCAGGAAAACCTGTTCCAGAGTGTCAAATCTGATTAATTCCTAGTTTTCTTCTGTGAGTATCTTTGACTTTAAAACTGCTGATAAAACTAAACATGACTTCATCACACTTTTTTACAATACTCAGAGATTTTATGGCCCAAAAGACTTTTGATTGATTGATTGGGAAAATAAGTAGCAGTTTAGTTGAAATTGAAACTCTAATCATTAGTTTCATTACTGGTAATATTGTGTGTAAACTTATGGACCAGCTGCACTGGCACAAAGACAAACTCTCTCTCTGTGTATGTGATACTGTACAGACACATGGGAAACAAAGATTTCATGTTTTCTGTTCCAGACACCTGAAATAAGTTAAAAAGGGAAATTAACTCAAGTCCGGTGTAAACTCTACGGTAAATTATTATGTTTCTACTTGTTTTCTGTTTTGATTCTACCTAGTTAATTAAGATTCAATTAAATACTGTGTACTGCTGTAATCACTCTGTGGTTTATGTTATATTTATGTTTACGTTTACATTTATCTAGTAATGCTTCTTAATCTAGATTTGTTCATCTACTGTACTATACTTGTAATATTTACCCATAGAAAAGGTGCTGTAAAACCACTTATGTTTTATTTTTACTACTTAAGTTATTTGTCATTTTATCTGTTTTATCTAGATTTCCTTTACTTTAAATCTATTTTTACAATTAGTTATCATATGATATCAACAACTCTCACATCCATGACACACAATCCCCAAAACCCAATAACAAACCACAAATCAAAAAAGTATACATATGTAGCTATTGTATCTATACTGATAAAACAAGTGCTTATAATTAGTCCACACACACCACAAACAAGTTCAGTCGACTTAAAGTACATAAAAATACAACCCAACCCATCAAATCCCTCATGTTAGGGACAAATACGTCAGTAAATAAAAAATGAAAATAATTAAATTTGTATTCAGAGCTTGTAAAACTTCTGTTGACTTTTAATCTATTTTAGTTATTTTTATTTTATATTTTTAATTCACATAAGCTATATTTTTTTCTACTTCTAATTTCTCATGTTTATTAGTCTCATTGTTTTCAGATGATCAACTGTCCAATCACCTGTAAAGCATGAACGTACACAAAAGGCGCTTTATCATTAGTACAAATGACATTAATAGTGTTTGACTGATTAATTGTTAGATTGACACCATCTGACAGCTCTGCTTACATGATGCAACACAGTGTAAACACCTCAAAACCACCACGTCTAGTTTATAATGCTAAAAACACATATTTAAAAGCTGCACCGGACATTTAAGTGGGTAAATATCGACATAAATATAGTTTTGTTGTGCACTGATAAAATATAAAAATAACGTTATCCGGGCCACTCCTCAAAAAGTTGACACCGCTCACTACTTGCTAACTTCACTCCAATACAAAATAACTGTCTGCTGCTAACTCCAGCTAGCTACAGCTAGCCAAGCAGCTAGCTTCTTAGCTCGCCTGTTGGTCTAACCCTGACGCTGTACCAAGTGATAAAACACCAGTAAATACCAAGACGTTTTAAATAACATCTACACAGACGGTTTGGAGGAGTGAACACAGGTTTACTGTGGTTTTATCCCTGTTTGTCACGGCTCGGTAACGTTACCTGCTGCTCTCGTTCGCCTCCTCAATCACATCATCGCTGTGAAAATCTCACGATGTTAAAAACTCCGCCACCGTTTCTCTCACAAACGCAGAACAATAAAACAAAAAATGCCCCTTTTATAGTCAAACTCACCTTAATACAAACTTAATTCATGAGGTGTTTTCTCTCCATCTCTCACTCCCGTTGACTCATCACGGAGCCGCTGCGAAGTCTCTAGAAATCAGTTGCACGTCGGTTGGATTCACACGACAGAAGCGGCGGTGGCGGCGTGTCCACCGGGTTAGCATCCGGGTCCTCTCGGTTAGCATCCGGGTCACGGCCGCAGGAAGTGATTCTGTCACGTCAACGTGTAGAAGCATTATTTAATTTTAAAGGGTATATAAGCACTACCGTTATATTATTATATTTAATACAACTATTCTCGGTTGATGCTGTGAATAAAAATGGTTAGCATTTGTTAGCTAGGTTCAAGAGACTGAAGTTGGTTTGTGATTGGTAGCAGCGTTAACTGGGGGAAGTTGTACAGTAACACGTTTTTTTTTTATCTTTTCTCCATATGTTATGTCTTTTTACACCGATTAGACACCAAAGTAAAAGCTTCAGCTCTAGTTGAAATCAATTTTCAGATTTATGGAACCGTTGTTATAGTTGCATGTTTCACTTTGACCTGTCAAACCTTGCTGGACTCAGTTAATAAGACTTGAAATGTATAGAGATTCTGTGCCTTTTTGGTGTCATGAAACCAATATTCAGTTTGTAAAAACAGTAAAAATTGTGATTCAACCACAAAGAAGAGTAAAACCTCCACAAAGAGACTCAAAATCTTTTGCACCCATTCTAAAGGTTAGGGACCTTTTATATGTCTGGATCTGTATCCAGGGGTCAGTTGTTATATTATCTATCCAAGCAGCAGCATATTTGATGTTATTACTTCACACAAGAAGATTTAAAGTCATTTAATTTGGTGTTCAGTTAAATTGTTGTTGCAACGCATTTTTATTCTTTGTACAAACACACCTCCTTCTTTAAAACTTAGTAAAATATCAGTAAATGGTGAGAAATCCCTGTTACTATTATCCAGAAGCCAAACTCTTGACAGCCTCAGTTCAGAATCTTTACAATACATAAAAAAAATTATTAAAATAACGACCAAAACTTATATAACTGTAAGTATCACGTGTCATATCTGATCTATTAGAAATTTAGTAGAAGTTTGTCACCTGAAAAGAAAAAACTCAAATACAACAAACAAAAGTGTGTACTTGAGTAAATGCATGTAGTTACACTCCATCACTGTAGATAAACGTTCAAGTTTTAGAAAAGTTTGATGGGAGACAAAATCCATTTGTTTGTCTTTGTGCACATATCTTTCCAAAAGTTTATCTGGGTCCATAATGAAGCTTCAGTAGTCTGAGCATCTTCCAAAGTTCTGTGCCGAGCCACAGCAGGATCATAAAAACAAGAATTTTGATACTAAAAACCATAAATAAATGTAATTTTTGTCCAAAACTGTGACTTGTCTCCTCAATCACTTCCGTGATATGTGCATTAAAAATAATCTTTTAAAGGTTTGTTTGACCAAGAGGAAAAATTAAATCAAGAAAAATGTATTTTAATGTTCATACGGGCTCCTGACTGTTGTTTTAAGACACACTTAAAACAAAAGTGAACCCCTCCTTTAACCGCCTCCTCCGGTGTGAGACGAACTTCATGCCAGGAGAAGTCCCGCCTACTGCGCCTGCTCCGTCCATTTGACGTCCGGAGGCTCCGCCCTGCTGCTTCCTCTTTTACTGTGGCAGTGAGCGAGAGACACCATGAAGGCGTCCGGCACAGTACGTAAAAGTCTTTATTTACACATTTTAGCCTAAAACACACGAGCGGAATGAACAAATAGAACTAGATAACGTTTTCTTCCTGTCATTCACATAGTAACGTTTTTAAAAAGTCAAAGTTAAAGCGATGGTTTAAACCTTTTTCGTGCCGATGCTGTTCCTGCTACAACATGGCGGCCGCGGTACCATGTGGACGACGGCGGCTTGAAATGAGACTGTGTGTGTTACAGTGAGTCCTGTAAGAAATGAGACAAACTTAGTTCACAATAAGAAATCGGTTACAACTCCTGAAACCCCAACCTGAGCAATAACTGATTAACATGTCGGGTAAAAGCGGCGCATCGTCGGTTTGTAGCCTGGACATGTAGCTAACACTTAGCCTCACATCCTAACGTGAGACGCTAAAGTGTGTTGTACCACACTGGACCTGGTTTTAGTTTTAATTATTTAAATAGAATTAATTGTGGCTCAGGCCCAGGAGGAAACAGTTTTTGTAAGAAAAGTCGTTCTTGCACGTTAACTGCTGCAACCTTGTAATGTGGTTACAGTTCAATTTCCAATTAATGGAGAAGGTGATGTCACATTTTATTTTGTTGCGTCTTTAGAATTAATCTCAGGTTTGCATCTCTACCAGCTGTAATAAGCTGTTACATATAGTCCTTTAAAGGTGCTTAGTGCCGATGTAAAACAGTAGTTACATCTCATTTTCATAGCGAAAATCACAAATACCAACAAATTTTAATATTTATTTTTGATTAATTGTTGCTACTTTGTAGTATATGTACAAAAGAACATATGCAGCACATGATTCTTAACTAAAACTGTCGCATAATCACTTATATTTATTTTACTTATATATATATATATATATACACTCTATATTTTCCTGCCATAAAAATATAATTGGAATGATTTCACAAAGTATTAAAGTAGTTAAGAATACAACACTGTGTGTGTGCAGCCTTCAACTCTGATCTAAACCCACATAGTGTTAACGATATATAATTTCATGCTGTAACACATACACACTTGCACCCAAACCCAAAGGTCATATCATCACCGTGGTATGACTTTGTCTGGTGTGCAGACAGAAAACTGATCCTTGTCGCCTTTCTCTGATGCTGCTGTGCCTTTGAAAGTGAATTCAAGGTTCAACAAGTTACACCTTTAAATACCTCACTGTGTGCACTTGTGTGCTTCACGTGTGTCCTGACGCACTCTGTTTGTTCTGCACACAGCTTAGGGAGTACAAAGTCATTGGGCGTCTGCTGCCCTCTGTCAAGAACCCTAACCCTCCTCTGTACCGGATGAGAATCTTCGCCCCCAACCACATTGTGGCCAAGTCCCGCTTCTGGTACTTCGTCTCCCAGTTGAGGAAGATGAAGAAGGCCTCTGGAGAGATCGCCTACTGTGGCCTGGTACGTCTCTGAGTCACACAGCTCTGACAGAAGTGACTGTATGTTGTCACGTTGTGCTGTAATCTAACATATCTACAGTGCTTCGTTCTGTCTTATTAGAAAGCAACAAGTGGCGAAACCTAACAAGCTTTTAACAAGTTAACGAAGTGCTTTACTAAAGATAACGAACTGTTTGATGTTGGATTGTTTCAGGTCCACGAGAAGACCCCTCTGAAGGTGAAGAACTTCGGTATCTGGCTGCGTTACGACTCCCGCAGCGGCACCCACAACATGTACAGGGAGTACAGAGACCTGACCACCTCTGGAGCCGTCACTCAGTGCTGTAAGTGTTCACACAACAACCCCGCACCTGGTCTCGCACATTACTGCTGCTGTCAGGGTTTCCACCGCTCCTTTAAAAAGTGAACTGATCCATCATGTTTATTTTAATGTCCATTTGTTTAATGTGTTTTAGAGAAAATGCTCGTACCTGCCACCTGTAGTGATGCATTTCAGAAAATCAGAGATGGGGTTCAGAGACGTGTCTGCGTCAGTGGTGACGTTTGTTAAATCACGACAAAATGTGACATCTTTTTGAGCCGTACTTCACTGTAGCTGCAGGTTGTGAACATAGATTAAGCTGCATCTCATCTCCTGATACTGGAGAGTTCAAGTTTATTAAGAGCTGCACTAAAACAGTAAATTCAGCTAAAATGTGTGGTTCTGTGTGATTTTACAAACTGCAGCTTAGAGAAACAGTCCAGAACCTCTGTGTTTATTCGGAGTCTGAGATTAGACTTGATGAAACCTGCAGATGAGGACTCTGATCTTGTGTTTATGAGAAGTGCAGCGGTGTGTAGTAGTGGATATTTCAGTGTGAAGCAGCAACATGAAATCATTTAAAATAAGCAAAACATTGAAGAGCAGATCAACATGTTGGGGACACCAAAATCCACACACACATCCACCCAAGCTGTTGCCAGTGGAGACGCATCGATTAATTTCAGGGACAGTGTTTCGAGAGGCTGTGCCATGTTTAATATGGAAAGTTGAAGCCTGATGTTTGTGTTCAGATGAATGTTGTAACACTTTTCTGCACAGAGGCAGGACCGTTGGTGTTTTTGTTCATTGTTGAAGAAATAATCATCAGGTCATATCAGCGTTTAATAAAAATATCTAATAACAGTCAATGGATCGTTTCCTTCTGATCAACTCAGAAATAAAGATCGTTTGACGCAGACGTCTTCACTTACCCGCTTGTGTCATCAGCGATCGTATGAGTCAGTGGAGCTGTAGATAAATGTTAAATGACCTGTTCTCCGTGTTGACCCTGAACGTCTCGTCTGTCTTTTTCAGATCGTGATATGGGAGCTCGCCATCGCGCCCGCGCCCACTCCATCCAGGTCATGAAGGTGCAGGTCATCCCCGCCAACAAGTGTCGCAGACCTGCCATCAAGCAGTTCCACGTAAGCGGCACCGCACACCGTTTCCTGTTTAGTGTTGGCGTGGCGGGTCTCTCTCTGAACTGCCTCCATGTTTGTCAGCTCCAGTTTTAAAACCTGCACAGACAAAAAGCCAGATTCCTCTTCCAGATTTCTAGCTCCCGTCTTCAAACCTGGCGGTTCTGAAACTGGCGACAGATGATTAGTAGCTGTGGAGTATGTGAGTGTTGATGTGGTTCTGTTAGTTCTCTGAAACTGAAGGTGTTTTCCTCTTGTCTCCTCCTGCAGGACTCCAAGATCAAGTTCCCTCTGCCTCACAGGGTCCTGCGTCGCCAGCACAAACCCCGCTTCACCACCAAGAGACCCAACACCTTCTACTAAAACACTTTTCATTTTGTGCGGGAAATAATAAAAAGAATCTAAAGGAAAACAGTAGCCTGTTTTTTATTGAGTTTGAGATAATGTGGGAGCTGCTTTAACATGAGTTCATACAGGAAGTTTGATTTAACACCAAACTACTGAAAGCATCAAAATGTGCTGAGATATTATTCATGGTTCCATAAGTTACTGCAGTAGAGCTCAGTACCAACCTCTAGAAACTGCAAAAGATTCTTCACAATATGAGTTGAAATGAAAACGTGAGGTTTTCTCTCCTCAGTGTTTCACACATGAATAAAGTTCAGATTTTAATTTAGCACCAGTCAGAACTATAAAACCAGCTTCGGGGTTCTGGGATCAGCTTCCACACGTCGCACTCAGAACTGTTGTGGAGTTAGATTATTCTGAGCAGAAAACAGTCGAGGAGAAGCTGATGGAGGGTTTGAGTTTTTCTAGTTTTAATTTAGTCTCAATATATTTGACTTTCTATGTTCATAGGTGTCAAATTCAACTCATTTATCTGCTGTAGGAAGGTTGATATGCAGAAAACTTAATCAAGTGATGAACACCAGCAGAGGCGGGAAGTAACTAAGATTTACTTTAGTTTAACTCTGAGGTACTTTGAGTCGAGTATTTCTATTTTCTGTCAATATTTGCAAAAAATCTGATCAATATAATGAATCATTCTGCATAAAGAGTACTTTTACTTTTGGTACTTGAAGTATTTTTTGACCTAAGGCCTTTGTACTTTTATTTAAGTAATAGTGATGATGAGAACTTCATCCAGCTTTCATTACCCCTTCTACTCAGAAACCATAGTTTTACTGCATGTACTTGTCAGTTGAAGTACTTGTGGTTGTAACTGTGCAGTCCTGTCCTGAACCACCTCCACCCTGACGGTGCTGCAGCTCCGTATGTCCACATGATGGCAGCGTTCTCCAGGACATGAGGCGGTTTCACCTTCAGATTCTGAGCATGTGAACTAGTTGATAGTGAGATGTGCAGTGCTGGGATCAGGATCTGTGAACACTCTGCAGCTACACACCTGTAAACTGGTTCATGCACAGAATAATCAGAGACCTGACGTTTATGACATATATTAATATTCATGTACAAACTCTGCCACTCACTGATTACTTCAGTAAGCATTGTGAGTATATTCGTGTTCTTTGCAGTACCACATAGTGCAACACTACTACGTCCATACACTCATCTCTGTACCCCACCCTCATTCATGCCCCTGTGCAGTCACCTGACTCTCGCCCTCTGCCCCGCACACCTGTACTGCCTCCATGGTCAGTGGGAGCCCTGCTAAATATTCCAGAAACAAAATGGCAAAAAGTGTCATCAGAGACACACAGTCAGCATAAATGACCTGGCTGCCTGTTTCGTGTCTCACATCAGGCTGATTGTGTCCTAATCTCACATCTCTATGTGGATGTTTTGTGTGTTTGTGCATAATTTTAATTTATTCTTATGTGTTTCTGCTTTTGTGCTGTTTCTGGTTGTGCTTTTTCTTTTTGTGTTTGTATTTAAAGTGTACAGCACTTCGGTCAGTCTTGTTGCTGTGTTAAATGTGCTTTATAAATAAAGTGGTTCGGTATAGTTTAGCATGTGTAGAACAGACGAGTTTTCTCACTGCAGCACGGTGGACAAATGTGAGCGAGCTCCAGGAGAACTTCTTTAAAACGACCATGTTTCACAGTGAGCTGAGCTCTGGGACGAGTCGACTGTCGTCATCGGTAGATTTTACCAAATGTCCTTCATCAGTGCATCATCATCATTCAGACAAGATGCCATCAGATTAATAGAAGGGAGCATGTGTCTTTTCTGGGCAAGTGAAGAGCAGGGACCCCAGAGCTGTTGGGCCCCTGGGCCTGTGCCCAGTAGGTTTATGTAGTGTTCATGCCAGAAGCACAGTTAATTAGTTAGTTGACAGCAGTTCGTCACCATGTTTAAAGTAAAATGCTGAAAAAGGTTCCAGCTTTTCAACATGATAATCAGGTCAATTCCTATGTGGTCAGATAAAACAGGACATAATTTACACTTTAGTGTTAAACTGAACGTGGCACAACACGTCCTTTTACCTGCAGTTTGCTCATTAAAACACGACGTTTGGCTCATTCTCAGGCTGCACGCAGGCAGGGTGCAGCCTGATATTCCAGTGTAAGAGGTGGAGGTGCTGCAGACTTTGATGGGAGTTAACTGGGTGTGGGTGAAGGAGACAGGATCAGTGGGTGGCTGCAGAAAAGACCTCACTCAGTGATGGAAAACATTTATTTCAGTGAGTCACAGTCATAAACATGTAAAATCATTACAGATACACGAGTCTGAGCTGACTTCACCCCGAGGTATGTGAACCAACTCCAAACCAAACAGCAGAAAAATGGAACTCAAACTGGTGATTCTGATGGTTAATTTAATTCTAATATACAGACACATGCTCATGAGCCCGATCCAACCATTAGTGCTGCTTAGCAGCAACATTTTCCATTATTTGTGAGCAGCTCTTTAAAGAGCACTTCTGACAGGAAACAGGTTATAGCTTCAGAAATCTCTTCCATACAAAGAAGCTCAGTATATACTGCAGCTTTTTTATTGTGGGAATTAAAAGACTGTTCAGAAATGCATTTAAACTTTCTCAGGGCTTTGAGCTGACTCCACGAGGAGAGTTAGTGCTTCCCAGTGGAGCTCATTGTGAACACGGCATCGCCAAGAACTCAGAGGCTGTTAAATATAACTGGCTGTGCTTTGTGCCCGACATAAATGTTTGAAATACTGGAGACTTCCCTCTGCAGATGAAGTAGTTTTCATGAAGCACACGCCTGCTAATGGCTCTCACACACACTAGGCTGCACACAAGATAAATAAAATGGTGTTTCAAAGCGATGGTTGATAGGAATGATCAACTCCTGGTCATTAGTCTCATCTGTACCTTATTGTGTGGCGTGTGGAGACTAAATGTGGATCTCTAGATAGACAACTGTGAGTCTGTAGTCATATCGCCTCTTTGTGGACACCAGGATGTCCTTATTGTCTCTATGTGGACAAGTGGGAGTTGTTATCGTCTTTATATGGACACCTGGGAGTCACCGCTGTCTCTGTGTGGATACCTGAGAGTTGTTAACAGCTACCTGCACGTCTGTGAGTCGCAATCATGTCCATGTGTTTATGTGGACACCTGGGAGCTGCTGTGGTCTTTTGATAGAAACCTGGGAGTTGTTAACATCACTTTGTGGGCAGACTTACTAAAGCCATTATTGTGTCTTTGTGGACACGCTGGGAGTTGATAACATGTCTACGTGGACACTTGGATGTCAGTACTGCCTCTATGTGAAACACTGTGAGCCTCTATTGTCATGTTTGGTGAGTACAATGTTATTTTAACTTATATAAATGATGAATAAAACTACAACTTAACATTTACAGTCTGCAGATACTTGAAGTCATTTGTCCAAAGACATAATCCTGACACACAGATTACATAAATTAAAAAATATACTGATATAAAAGTGATCCGTGTGTCATCTGTGTCTTGTGCTTTTCATCTAGCTCTGTGTGTGCTTCCTTCACACAGAGGGGAGTCCTGACTCCAGCTCTGAGGGTTGGACCTGACCACAGTCTGGTCTCGGCCTCTGCCAGGTTTACTGTTCTGTGGCCTGGGCTGAAGGCTTGAGGCGGCCGGGAGGATTTGTGGATCCCTGGCCTTCAAGTGGCAAAGTCTCAAGCCACGAAATCCACAGGGCATAAAAGCTGTCAGTGTCAGAGCTTCAGGAAGCAGCTGGCAGGTAGAGATCAGCACAGAGCGGTGGAGGAGATGGAAGGTGGAGAGGATAATAGTCTTTAAGAAGGAAAAGTTATTTTACAACCTGCTCCAAAGGCCACATGGTTGTTCCTCCACTAACGTCTATAACCACTGTGTCCTGACTGGAACAAACTGTCCATACATCTGTGACAACTTTAAACTGAAGATATGAAAAACTTCTTTCCATTAGACATGATGTAAAATGCACATAAAAATAGAAGGCAATGAATTTCAAATCATTTGAAACCTATTTTTGATTGTAACTATGACACGTCATATGTGATCACCAAAAACTGGGGGAAGTTCTCACAACTAATTAGGTTCATTGCCACCAGCTCAGTCTCTGGGTATAAAAAGAGCATCTGAGATACGCTGAGTGTTTGAGAAGTAAGGATGTGAAAATTCTGTGTCTGAAAAACAACTCTGTCCCCTGAGTCTTAGCAGTGGAAATCACTGCTCAGAAACTCGTGTAAAAACCACTGTCAGTGAACACAGCTCGTCACTATGTCCACAAATGCAAATTAAAACTGCAACATGCAATGAAAAAACCCACCGCTGCTCCTGTGGGCCTGACCTCACTGAGAAAACCGTCCTGTTGTTTGACGAGTCCAAACTGAACGTTCTTTTTCTGGAAATCAGTAGTAAAAGAGTTGAGGTGCTAAACCCTCCTGCCTGCAGTCTTTTTCCTGATGTCCACTCATTTAGCCACTGAGTGTTGTGGTGATGCATTTTGATTTGCTGGGATTTTTCAGTGTGAGAAGAAACCAAAGTTTACAGACTGGTCCAGTGCAAACAAACTGTAGGTTTGAAAGTGTTAGTAACAGCTAACTTTGCTTTTTCAATGCTGCAGTGAACATTATTAGAGTCATTATAGAACCAGTTAATGCGGTTAAACATAATCAGTAAGTTCATCATATTTCAGTAGACGTCTAAAACACCTCATCAATGCTGCAAACTGGCTTTTAAATAATCTTCCTAACACTCCAAGTGAAAGTCAGGGTTTGCTAAATGGTTTACTTACAGGGAAAAACCGACACAGTATGTTTCAAACACAAGGACTTTTCTTCTTCAGTGTGACGAAAGAGAGGAGATTATCAGCCAGCTCAGCCATCAGCAGCATGCAGAATCCACAACCCGCTGACTCAGACTCAGCCCGTTTGATTGACTGACTTGAAGTTTGCCTGGATTTCTGCTGCAGTTGAGTAAAGCAAGGACAAACCAGGACTGAACCCAGACCACGTCCACGTTGTGCTGCAGAGGAATGTGCTAAAAGCTTCGTCCACACCAGCCAAACACTTTCCCTCACATTAATGTTTCTCTACACCTCCCACGAATCTTCGGACATGCTGGTGCCAAGACGACATGTAATCACGAAGATCAACAAAGCCTTAACAGCTTTTACAGAGGATCTCCATGAGCAGGAGATGGAAACACACACACACAGAGTGTTAGGAAAGGTGAATCATTTCCTGATGCCCAGAACACAGAGAATCATGGTGCCAGAAAAAGTTAAACAGTGGCATCCAGTGGCCAAAACCCAGGACTGAAACTGAAAACATCTCACAGGAACGAAGAGGAATCCGTTTTTTCTTCTTCACATAATAACTACGCAGCCTTTGGAAATTTCAAGGGTACATGTGCATTTTAGTGCCACTTCTTAAGATTAAAATCAGAGCAAATACATCAAAGTTATATATTTGGAATGTATATAGATTATTAATAATAGTACAACTACAGACATCTGACCCTAGACAAACTCATTTCATGGAGATATTGGGTCATTTTGCCAGACGTGGGGAACTGTGAAGGCTACTGGGCTCTGAGCACTTCACAAACAGGATTACCTACACTCTGTATTAGCCCTGAACGCCTCACACTTGCTGGGCCTTTGTAGACATGGTGCTAATGTAAAGCCTGTGCACAACAGCAAACACTGGTCCACTTGTGATATTAAATCATAAAAGTCAAGCTTTAGCATCACAGCTTGGCAGAAAGTCCAGGTTCTAACACAGACCTGAAGCTTCACACTGTCACATTCTGCTTTTTACTTGTTCCCACAAACAAAGCACAACAGGAGCCTGATTCTGTGATTTCTGGGGGTGTGGATGATGCTAATGATTCAATCTCAGGAACAAAACAAGCACTTTAAGGCAAGTTTGTGCAGTTTGGATTAGATTTGAAGCACTTACATGAACAAATGATGAGTCAGAGGAATGATTTTGCACGAGAACCTTTGTCTCTTCACTTTAGTAACATTTCTAAGAAGAGCTCCAATCTCTGCAGTAGTAGAAGAGTTTATCTGAAGATTCGGAGTCGTCCAGGTCATGGTTATAACTGCTCTCCAGTAGCTAGTAACTAGACAGCTAGTTTTATTCTCTACATTCTCCTCTGCCTCTCTCAGACTGAAGCCTCTTCTTCTTTGGTGGCCTGGAAACCTCTGTGTTGGTGTTCAGGTCTGCCGGACATTCGCTCACACTTCAAACACTGTCTGGTTGTTTTTGGAGAGACCTCAGCTGGATGTGTGCGCTGCTAGGAGTTAATCAATGTGCCCTCGTTACAGGAGAGGATGTTGGTTTAAAGATGCCGAAACATCAACAGACAGTTAAGTGCAGCTCGTTAATCCCATTAACATGCGTGAAAGTGTGTTTGTTCAGCTAATTGGGTCGAATTATTCAATTTGTGTGTTTTGGAAATAGTGTTTGGAGAGCTAATTTGTGGAGATTTTCCACAAAGAGAAGAAAGACAGAGCTGCTGTCTAACGCTGGAGCCCAGAGAAAATAAACCCCATCGTAGAGACAGAAGAGAAACTAAATGCAGTTCATGAAGAGTCGCACAAATAGACTCAATCAGTGAGGGCAGGTGTAAGCGGGTCATCCAACAAAATGTTTGAAAGTCACATGATGACATTTGTTCCACTCATAGCAACTAAAGTGGTTTGGTTGTGTTTAGAAAAAAAAACATATTCCATAATCAAAATCGGCATCTTTCACTAATCGTACAAAAGGGTTTTTGTAGAGGTGCATGATACAAATTCTGGTCTCTGTACTAATAAAGTAAAACCACATCACATCATGAGCATAAAAAATAATTAGCAAATTCAAAATCTGACCTGATGATGGCACAAGATGGAAAATCACAGTATCTCCATCAACCGTTCAGTCACACATTGAAAACAATTGTGCTGAATCACATTTTCTTTTGTAGATTAGTTCAGGAAATGTGCAGTTCATCTCCAAGTGAACAAACAGCATATAATTCCTATAAAATGAGCCTGTGACATGATTTCATTTTTTATCTGTCAGTAGTGCCTCGTTTGCAGCCACTCTGGCAAAAGCCTGAAATCCCACAATGCTTTGCAAAGCATTTTGCTCTAGAACGAGGGTAAAGTTTGTTCTAACTTCAGTGGGTCTTGATCATTAGACTCTCCTGCTGCTCTGGCCTCAGCTTGTGCCTCTCATGTTTTACCTGAAGGTGCATTTCTACCAGAGGCTAAGGTCCAGGAACCCTATCTGTTGTTAAAACCCTTTTCTCAGCAGGACTAAAGTCCCGGCAAGATTAAACTAATAATCCCAACGATCAAAAGCACAACAGTCAGTTGTCTTTTCTGTGTGCAGCAGGTTTTTTTAAATGTTCCGTGCTGCAGGCCCCACCGCAGCAGTTCCTGGACCCTCTTAAAGTACTCTCTGACCAGGGACTTTTTTGCCAGGGGTGGATGGGGAGTAGGTACTTTCAGAATTAGAACTAGAGAGCATCTGAGGCTACTGCTGCAAAATGAATTCACAACCTTCCGCTGTGTGACTCAAATTTACCAGAGATATTGAACACTAAAGTGCAGAGCTACGGTTTTTAAGTTTGTGTCCGGTTTCATTAGCTGAGCTCTATCTGTTCCAGCGTTGACAGGATGATGAAGTGCAGGGTGGACAGTCTGTAACCTCTCATCCTTTACTTTCAGAGGAACACAGGAGTCCATTGAGCAGAAACAGGAACCAGAGACGTCTGCCGATACTTAACCTCAGCACGGACTCGATGAAAAGGTGTGAAGCTGTTTGTCGGGAAGTTTTCTGTATCTGATGTTAACACCATCCTCAGAGTCCAGTCTGGACAGAGCAGCTCTTACTGTGTGAAAAATAAAACCAGATGATAATTAATAATGTACTCAGCTGGCTGAGGTGTCCAACGTATGACAAAAGCTAAATTAATCATGGTTTTATATTGGCCCTCAATATAAACTCTATAGATGGAGTCAGTTTTCAGAGCCAATCAGTCAGTTTATAGTTATATAAGTTATATAAACTACGGGTACAATCACATCTGTAACTGTAACAGGCTTGTATGTGACGAAATATCAAATATAATATAAAATATAAGACAGATTTTGACCGAACTACAAAATTCAATTTAATTCAATTTCAGTTCAGCTTTATTTGTATAGCACCAAATCACAACATAAGTCATCTCAAGGCACTTTACAGTGTTTAAGGTTTAAGACCTTACACATCATATAAATATATACTGTTGTATTGTAGAAAATCCAACAATCCCACTTGAGCAGCACTAGGTGACAGTGGAGAGGAAAAACTCCCTTTAACGGAAGAAACCTCCAGCAGA
>JAUMHL010000016.1:17398176-17410812 GCA_032362345.1 Sandelia bainsii | reverse complement strand
CTTTAACGGAAGAAACCTCCAGCAGAACCAGGCTCAGGGTGGGCGGTCATCTGCCTCGACCGGTTGGGGTGAGTGGGCAGAGTAGTAAGAGAAGAGTAGTAATGTTGTGTACAGATCGTGTGGGTTTGGAATTGGGACTGTTTTTATCTGTAATGTGAAGTAAATAATCCCATAATGTAACTCGTTGTGGTGCCTGATTTGGCGGCTGTTTCTGACTCCAGCATACATCTGTGACAGGCGGTTGCAGCCGTCCCCGGACGTGACTGTAGAAACCATGAATGAAGCTCAGCTGTGGGATCAGTTTGGTAGGAGGGATGAGGACTCATGGTGTCTTTCACCTCAGGTTTTTCTGTCCTTGTTGCAGATGAAAGAAATTTGCCCGACAGCAGCAGAGAGGAGTAAACCTGCCTTGGAGAAAAGCTAACCCACGAATGGCCTGCCAGTCTGTCGCTGCAGTCATGGACGAGCAGGCCCTGCTGGGGCTCAACCCGAACGCCGACGCCCGCTACAGGCAGAGGGTACGACAGTCCATTCTTATTGTGCTGCTGTAGTGTCTGCAGGATTAGTTTAACACCTGCTAAAACGAAAGAATCCAGCAGTCCTGCAATAAATCTTCCTTCATGAACAGTCAGTGTGTTTACATGCACTTTAATTTAATTTAATATCCTAGTTAAACTGTATTTGCAAATCAGTGAGCAGGACTGATTTATAGCAGTGTTGGATAGTTACAGCACACAGAGCACGGTTGTTAATTATTTTAATAAAGGTTATAGTGTAGACAGAAAGTGGCATGACTGTGTGTGTGTGTGTTTCTTCAGGCCATGGTATACTTTGAGCAGCTGAAGGAGTCTCAGGATGCCTGGGAGGTGTGTGCAGAGGCCCTAGCTAAAGGGATCTACAAGTGAGTTTCATGTCCACAACACAGGTTTTATCATGTCTGTCTTCAGCTGAAAGGATTAGTTTATTAGCAGAAAATTAACATTTGGTATTTTGAGTAATTTTTCTCCCAATAAGCCAAATTGTATCTAATGAGCTTCTTATTTGTCTCCTTGACTCTTTGTCTTGCGTGATAGTAAATTGATAATGATGATTTAAAAACACAAAAATAGTTCCTAAAGGTTCCACATCCTCTGTGATGTTCTTTGATTTTTTTCTTGTGTTTTAAATGCTTTTCTGTCTGTTATTTTAGTGACGACCATGTGAAGTTCTTCTGCTTCCAAGTTTTGGAACATCAGATTAAGTTCAGGTAAAGAAGAGGCTCAGTTTGTGTTGTATTGTCTTATTTTATGTGATTGAAGTGTAACCTACTGTTTGTGTTCCAGACACGCTGGTCTGAGTGCAGCTCAGCAGCAGCTCATCAGAGAGACTCTGATGAAGTGGCTCCAGTGTCAGGTACAGTACAACATGAACTTTCTGTCTTTTCACTCGTTAGGTTGAGTCGTCTGCTGGGCATTGATTGTTTTTTTGTTTGGCCTTTTTCTTTACTGCAGCTGATGAACACTCAGCCTGAGAAGCCCTTCATCCGGAACAAGGCGGCTCAGGTGTTTGCCCTCACCTTCGTCATGGAGTATCTGACGCTGTGGCCCAAGTTCTTCTTCGATATCCTGTCTCTGGTGGGTCTGAACCCTCACGGTGTCGACATCTACCTGAGGACTCTTATGGCCATAGATGGCGAAGTAGTCGACAGAGACATCCTGCACACACCTGAGGTAAGATATACTGTTACTCCTGAAAGGATTCCCACTGGTCCCGGATTTCCTGGAATATCAGGGAATCTGAAGTGTTTCATTTGAAACAAGAAAGGGCAAGAAATATGTTGGTTGTCAGGGGATTGTACAGAGGGTCTGTGGAGTCTAGTTTATGTCCCAGTTGCAGATAATCAACTAAGTCTATCAATTAAGTCCAATTAAATAATAATTAATTATTTGACACATAATTCTGCATATATAAGCAGCTGTGCCCTGATGCAGCTGCAGATGAATTTAAAGTAATTACATAAACGTAACTTATAGATGAAGTGAATATATCATGGAAAATCCAGTAAATGTCATAAGACTGTTGAGTCAAAATGTCATTTTAATATGAAACGCTGACAGAAGTGTTGTATGTTTCCTTCAGGAGACTCGCAGAAACACTTTAATCAAAGACACCATGCGCGAGCAGTGCATCCCCAGCCTGGTGGAGTCCTGGTTCCAGATCCTGCAGAGGTACCAGCAGTCCCACCCTGAGCTCACCTGTCAGTGCCTGGAGGTGGTGGGGGCCTACGTGTCCTGGATCGACCTGAACCTCATCGCCAACGATCGGTCAGCGAGCGAACACTAGATTATTATTTCTATTGTAGAAAGTCAGTTTAGGTTTTGTTTAAGTGATAAATTTATTATTAGACACAAAATCATTGTCATTACTGGAGAGCAACAAGCAGCATACAGGGTTTCTTTGGGTCCTTAATGTTACAGAGATAACCCGAGTAAATGCAAACTGCAGTTTTTAAATGGTGATTCATTTATTAAGGGAAAAAAACAGTAAGTCCTGCTTTGCATGAAAGTGCATCCCAAAGTTGTGTAGAGGAAGTTGTGGGAAGGAAGTAACATAACAAAGTAGCATGAAGGAAGTCGTGGGTCACACAGTCTATATTTACATATACCGAACCACCAATCCTGGGGTTGGTGAGCGATTCTCAAGCAGCTGAACCACTGCCACCTTCATGCCAGATTTGTGTGGAAAAAAAGACCACGTTTACCAAGCACCGAAAAATGTTGCACCGCCTTGAACACAAAGTCATGTGAACATGGCAATAGCTGCTAAAAATAAAGACTTTGGTGAAAATTGTGAAGCAAAGACAGTTTCATACCAATGTTGTGTAAAGTGTGTCACAGGAAGAAAAGTAGCAGAGCTGTGAATCACAGTAATGAGGGGAAAGTTACACAATTTTTCTGGATGAATAAAGTCCACATCAGCGTGAGATTCAAATCTTTTGGTCATGTCGTGTGTGTCTGTTGTGTTTTCAGGTTTGTGAACCTGCTGCTGAGTCAGATGTCTGTGGAGGAGCTCAGAGAGGAGGCCTGTGACTGCCTGTTTGAAATCATCAACAAAGGAATGGACCCGGTAGATAAAACCAAACTGGTGGAGTCTCTGTGCCAAGTGCTGCAGTCTGCTGGATTCTTCAATGTGGAGCAGGTCAGAGTCTGTAGTGACACAAAAAACTGTGAAAACAAAACAGCACAGTGAAAATGTTTCCTCTAGTGCTGCAGTATTCATAAAGGTTTATACATTTAGATAGACAGATACTTTATTGATCCCCAAAGGGAAAATTCATTGTTACAGTAGCCGTTTAAAAATTATTTCACAGAACAGTATAGAAAAATAGAAGAAATACAAGATAATAAAGATTAACACAGGAAAAGAAATACACATCTGAACAGAAACAACAACAGGTTGTACTTACAGATGTATATTTTAACTAAGCATTAAGGTGCACCACACCAGCTTCATCAAACACTATTTGAATTTCTGTAAATGGTCATTTTACTCATTTTAGTATTTTTTGTGTACTAATAAAGGAAACTACACATGAAACTAATAGTTATTTCTACAAAAAAACGTGTTAACCTATTTAAAATGTACAGAAACATACAAGTTTAATAAAAAAGTTAAGAGTTGAAGAGTTAAACCTGTCTGTGCTCACACCGATCTGTTCAGAGTTGGTTAAAAGTTATAAGACTTTTATATGTAGGTCAGTGCAGATATGACACGAGGCCGAGGTTTACTTTGGAGCCACATGTCTGCATTCACACCCAGGGTCACGTGCTCTTCCTGAAAGTTTTATTTTCTTCTTCCTGTCCCATCAGGAGGAAGACGTGGACTTCCTAGCCAAGTTCTCTCGGCTAATGAACGGGATGGGTCAGAGTTTGGTGCTGAGCTGGACCAAATTGGCTAAAGCCGGCAATGTGAAGGACGCCGCTGAGACGCTGCAGGCCATCGAGGCCAAAGTGCCGCTGCTGCTGCAGCTGCTGGTGCACGAGGACGATGACATCTCGGCAAACATCGTCAGCTTCTGCTACGAGTACCTGCACGTCCTCAAACAGGTGAGTTCAGAGGAATAGGAAGAGTGATAATATCCTCAGCTCCACACGTTGTTGCAGTTAGAAATGTGTTATCACATGTATTTTATTTTGTTTATCTAGCTTCCTCAAGTGACAGACCAGCAGAAAACCAACATAGAGGTGGGTCACTGACTGCAAATGGCTCACTGGTATATGGTTATATTATTGGTAACAAAAACAGTAAAACATGTACCTGTTCATCACAGGCAATCATGCTCGCTGTCATGAAGAAACTGACCTATGATGATGAGTACAACTTTGAAAACGAGGTGAGTCTTATTATTCATTGATGACTGTCCACAGTTACACATTAGATTGAGACAGACCCTGTGGTTTTGGTTTGTCAGGGGGAGGACGAGGCGATGTTTGTGGAATACAGGAAGCAGCTGAAGATGCTGCTGGACCGTTTGGCTCAGGTTTCTCCTGAACTGCTGCTGGAAGCTGTACGCAGGGTCTTCACCAACACAATGCAGTAAGAGACGCTTTTATTTAAGGCATGCAACACATGCAGAGAGGTAGATCAGTGTCCAAAACCTGGGCAACAATAGAGTAACAACCTCTTAAAAACATGGAGGTCTGAGCAGGGAGGTTTCTGTAATGAAGACCAGCAGAGGTGATTGTACATTACTGTCGAAGCACAAAGATGTTCACCTCGTACCTGTTTTTTCAGGAACTGGCAGTCGGCTCAGTTCATGGAGGTGGAGGTGGCCATCAGGCTGCTGTACATGCTGGGTGAAGCCCTGCCGGCGTCTCACGGTGCTCACTTCTCCGGAAACATGGCGAAGACGAGTGCCCTGCAGGACATGATGAGGACGGTCAGTCACAGGACTCTGCTGTCACATGTTTTGTATAGAATCAGTTCCTTCAGTCTTATGCTGAACATCGTTTTCTTCTGCTGACATCTGTTTTCGTTTGAATCCCCAGCTGGTGTCCTGCGGCGTCAGCAGCTACCAGCACACCTCAGTGTCTCTGGAGTTCTTTGAAACGGCTGTTCGATATGATAAATTCTTCATTGTGGAGCCTCAGCACATTCCTAATGTTTTGGTGAGCGACTGTTTAGAAGCATTGAATGAACTGTGAATGACAGGAGACGTTTGAGACTGACTGGTGTTGTGTTCACTGTCAGATGGCGTTTCTGGACCAAAGGGGACTGAGACACAACAGCCCAAAGGTCCGCAGCAGAGTGGCATACCTCTTCTCCAGATTCATCAAAACTCTGCAGTGAGTCCAGTCTGCACACATTTAACACGCACAGAGTGATAAATACTAAGTGAAGAAAATAACAAGACATAACTTTACATCAGAGGCCTCACAAGATGCTGATAACTACTGCAAAATAACTGCATCTTTTGAGTTCAAGATATGAATCCTGTGCAAGCTAGAATATAACTTGATGTATCAAGTGTTTAATGTCTTGATTAGATTAGATGTGTTCTGACACAGTTTTCCCTTTGTCACTGATGATGGTCGTGGTACTTTTTTGTTGACAGTAAACACATGAACGCGTTCATTGAGGACATCCTGACCAGGATCCAGGACCTGCTGGAGCTTGCTCCTCCAGTGAGTGTCGACACGTGATTATTCAGCAGTTTAATGAAAGAACCATGGAATCAGCAGTTTGGTGATCATCACGTCTTTACTGTGAGTTATATCTTCATCAGCTCTCAGCACTGATGATGATGATGTTTCCTCCAGGAAAACGGCTTCCCAGCGCTGCTGACCAGTGACGACCAGCTGTTCATGTTTGAGACGGCGGGCATTCTGATTGTGAATGGAGAGAGTCCTGCGGAGAGGAAACAGGCGCTGATGAGGAGTCTGTTGACGCCGCTGATGGACGCCTTCCGCCTGCTGCTCGCCAAACTGTCGCAGGAGACAGAGGAGGAGAGGCAGGCTGCGCTTGCTGACTGTCTGAGTCATGCTGTCGGCTTTGCCAGGTGAGGATGATGATCCAGAACCAGATGTTCAGATTCAGACGGGTCCCTCTCACTCTCTGACAGATACTGAGTGAAGCAGTTTCCAGGTGGACGATTTCTGACTCATTACCTGTTGGCTCTCACCTGCAGCTGTTAAATTTAGTTGCCTCCGTTGTGGGAAGTGAGATTTATCTATAATGAATTTTATAAGAGGTTTACATAAATAAATACAGGTTGAGCTTCACATTTGACTATAAACAAGCTTTGTTGATTGTGTTTATACAGAATAACACTTACCTCAGCACAGTTTCTTTGAGGGAGAAAAAAAATTAAAAATATGAAAAAACAATTTTAGATTTTTTCTCATTTTATTCCATGTAATCCTGTGTTGTTCCTTCATCTCTAGCCTGGAGACCACAGCAAGTCCCAGACAGTCGCACAGACTTAAATTCTGTGATTGAATGCAGCACTTCTCATTTATTTGGCTCAACGTCCTGCAGGGATAAAGTCTGATTTGATTAATCTTTTTCTGCACAATGTCACCCTGCAAGAAGCTGTGTTGACCAGTCACATACATACAGGTGTGTGTTCCTGGTGGATTATTTTGTAACGTGAACGTTGTTTTCCTGCTGTTGACTTTGAGATGTCACAACCAAGGATAAAACAGATGCTATTGGGAAACTTTCCAGAGTTGTAGAATCCTGTTTTTTTTCCCCTAATTACAAATGTGCATGATTTATTTTTTTCATAATCCATTAGAATAAAATGGATCATTTACAGCCACGTTGTCTGTGTAGAAACTGGACAGCTGATGTCATTATTGTTCTGTTTGCAGTCGGACCAGCAAGGCGTTCAGCAACAAGCAGACGGTGAAGCAGTGCGGCTGTACCGAGGTCTACAGAGACTGTCTGCAGACTTTCCTGCCTGCACTGAGCTGCCCCGTCCAGCGGGTGGTGCTGCGCAGCTCGGTCCGCTCCTTCCTGCACCGCATGATCATCTGCATGGAGGAGGAGGTCCTGCCCTTCATCCCCGCTGCCTCCGAACACATGCTGAAGGACTGCGAGGCCAAAGACCTGCAGGAGTTCATCCCACTCATCAGTCAGATCACCGCCAAGTTCAAGGTACGCAGGAGAAAGTGGGAGTTAATAATATAACCAAATATTTCCAGATATATTGGTTAATTTACAACGTTAGTGATTAGTAAGTTATAAAAACATATAAAAGAGCAATTGTAGTGGTTAACTGTTTCTCCTGTTGCTATGGCAGCGGCAGGTGTCTCCCTTCCTGCAGCAGGTCTTCATGCCGCTGGTGCTCGCCATCTTTGAGGTGCTGGCGCGGCCTGCGGAGGACAACGACCAGGCGGCCGCTCTGGAGAAGCAGATGCTGCGCAGGAGCTACTTCAGCTTCATCCAGACCATCGCAGGAAGCGGGATGAACGAAGTGATGGCCAATCAAGGTGAGTTATTAATGGAGGATTTGTTTGTGGTGATCTGTGGTGGCTTTTATCATTCTGAAGTGTGGATTTACAGAAGACTCAGGTGCTGTGTTTATTTGTCCAGGAGCAGAAAACATCGAGCGAGTCGTGTTCACCATCATCCAGGGAGCTGTGGATTTCCCCGACCCCATCGCTCAGAAAACCTGCTTCATCATCCTTTCCAAACTGGTCGAACTGTGGGGTGAGAACATCAAGAGAAACATTCAACTGTGACTTCCTCTTCTTTCCTGTTGCTGTTGCTTTCTGTCGTCTTCTGATGATGCTCTGATCTACTCTGCAGGAGGGAAAGACGGCATGGTGGGCTTCCCCGACTTCATCTACAAACACATCGTCCCTGCGTGTTTCCTGGCTCCTCTCAAACCGACCTTTGACCTCTCGGATGCTCAGACAGTCCTGGTGAGGTTCTTTGCCAGACTCCATCCTCAAAACATGTGATTTTGACCGTTTTTTTTACAACCTTCAGAACCACTGTTCTTTGTTTTCCAGACGCTGTCAGAGTGCGCTGTCACACTGAAAATGATTCACCTCAAACGGGTAAAAGTTGTTTTACTGGACAGATGTAACAGATATTTAGATATTGTCTTCTCGCAATGGTTAGGTATGAATCATTGTATAATCTTTTCTTTTAGGGGCCGGAGTTCATCCAGTTTTTACAGCAGGAATATCTGCCCTCACTTCAGGTGTCACCGGAAATCTCACAGGTAAACTAAACATGGTTAATCTCATTTGTGTTCTTCAGTGTCATTAAACTGTTGCTAATGATTAAAAAATTAATGGGCGTACAGACTGTGATGAATCAAACTGAAATATATAAAAAAATAGTTGTTTGCAGCCCTGATTTATTGAATGTATGTATTGTATTGCAGGCCAGAGGTGTGTTGGTCACATTTCTAATGTTGTTTCTAATCTAACAGGAGCTGTGTCAAGTTCTTCAGCAGCCAGACATCAAAGTCCTGAAAAACTACATTAAGGTTTGTGTGTAGTTAGTGTATTATAATGTGAACGCGTTTACCTTCAGTGTAGTAATGTGATTACTGAGTACTTAGCTCTGACAGAGCAGAGCAACTAAACTGAGCTGTTTCACTTTATTAGTCAACAGTTTTTGTTGGTTTCTGCTTCATGCAGTACACGACGTGACCTCTGTGACCTTTCAAAACACACAAAGATAGAGAACGGACTTATAAAGAACATAAGAGAACCCAGAACACCAGCTCACAGCGTACTTACAGAAACCGGAGAGTTTATAACATTTTAGGCTTCTGCTGCAGACGGGATTAGAAACCAGGTTACATGTAAACATGGCAGAGAAAAGTCTACCTGGGGAAATCAGGTTCCTCTGATCCCCTACCTGCAGTAACCAGGTTTCATGACAGTTAAGAAGTCCACAGCTGGAGAAAGACGACTGTAAGCAGGTTACTGAAGAGCAGGTAGAAGCAGTTCATTTCAGTCATGACTCGCCTGATGATTTTCTTTCCTTTTCTTCGTGTAGGCGTTCTTTCAGCGGGCAAAGCTGTAGGAATTAAACTGGAAGTTGACTTGGACTGAAATGACTCTTCACTGAGAGAGTGGTCATAGTTGCCACTTAACAACAAAAAAACAAAAACAAATGGAACTTAGCATAGGAGCTGCTTTTGCACTTAAGAAGTAAATGCATAACAAAGCCCAGTGTGTCTAAGTTGGGGAAAAGAACAGAAGGTCGGTGGATGGATGAATCCCTGCAGCTGCCGACGTAACAAGACGAGCTGTCCACGTGGACTCAAGGAATGAAGGAGCTTGATTTCTGATCAGAAATGTGGAAAGAAACGTTTAGATGTAAACAGACCTGTGGGAGAGGACACTACTTATCTGGAAAACATTTGGTAATTATCCTGAAACGCCTCTCAGTTAGGATTTGTCAAGCGATAGCTTTATTCTAGTAAGACCTTTACGTTAGAAACCACATTTCAGAACGTGCTAGATCGGAGTTTTCTTTGGGTGATTTTTGCTGCCACAGAATGGAAAAACGATAAGGGCTGAATTGTATTATTTTAATTTACGATGTTGCATTTTTTTAATGTGTTGTTGGTTGATCTTTAAGTTTGAAGTGAAAGCTCTTAACAATTCAGCCCAGTTCAATGTGCATCTGCCTTCTACCGACTTTATTTCCCTCAATTCTGAACTTAAATTTTCAATTTCTCTGTATTATCTCAACCGCTTACTGTATGTTACCTGATCAGGTGCAGATACTCTGAGCTGCTTCAGCCCCTCATATGGAGCTTCTCATAAAATTTAATACATGGTTATAGACCAATATAAGTATGACTGATGCTTTAGGCGGTTTGAATTTCAGATGGAAATGAACATAAAGTGGAGTTACGTGTAAATAAGAGAATAAGATGTTAAAAAATGTAAATAAAGCTTCTAGGTTTAGTGTTTTTTCTTTTATCTTCATTTACATCTGGAAACTAAATATGGAAGCTTATTTCTGCCAGAAAGCGGGAACAACATGAAAGTTTAGAAAAATCTAGCTATATTAAGACTTTGTGAAAACAGAAAAACGAAGTCAGAACTTTGACACAAATATGATTCAGAATTGTATTTTTGGACTAAAACTTTTTGACTTAAGGTTTGTTTTGAGTGAGAATTGTTGTGAACATATTTGACCTTGCAAGTTTCACAATTGACAAATTTTGGTGTAATTTTCACTAAAATTAGTCATTTTCAGTTTATATTTAATTGTAACTGTATTTTTATTTAGCAAGGCTTTTGTATTTTTGACTTTGACTTACTTTTTTGACAAGTTATGCAGATAACTGTTACAAAATGTTTCAGCGACTCATAATTTTTCTGTTCATATTTTTCACTTTCTGAATCTCAAAACATTGAACTGAAGGTTTTGAGTTTCTTAAATTTTGACTTGTAATTCTCACTTTATCAGTCTCATAAAAATGTGACAAAAAAAGTGACTTGCTAATTTAACCTATTATAATTTATATTATTTCATATGTGTGACTTAGTCACAGGTATAGGATTTACTGAGAAACTGAAAAACAGCTTGGCAAATGTCATAATTTTGATTTTGATTTAATATGCCAAAAACCTGAAGTGCATTTTTTGTGACTTAAACTTTGGAATTAGAATTGTCTAATTGTAACACACTGTTGACTAAAGAAAGTTATAAAAATATATTATAGTTAAAATCCACAAACATCTATTATTTTTGACCTAATATTATTTTGATTTGGTATCTAAAACTGTGACCATTGCGAATCTAAATTTGTGCCTCTTAAACGTTTGACTTAATTTTGATTTTGTTTTTCTAACCTCGACTTAGTAAAATTGTAAATCTTCTGTGTCACTTTTGAGTTAATCTCTTTATTACAACCTTGTATTTCAGATTAAAAAATTCCACCTTTTCAGTTAAACTTCAAACAAAAATATTTACATTTTTTATATATAAACATGCATAATTTAATTTGGGTAAATCTTGAATTTCCATTTTTGATTGTTATTCCCAACTTCTTTCCTTGGCAGTAATGAGCTTCCATGGAGAAGGCATAAACCTGTTCATAGGATTCACTCATGTACAGCTCGTATAAAAACATGAATTTGTCTGTTTACAGAAGAAGCTTGTTGAATTTTATATTGAAGCATTTTGTGACTATTCAGGATGATAGAAAACTGATTATGCAACATTTGCTCTGAGCAAAACTGTGAAGGAGTTGTCAGACAAACAACAAAACCATTCAGATGAGAGAACTGTAAAAGTATTTTTTGCTGATGTAAAAAAAAAAAAAAAAATGCAGATCCACTTTTTAACAGAAGCTTCTGTCCTTTAAAACCTTGGATGTTGACACCTGCCTTCCTGCTCTTTCTTGGTACATTTCACTGTACTTTCTCCACCGTTAGAACCAGTCTGTCAGTGCATTCCTTGTTATTTGGTTTATTTGCTTCAGTTTTTCTTCACCTTCAAATTTCTTATATTTTACCAATTTTTTTTCCATTGGAAAGACACCCAGAGAAAGTGCCTGATGTGGTGTTTTCGGTTCAGTGTGGTCATACAGGCAGACGGTATAAATAAAGTCAGTTCAAAGTATACGTTGAATGTTGTCCTATGTGTTTGTTATAGTCAAGAAATCCCTTAAAACCAAGAACGTGCCCATGTGGCTCTCAGCTTCTTCAGGTTCTTAAGACTCACTAATTAATTAATGATATACTTTGCTCTAGTTGCTGTACTGTAGTTTTGAAGAAATATTAAACTGGAGAAAATAGTGTTTTTGTGGGGACTGTTTTTAAGTGGTGGATTAATCCACATTTTAATTTAAATGTTTGGACTACGAACAAAAATGCTGAATATCATCAGATGTTCTTCAACTATTCATAATAACAAATTATTAAATAAATAACAGATCTTTTCTCAAGCTGTAACATGTTGATTTAAACTTGTATCTGTAAAGACCAACATGAATGTGACATTTGCAAAGCTGAAAAATGTGTAACATAAACTAACTCAGTAAAATTTAAATTAATCTTGACCTTTTAAACAGTATAACAGAAGAAACTTTTGTGAAGGTCATATAAAGACAACATACAGGCTAAAGCTGAATAATAAATGTGAAAAGTGAAGACTACAAAATTGGTGTAAAACCTTTTGTTATTTCTGTGTGAAAGAAAATAGAAATCAGTTTAGCCTAGCTTAGCACAAAGACTGGAACATATGTCGGTATTCTTTCAAAGCCACAGTTAGGAAAGTGACCGATGTCGCAAACTTCTGCTTAAACTATTCTATTTAATATACAGATGGTGTATTTTTCTCTGTTATATTAACTAACAGTTTCCATCTTTAATGACCCTTTAAAACTAACTGGAGTTAGCTAGCATGTTTTAGCCTAGCTTAGCACAAACAGCTAGCATAACATCAGGTTGTTAATTAACAGGGGAACATGAAGTTAACATGTTAGCTTAATGTCTACTATTAGTATAAAGCTTAAAACGAACAATTCCTTTACTTCATACAGTGAACTGTCTGGATCACCTGCATTAACTCACCTGTTGAACTTAAACTAGTCCAATTACACTACTCACAAAAAGTTAGGGATATTCGGCTTTCGGGTGAAATTTCAGGATGAACCTAAAATGCACTATA
>JAUMHL010000016.1:17387263-17398076 GCA_032362345.1 Sandelia bainsii | reverse complement strand
ATGCCCTACTTTCATGATATAATATCACTGTAGTGTGAACTTTTTACGTTTTCCATACATTTCACCCGAAAGCCAAACATCCCTAACTTTTTGTGAGTAGTGTAACTGTAGAGTTTGTAGTGACATAAATGACATAAAAGTGAAGATTGAACAGAGCAAAACACGTTAAACTTGGGAAATAAACCTAATCCATCAAGTTGTGAATCTTTTTTGTTTCTATTAAAGTCAGTAGTTTTAGTACATAATTAACTGTTGCTTCCTGTGTGTTTTCAAAACCAGTTCAACCAGTTACTGAACCTCTTTACAAAACCGATTAATCCCAGTTTGTTGTTTTTTAGGCTCATTCCGATCACAGGCAGGTCGACCTAGTTCTCCACCCAGCACGCACACACTCCCTGCTACTGTCTTTATTTTAATACTTATTAGAAATACATTATTCCTGTGGTGAGTCTTTCCTAAGTGTATTTAACATTTCAGTGTTCTGGAAGCACCGTTTTATGTTGGTGTCCAGAGGAAACTGATGTGAAATTAATGTGGAAAGAATGTAAAATTCTGCTTTTAAATGCTTTATTTGAATCACACATTTGGAATCAACCAAAAAAAAAAAACGAACATTTTAGGGATTTAAAGGTTTGAATCTGTTTTACCTCTACCGTTCATGCTCTTCAACATAAATTCACTTCTTTCTGCAGAATGAAAAAACTTGATCTTTAACATCTCCCTGTGTGTTTAACACCCTGATGTCCACAATTTGTGGTAAATTGTCTTTGAATGTGGAGTCGTGCAGCTTCAGCCTTTAATCACAGCGATTGGTCTCAGTTTAATCGCTTTCTTACTGATTCCAGCGTCGTGACACGTGTTGACGACGTCCGTCACGTTTTTGTACGATTCAGGAGCCTGAAAACAAAAAAACAAGAAAATACAATTTTAAAAAATGCTGATTATCATACACAAAGCTTTAGAAAAGAATAAAACTATATTAAATATTTAGAAACAAATAACCAAAATGATTTCAGTAACAAGTTTTAGAAATGAACAGAACAAAAATATAGTAAAAAAACGTATAAAACTTTACAAAACAAACTTTTGAAATGAGTAAATTACAAAATACAATTAAAAAGACTAGAAATTAATATGAAAGAAAAAATTAAACTACTAAAATGAATTATTGATATCAAGTTTAAAAAATAATTTGATTAAAAACACAAATTCAAAATGAAAAATTTTGCCTCAAGCCAAACAAATATGAAATGAATACTAATGATAATACGAATAATAATAATATTCGTAGTGAATTCAAATTTTCAGTCATAACCAAACTACATTTTGTTTAATACAAAGTATTTTCTCACCTCCTCCATGACCAGTTTGGGTGAAGCTACTCGGATGGCGATGCCCTTGTCGGCCAGCTTGTCCAGGACGTCCTGGAAGTCCAGATTCCTGCGGGACTTTGCTCGAGACAGAGCGCGACCCTGCGACAGCGGACACACGGAGACGTCAGAAAATAAGACAATTACTGGACTTCAGTCTAAAGCTGAGGAGCAGCTGAAGAGTTTGGACAAAGTAAAACTAGAGTTCGATACATGAGCAGGAGGTCACTGCATGTGTAAACTATAGTTTCAAACATCTGGTGTGAGACGATCGGGTTCTCACCGCTCCGTGACAGGTGGTGCCGAATGTTTCCGTCATTCCTTGTTCGGTCCCTGTGAGGACGTAACTGCAGGTTCCCATCGTTCCTCCGATCAACACCGGCTGACCCGTGAGCTGATCAAACGGCAACAAACAACAGGTTCAGATCTTCTGCAGCACTTTGAAATCTACCGTCAATGATCTGATAAATCGTCTGAAGAGCGAGAACCTGGTAGTCTACGGGGATGAGGGGGTGGTGTGGGGGAAACGCTCGGGTGGATCCTTTGCGGTGAACCAGCAGAGTCCTCTGTTTCCCATCCACCATGTGCTCTTCAACTTTGGCGATGTTGTGAGAGACGTCGTAGATAACGTGCATGTCTAGGTCGTCTGGTGTGGTGGCGAATACTTTGGAGAAGGCCTGAAAAATTATATTTCAACACAGTTGAAGAAAACGGAGCCTGATGCTGTAGTGGTTCTGGTTCCAGGTTCTTTTACGTTGAGATGCGTCCTGTAGTAGATTTAACTGATTGGACCTAGTTTAGAAAGGTGCCTGTGTGTAAGGTCCCACAGTGAGGTTATGTGTAGATCATTGATCAAAAATGGCTTTTTTCCCCATTTCAAACTGAATTAACACAGTAAATTAAAGTAAAGAGATCTGAATCCTTTCTGAAATGACTGTAGATGTTCCACAGCACTAAACAAGTTCAACTAATGTAAAGACCTACATTTTACCCGTCTTGAGCTTAAACAACCAAATGGAAGCGTGTAAACAGAGACAACCTGTCTGGTGAGGAAGGTCATGGACGAGCGGTTGACCCAGGCGTAGTTTCCCGCAGCGGCCATGCCCTTCAGGTAGTCCTGACCTTCCTGCGACGTGATGTGAGCGCAGGCCAGCTGGCGATCATTTACTATGATTTTATCCCGTTTCATCGCCTTCTCCATGGCAACCAGAGCATCTGTCATCAACAATAATAAACATTTACAGGCTGAATAACTGGCAAGACAGAGTCAAACCGCATCTCATCCATTTCTGTGAACTTTAGTTTGAAATGACTGATCAACTCTCAAAAGGTGCAGATTTATTTTCTAACAATCACTTAAACTGACTAATAGACTAATAGCTACATCTATAACTGAAATATTCATAAAGTACAAACCTAATGTGGAATAAAACCTCTCAACATATAAGTAACTGTACTATAGTTTTATTTTGTACATCCTTCTACTGTAATAACAATAATAATAATATCAGTAGACATTTGTACTTTTTCACCAGCGTCACTTGTCTGCAGTTGTCCGTTCTTACCTGTGGCGACCTGGTGTCCGAGGCCTCTGCTGCCGCTGTGGATCATAACACACACTTGACCTTTGTGGTCGATTCCCATCTTCTTGGCAGCGTAGTCATTGTAGATCTCATCCACCACCTGGATCTCAGCGTAGTGGTTTCCTGCTCCCAGAGTCCCGAGCTTAAACACACAAAAACACCGGCTCCGTAACTCTTCTACGCAGACGATATGGAACTTTACATTTCTGATGTTAACGGTGACAAAACGTCGTATTTCTGTGTCTAAGGAAACAGAAAGTCGTGGTTTTCTTGACTCTTCTGTTAAATCTACTTTCTGTAATGTGAAAAGAAGAAGTAAATAAGTACATTTACTCATGTATGTGTGTGAAGCCAGGAGATTTAAACAATTAAAATCAAGTGATTTTCTAGCAGTTCCAGATACTTTGATTACTTTTTTACACCAAAATACCCCATGTAATTATGTTTTAATAATTAAATTATTTTATTTTTTACAGCATTGATCTTTCTTTTGTTCAAAAGCACGTCAAGTCAAAGTTTTCTGACCACAGGGATCAAAGTCTGTTCTCGTCAGTCTTCATGCTTATTGTTTAACTTTAACCTGTAAAGCTCAATTCAATTCATCATATACGTTATGATATGTCAAGTTAGTGCAGTCAAACACTTTTAAACATTTTCATGTAGAGAATTTAGGACTAACGTGTACGTTTTTATAAATGTATGAAGCATTTTTCTTCACTTGACAGCTTAAATACTGACACTTTACATATTGTGATATATCAAATTCAACACGTCTCTAACAGTAAAACTTCTTGTCTATTAAATGTTATTCATGGTTTCTTTCATTAGAGGCTCTTTGTTTTCTATTAAACTATGAACATCAGAAGTAGTTTCTCATATTGAATTTATCTTTATTATTTACTGATACTGACGGCCTCTGTATCTTCACCACCTGCTGTTTGTTCACACTCTCCCTACACACACACCTGCGGCAGGCCTCGCTTCTTGGCCTTGGAGGAGACCTTGTTGGGGTCGGCCTGCAGCATCCTGCCATACTCTTCGCAGTGCTCTTTGTCCTCAGCCCAGGCGTAGCCCTCCCTCAGAGACCAGTCCACCCCCATCTCCAAAGCCTCCTCTAGGTCCCTGAGGACACACAGGTAAACAGGTGAGACAGCTGGAGACGTGTTGTGCTGTGATCTAGTTTCAGTTCAGGTGGAACCCTCCTTACTTTGCCCCCATGGGGATGACTCCCTTGGACCCAACTCCCACCGGGATGTGGTCAAACAGGGACTGAGCCAGCTGCTCCTTCACTGGCTGCACGTCTCGCTCGTCCAGGTTCGTCCTCAGCAGACGGACGCCACAGTTTATGTCAAAACCAACACCGCCTGCAGGGAAAATAATCAGGGAGGGGTGTTTATCAGACAGATTAGTCCATCAGTAACCAAATCATCCTTTTTTAGTCAAAACATCCCCTGGTTCAGTGTTCTGAAATGCGAGAATCAGTTTAGATCTGCTGCAGTTTTCCCTAGTGATGGGACTTGCTGTGCCGAAGCTTCAGAGTGTGTGCCGAGTAATCTAGAAGTTATTTTGTGAAGTGCGTATCGAGGCTTCTATCGATGACGTATGTGATGACGTCTGAAGCTTCGCCGACCGGACTGGTTCGGGAAGTGCTTCGCGGGTTCGGCGTGCGAAACGCAGTGTACCCCCTCTCACATTTTGTGGATTTGGGACTTTACTGATATACATACATATTGATATATTGATATGTGTGTGTGTGTACAGTTTATTAACTGTGGAAATATTGTTCCATTTGAATACGAATAAATAAAATGTTACTAGTAATATAAGCACATTCACATCACAACCATCTCCCCAATAGTAATTATAATAATATTTTAGTTATAAATTCATAATTTATGTTTTGGCATCTCAAACTTCATTAATTAATTAATTTATTCAATTCATAGCTTCACACACCAAAGCCATGGTGTCATTATAATCATTCTGTTTTACATTTATCGTCCACTTGATGGCGCGGTAGAGCAAATGAAGCTTCACATGAAGCTTCGCCCAAAGTGAACCAATTGGATGGAAAGCTTCAATGCTTCAAGCCTCCAAAGCCCCATCTGTCCATCACTAGTTTTCACATTATTCCACTAACTCGCGGCATCATGAAGATCAAGAAAAGATAAGATCCACACGGTGTGTTCTGCTGAGTAACTCTGGATGTAAACAGTTAGATTTTATAGTAGCTGTTTGACTGGAGAAGTGTCTGAGCCACATTGAACCACATAGAAAATCTGTCCAATAAACCAAAGCTAGGACATAAAAACGATAAATAAAACATCTCTGGAGCTGCAAAATACACAGACCTGGAGACACCACAGCATTGGGGTCGTCCATGTCGAAGGCCGCCATGTTTCCGATGGCAAATCCATATCCAGAGTGGACATCTGGGAGCCCAATGGATCTCTGTGGAACAATATCCCGTCACTCAAATAATCCTCAATCTTATCTTCATGAGGCTTCATAAAAAAGCATGTGGAGCCTTACATTTATGATCCCAGGCAGCGCTGCAACATTTCCAATCTGTTTCATGGCTGGAAGGAAACCACCCACACCTGAAGACGACATGAAATAAAAGAATAAGTCACAGAAGACGTCACAGACGGTGTTAGTGGGTTTAACTGTGAATGCTGACCTCCTCCTCGACAGGCGTTACGGAGCTCCTCAAACATCAGCTTCTCCAGAGAATCATTCACGTAGAAAACTCCTTCAACCTAAAGGAATATAAAAGCAACTACTGTAATAATTGTGTTACAGCAATTACTTAATTAAAATATATATTTTAACCAGATTTAATACAACATCAGCTTTAAAAAATACAGTATTAGTCAATACAGCATATATTCATATTTAAGATTATATGATATGAGTAGGTTCCAGCCTTTGGATCCATTACACATTACAGGTAACAGATGAATCACTGAGCTGTCATGTCATCAGATTAAACTTTCACTTTTTTACTTTAGGAATTAATCATTTACCAAAGTAAAATATCCATCACAGTTTCCCAGTTCAAATCAGCTGGTGTAATGTAGATAACAATATAGTACGCAGTATTTCATCTTATCAGTAGGAGAGCCCGGTGATAAATCAACATAACTTATTTATTAATATCCATGTAAAGGTTTTAATAATTCATTGGTTATAATTCTTTACAAACCAAATTCAAGGGATCCTTTACAAAATGCTTGTTCAACAGTAATGACTGGTATGAAATTACCAAAATCCTATCAACTTTTAAAAGAATCCAGGCTCTAAATTGAGGCGCTTAATTCAATCGGACAATTTCCTTATTGGAATCAATACTATAACCTTTTAAACCGTATTACCAGACGTGATTTGTTGTATTTTAGACTATTTTAATTTCAGGAGGATCCTCCCTTTAATTCGGTTTACATGTTGAAGCTAACAGCTGAAGTACTGAGATATGACTGTAGATTTAACTTTAGTTGAGTTTGTTAAATTCATGTTTGGTTTTGCAGACTGTGTGACTACATTAAATCATTGTCGCCTTGTTAAAGTCCATTTAACTGACCCACATGTGCTAACAGACTTAAGTTGTGGCACTTTAAGCTAACAAGCTATCCACGTTAACAGCTAACAGAATCTCCGATTTCTCACCCGCATGTTGGGAACAAAACCCTTTTTGATCCTCCAGCAGTTACTGGTGATTTTTTCCAGGTACTGCAGCTCATCGTTATAACTTCGGCTCATGTTTCTGATGCAGAAATGTTGGATTTGACAGAGTTTATGCTGCGTTTCACCGGCTGTCTGATGCCAAGTGCAAACAATGACAACGGTACGGAAGCCTGCAAGAGCACTAGGTAGAAAAACGCGCTGGTTCATTTGGCATGACTCATTAAAATGTAATAAATGAAATAAAACCTAATATTGACAGTTAGAATTAAACTAAAACTCTGTCTAAAAATTCTAAAATAGGTGCTTTTAAAATGATCATCACACAACGGTCTTGGTTCATATGTGTTAAACTAAACCGGTCGCTTGCCGTAGTTGTAGTCAAATAACTTGTACAGCAGTTCGGTGTTTGGTCGACAAATTAAAAGAATATCTTCAACTCTTTTCTACGGAGCACGTCCACAGGAGATAAATTTAGTGTTTACCACGGTGACTTCAGGACATTTACGTAATAAATTACATACAGTACATTCATATAGTAAAAATAACAGCTAATGTATAACAGCTGCATTTATGTTTTTCAGTGTTTCAGTGCACTATAAAGGGCCAGGACACAATAATAATTCTATAAATCAACTAAACGTGGCTCTATAAAAAAAAAAAAAAAGTATGCTGTAGAAAAAATAAGGACAAATGGTCTTTTAAATAAAGAAGAAAAATATAAGGGACATACATGTTCAATTAATTGTTAAAAAGGTTTTATAAAATGATTAATGATTCTGTAGAAAACAATATATTTTAAAGAAAAGAAAATCTATATGTGATTTATTGTGAAAATCCTCACCGGAAAAGGTGTGTACTGTCCCGTTGCTCTTATTCCGTGTTTACAACGCGATTTATCAGATTAATGTCATGAAACAGTCTGAATATCTTCACTTTAATTCATCATGTAAGTTGTCTTCTGTCTTGTTTTGAGTCTGTGAACATTTTCTTCGTGATAAATGTTGTTTAAACAAGTTAATTAGCTGATAATAACTAGCTAGCTTAACTGTTACGCAGCAACTTAAAAACGTTTGCTAACGTTTCTGCTCTCTGCTAGAAACGAAAACGAAACACGTCGTTTATTATAAAAGAAAAACTGCGGAGTTTATGCAAAATGTATTTTAGATTTCTGTCGCATAGTTTATTTAGCTATAGTTTTATAATGTGTCTGTGTTGTTGTCCAATGTGAAACTCTTTCAATTAAGTTCTTAACGTCAGTTAACGTCAAATTAAAGTTATTTGAGTCTGAATTTTGTGCTAAATTACAAAACACAGTTTTATTTATGTTTAACACGGAGCTAAACTACTGTCAAATGTAGAAAACAACGATAATGACTCAGCAGAATCTTAAAAATGGTAGATTCCGGATTCTGCACTTAGCTCACATCAGGTAGTTTTTAGTGTTTACGGTCCTGTCAGCAGGTTAATTTAGATTATTAAAGTAGATTGTTTTAATTCAAATGCTGTTAAGAAGAAGAAACACAAACGTTCAAAGATGCTCTGTTTTAGACATGTGTCCACCAAACTCCACTAACTTTTCATCAAGTTTTAGTGACATATGGTAACATGTTTTTGGGCTGTGCTGCTAAAAAGAAAAAGTTTAGTCACCTTTGTTGACTTGTAAAATCAGATGAATGTGTGTTATCTGCTGTGTTATGTGACCTAAACTATGTTGACATCCCTGTGAGGTTAGAGCCTCATCTCATCTCATAGATATGTTCAGAGAAATTAGCATCTTTACACCAAACTCCATCAAGTTTTCAACACGTTTTAGCTTTTCATCCAATTCTTGGTGAAACCTATGTTCTTTGTTTTGGAGGGATCTTGCTAAACTGGATTCAATCCTGTTGGTAAAATCAGATTTAGATTATGACTCCCTGTACACCTACTTTATGATACGTTTTTGTGGTTTGGTCTAGACCCATTAGGTTCAATGAAAATCAAATCGTGAACGTGTCAGTGCTGCTGCTGAAGTCAGGTAAATTTGAGATGTTAGATGTTTGCTGTTTGGGGTCAACAGCTTGGCTTCGTATTATAACTGTGATCGCGTGTCATTCTCAGCATGAAGCTGCGGGTTCGGATCAACAGACAGACCAGCAGGGTGGAGTTACCAGGACAAGAACCCAGCCTGAAAGAGCTCAAAGATCACATCCAGGAGACGGTCCTGTCTTCTCATGGACTCAGGTCAGACTGGATTCAGATTCTTAATCACGAAATGTGTTTCTTCTTTCTTTTGTCCGTATGTCTTGTTTTGTTTGACCAAAATATTCAGTTTGTGAAGATATATGACAAAGAAAAGCAGCATTTAACAGGTTCTGTTGTAGGTGTGGGCACGTCTGCACCAAACTCCATTTACATCTATATGTTTTCTGCAAAAGTGATGCAGGATGCAACAGGATCTAGTGGTTTTTGTGAAAACAGTGAAGGTGATATCAGATTTGTTATAACGTGTGGACAAAAACATACTAAACATCTTCCAAGGTGGTCTGGTCTTTATCTGAGCATTCAATTTTTTCACCAAATTGTAGTGAAATTTATTCATACGTTTTGGAGCCATCCTGCTTATTTAGTCCGATCAGTTTGTAAAATTGAAAAAAGGTGTCCTTCACAATAAGAGCAGCTGTTCATGAGAATGTACAAAAATAATTGTCTTTCCAATAAACTGGAACCATTTTCATCTGAAGTTAATGGTTATGATTATTTTCTGTTCATCGACTAATGAATCGTTTCATCTCTGTTAATGTTTTTTTATTTAAAATTGTAGTTGATGTATAAACTAAAGTTTTGTTCATTTTAGGTTCAAATGCAGCCACGTCACTTTAGTCGAGTGTCATAAAGTTAAAGTTGCATAATAATGTACCTACAGGAGAAATGTTTGATTGCCTGATGTGAACCAGGTGTTCTGTGTTTGTCTCTCAGTGCAGACACAGAGTTCAGTTTGTCTCTGAACGGCTCAGAGCTTCTGTCAGACACCGATCAGACTCTGTCATCCTGCGGCATCGTCTCGGGAGATCTGATCTGTGTCGTCCTACCTGAATCTGCCGCCGCTGCTGCTTCAAACTCGTCCACCAACTCCAACAACATGAGGCCCAGCAGCAGCAGCACGACGGACCGGAGCGAACAGCAGCAGAGGCAGCTGACTGCTGCTGTGACCTCGAACCAGGTCGGTGTCAGGGCTGCACGGTATTCTTATGTCCATGATTCACATGAGATTTTTTCACATTATGATACTGACGGTACAGTTGTGTGAAGATGTGTCACTTCTACATAGTTCATACAGTCAGTTTTGGAGTCACTGTTCCCTCCACACTGTTTGTTAATGTGTCATGGTTCCTCTGCGTCAAACAGCCGAACAACAGCAGCAGCTCTGCAGCTCTCACAGAGTCTGAGGAGACCACCCAGATGCTGGACTCTGAACCTTCAGTCCCTATATGGGAGCCGATGCTGTGCAGTGAGGCAGAGGAGGGTCAGGCTCCTCTGTCTCTGGAGCTTCTCTACCACACGGCTCAGACCAGCAGTCCCAGCGACGCCATCATCGTGGCCGGAAGCCTCCTGATGCTCGAAACTGGATTCGTTCATCAGGTGAGACTGCAGACAGGAGCTTTTTCCGCTGAAATCATTCAGAGAAATCCTGGAATAAATGTGTAGAGCTGCACTTTGTGTGTTCAGGGTCAAGAGCCGAAGCCCAGCGAGATGCCTGCTGGGTGGAGGTCAGCGGGTGGAGTCTACAAACTTCAGTACAGTCATCCACTGTGTGAAAACAGCCTGGCCATGGTGGTAGCTGTGTGTATGGGACCCGTACTCGTCATTAATGGTGAGTTTAAACACAAACACGCTCTCAGGCCACGCCCACACGGAGCAGTTTTTGGATTCACTCTGAATTCTGTTAGGTTTAGTTGGTTTCACAATTTTCGCTCATCAACATTTTAAGACTAAACTTCCAAACCATACTAAATACATGTGTTTCAGACACAGTCTCACTGAATCTGAAAATATGTGTATCGTGTGTGTTCACATTTGACTCGTATCCCTTTCACCTTACGCAGCAACACACCTGCTCAAATCAGGAGTTGCTGACACAGAATATGTGACAAGTAAAACAGAGGAATGTATTGAATTTCTTGGAGTTATCAGCCT
>JAUMHL010000016.1:17370571-17387163 GCA_032362345.1 Sandelia bainsii | reverse complement strand
TCAAGTTTAGAAAGTCTCTCACCAACCTGTTAGAAACTCATTCAGATCCTCCATAAGGAGAACCACCATGTTTGGATAAAATCCTTCAGACCAGACCAATCGTCTGACTAGAAAACAGTGTTAAGAGTCTGTGCAGCAACACAGACCATGAATTAATTAAATACTGAAATAATTAATTAAATAGTGAAATAAATATTTAAAAAATGTTTTAATGAAATGGATATATCTGGTTAGTTATATATTTAATAAATTATGTGTGAATTAATTTCAGTATTTAATAATTTAATGACACGTTTAAATATTTATTTAATGCTTGTTATATTTATTGTATTGTGGCACTCTCCACGCTCCATACTCAACCACTGCTGCTGTAAGCTCAGAAGACCATATTATATGTGGACACATTTTAATTTCTCCACATATTTCACCTCATACCAGGCTTAAAAACTGTTGGGTGTAAGGTTGAAATTCCAGAATAAAAGTCGCATATGGACAATTAAATGTCAGGTATCAGCAGAGCAGACGATATATATATTTACCAAACCACTGTTTCTTCTTCCTGCAGCGACTCTGAAGGTGAACGAAACAGTCGACACCGTTCGTAAACTGTGTCTGAGTCCGTGCAGCTACGTGACCGACGAGTGGCCAGGTACGGCTCTGACTGGTTGATGTGACATCACACAGGCACCAGAGTTTCTGTGACTCACTGTGAGATAACAGCACATGTTTGTTCTGCAGGAGAAAGTGCAGCTGCAGCCTTCAAAGATCTGAAGAAACTGTCTCGGGTCTTCAAAGACCAGCTGGCGTACCCGCTGATCGCTGCAGCCAGAGAAGGTACGGTGAATAATTCACATAAAATGACACAGCAGCTTCTGTGTTGTTCCTGCTGACTGCAGGTTCTGTTGTCTCTGGTGTTTCCAGCGATGGCTCTGCCGGTGGCGTTCGGTCTGGCCGCTCTTCCTCCGGAGCTCCTCCTCCGAGTCCTCCGACTGCTGGACGTCCGGTCCGTGGTGAGACTGTCGTCAGTCTGCAGACACTTCAACGTGGCTACAGCAGACTCTTCACTGTGGAGACACCTGTACCGCAGAGACTTCACAGGTGAGTGGTTGGACTGTTACAAGAATTCCCCAGTTTCTTTCTAAAAGGATCTTTGTGGTGAACTGTACTTATCTGTGTTGTTGATCAGATCCAGGTCCCAGCAGATCCAGAGACACAGACTGGAAGGAGGTGAGAACCACAACCTGCATAAATTAAACAAATTTTTTTTATCATTACTGTAGGTAAATATTTCATATTTACGTCTTTTCATTGTTTGAACTATTGAACCAGATCTTCCATTTATTTATTAGTATTTATTAAATAATAAAGTTTTCCGTCTTATAGAAACTCTTTATTTTGTGCAGAAAATTGTGGAATTAAGTTCAAGAGACTTTTTAAATATTCTAATTAAAAAGATTGTAATTTTATTTAGTCTTTTTCAAGGATTCGTGACTCTTTAAGGAAAACATATTACTGTCAGTTTGCTGCTTCTTCATACTTCAGTATTTTTTTCTTTTTTAATTTTATTATGTAATTGACATTAATTAATTTGTGTCACTGACCGATCAGCTCACAGTCTGACATATTCAAACACTGTTTTTATTTTTTTGCAGCTTTACAAAAGGTCTTATAAAATCCGCAGTGAACATCGACACGTTTCTCGTCACCACTCCCTCCCTCCCTTCCACCGAAACCCTCGAGACATCTTCAGCTCTGTGCCCCCTCCTCTCTTCCCGCCGGTGCCCGGTATCATCGGTGGGGACTATGACCAGAGACCAAACCTGCCCCACGGCCTGCTGCCTCGCCCTCGCTACGACCCCATCGGTCCTCCTCAAATCCTCGACAGACGACCTCTGAACATCCTCAGACCCCGACCCACGGGGGGACGACCTGCAGACGTCCGACGAGGATTCATCTGATCATTAACTGTTGTCAGGACTGAGCACAATAAAAACAAGTCTCATAATGATACGAATGTTTGTTCATGTAAAAGCTTCACGTCTGGATGGATTACTGAACCGCTAGAAAGTCACATAGCTACAAAGAGACTCAAAACCGCTAAGACTACACACAGCATGACCACTAAGATGCATAACGACTGAAAAGAGACTGAATTACTAAAAGTAGACAAAAAGCTGTAACCAAGATACAAAATAATTCACATAAAATGACTGAAAAGAGACAGAATAAATAAAAAGCGAAAATAATCAACTGATCCCACTGGTTATATCGTCCACAGTAATAGAACATTTTTAGTGAAAACGCTGCACAGTCATAAAAACACAAAAAAGTACACAAGTTGACACATGATTGTAAAAATATATTTAAAGGAGATTAATGTCATATTTGGGAAAATCCAGGTTTCACTGCATCGTTGTTTAGTTTCAGTTTTACATCATTATTTATATTTTTTTATGAACTAATCGTTAAAAATGTAAAATACTATAATTTCCAGACACCATGACGTCATCTTTTGTCTTCAAAAACAAAGAGAGCGCTCGTTTCAGCAGCGACGTCTGAGCGGGCGGAGTTAGCTACGGTTACCCATCACAATTTATGACAAAGTTTTATCTTTATGTAAACTGTATATATATTGGTTATAAGGAGACGTCGCCACAGGAGATCTAATTAACTACCACAAACTAACTTTTTTGAAGTGTCATAGGATCTGACGGATTTAACCGTAACAAGCAGCTGTAGCAGCGTTAGCTAACGTCAGGTAAACAATCCGTAACAAAAGTAGAACTCCGGGGAACACACATTAATTTAATGGTTACAGCTTTTTAACGAATGAATTAAACAACATTCCCCGACATATACTTATTTTTGAAGGTGTATCCAGCTGTTTAAAGACACTTTTCATTTAGATGACGGAAGAATTCAGAAGTAGCTTAGTTAGCTAAGTTACGGCTAACGTTAGCCGTAACCGGGCACTAATTTAGAGCATAGCTGCGTAATTTCAGGTTATAACTTTAACACTCTCTGAGTTCAGTAACTTCACGGGAAAGTATTTTTTATTTCTCCCGTAATTAATCATTTCTACAGTCAGTCCACCAGCCGGACGGGCGGAGACCGTCGCACTCTTTTCCCTATTTATCCCAAGTATACCGGGAGGCGTTTGATTTATGACCCGCTAAGCGCCGGAGGTGAGTCCAGCCATGGTACAGGATGGTTTTACTGGAAAGAAAAATAACTGGAGATTTTCACACAGCTGCAACGGTTATTGGATTAATTTATCAGTCGACCATCAGAAGAAATCAGAACAGTATTTTTGTTTCGGACAAATCAAGATATTATCCTGAATAACGGTGATCAGCATATCTCAAAAAACGGTTTTCAGTGGCAACTGGACTTGTTTTAGTTCCTTGACTACGTTTCTAAAACAAGTCCAGTTGCCATTGAAAACCGTTTTTTGAGATAACCATGACCTGGATGACTGAGAATCTTCACAGTGATCAGCATAATTCACGACTAGAAAGCAAGAAAATAATCAGTGGATCAATTAATAATAATAATAAACAATAATCAGAGATCAGCCAGTTTTCAAATTATGTGTTTTCTAATAATCGCTTAATTGACAATAAAATAATATTATATTAATTTAATATAATAAGCGACTTTATTGATCCTGAAGCAAATGGTTGTGCCAACATGCTCAAGTTTAGTATAAACACTGTTTTCTTTTCTTTTTGGCGGTGAAGAAATTAGAAATTAGACGTTTTTGGGGAGATGAGAACAACTTCCGGTGTGGTACTAATTGTGACGGGAGACAGTAGTTTGTGTAACACCGGTTTGTTTTCCTCGTCAGATGTTCTGTCTCTTTAAAGCCTCGTGTTGTTACCGGAAGTGTGGGGGGTGTTTCCAGCTGATCTGACAACAGAAGAAGAACTAGCGTCCTCCCGTCAGAGACCCGACCCGACCTGTCCGCTCCTTCCTCCGGTACCACGGCACAGCACACCGGTACCGACCGCCGGCAGCCCGCACCGCCGCTTTAAGCGTGTCTTATCCGGGAACAAGCGTCCTGTGCCGCTGCTCCGCCGCTTTGCCGTGAACCGGAGCCGTCGGTAGCTGTTAGCCCGGACTGTCATGATCCCAGCGCGGAGATGGCGGCGTCCTTCCCCGGTTTGTGTAAGGCTGTCGGGCCCGCGGAGGAGGAGAACGGGGAGCTGGACGGTTCTCTGCAGCAGATGCTGAAGGCCATCGCCGACGAGAGGAGCCGACTCAACGTCCGGCAGGAGATCAGCGGACTGGGTGAGCAGAACCGGGTCTTTGTACTGTGGGCCTGAGATGGTCCAGTACCACCTGGGGGAGCCCTGCTGGGTCACAGCCACCTTGTTAGCCTGATATGTTAAATTACTGATGATTATTTCCACCCAGCAGCCTGATGTTACAGTAACGACTTCAACGTTGGTTTATTCACCTGTGTGATTTAATTTACACACAACAGCCTCGTGTTTGTGTGGAGACACTGATGGTGACCAGTAAAGACAAATACACAAACACTCACAACTATCCTACAACCCCACAAACACATGAGTGAATACAGAGCAACAGACACCAACCAAAATTTTTAGTTTTTGACTAAATAAATAAATTAAGACATTAAAATGATTTCCACCATTTTCTGACAGATTATTTGTTAAATTGATTAAATCGAATTAATTTCAGACTCTGTCTCACACTGACCACACAGATGAACAGCGACTTTATTAAATAACTGTGTCACAGCAGCAGTAACGTCATTATTTATTGAAACCTTCTCATCAACCTAAATACGTCTTCACATTTCAGTCCAGCACCGTCGGAGCCGTTTATCTCCTGCAAAGCTCCAGATATCATTTCCTCTGCAGAGGTTTCAGGGACTTTTTGCTTAGATTAAACTTTATTGTCATGGTGCAGAACCAGAGATGAGTGAGGGGGAACTCCAGCATGAGTGTGTCTTCATAAGTCTTACAGTCAGTACAGTGTGTGTGTGTGAGAAAAACGTGATACCTAAATGAAAAAGTCACTGTTCATGTACAGATGTAGTGGATGAAGGGGGGGGGCGTGGACAATATGCTGGGTCATACATGCAGTATAAAAAGTGGTCATGTGAATGGTGAGCAGTCGGCCTAATAATGAAATTTCTGTTTTTTTGGTTACTATAAACACCTCAGTACAAGGAAATTTTTATTTTTAAAAGGAATTTCAGTGTTTCCTGTTTCCTAACCCTGACATTTTTTTAAGACAGTTGAATTAAAGTGGCCACATAATGTGTTTGAGCTCCTGTGTCCTCCCTCCATCCCACTCTGTTCTGATTGGTCAGCTTGTGGAAGTCTTCCTGTGGGCTGAACTACACCCAGTTGGATCAGCACCAACTTAAGAGAAGAACGACTCATTTTGACAAATCAAATTCATCGTGTTTGTTAAAGTAAAATAATCAGAAATAACTTTCGTCAGAGCAGCAAAAGGTATTAGGTTTGTCAGAAAGTCCTGCTCCAATGTGGAGGTGCCACAGGTGCATTTCAGAAGCCCCAACGTGACAACAACAGCCCAGCTGAGAATCCTGGGGCAGGTTGACTTTGTGTAACACTCACCAAAGTAACATCAGAACAGGAAAAACAGGATATGAGCTGTTTAATGTCTTCCTGGACCTCACTGGTGTCATCGTGCAAGTTGTTGCTCCATTTGTAAGATTTGAGCTTATAGAAGATTTGATGATCCACAGTTTGCTCCCTGCTGCTTATTCCAGATCCTGACCGAACACGGTGTGACGGTGCTGACGCGTGTTCTACGTCACAGTAAACGTCAAACAAATGCTGCAGCAGCATTTTGCTTCCTTTTAAAGTTCAGTGTAAATAACAAAAGCTTCTGTTTCCCTTTGCCGTCTGTAACCACAGATCAGCTTTAGTATTTGTCTGGTGTCAGAACTTACTGGTGCTTAAACTCTAGACAAGAGTCTTTAGGTGTTCACATGAGGTGTGTGTGTGCGCGCAGCTCCCAGTGTCTATAAAGAGAGAAGACTTCATACTCTCAGCCTGAAACCATCTGAGCTGATGGTTGTTTGTATAAAATAAAACCAGAGAAGAGGAACCTTGGATCAAACGTTATGTGGTGTGTGTGTGCGTGTGTGTTATCACTGACTGGTCTGCAGACACAGTCACGGTCTCCGTCACGTCTGTCCTGCTGCTTGTTTTTGTGGCTCGTTTGTTCTGATGGAGAAATCAATAGATCTCTGTTCCTGAACCGTGATGTCATCGCTGCACAACTGCTTTGTTATCATCAACGACCTGGGTCCACTCATAGATTAAGTCTTATTATATATTTTCTGGTTTTATATTTTAGGCTTTGGGAATGTGAGTTATACAAATCGAGACATATTTTGACTTTTTATAGACGATGCATTTAGTTAGTTGATCAAAAAAGCAGCTCTAAAGATGAATGAACGAGGTGATGTCCACCCTCCAAACTCAAAATGTTCCCACAATTATGAGCAGGATGAGCCTGCACACAACTGAACAAAACTCAACAATATAAACTTTTAACTATATAAATTTAAAGTAATTGAATCATTTTGTGCAGAATTGAGCTGAAGGATTTAGTTACTGGATGTATAAAAGATAAGATCTTAAATTGATTGAAATTTTTCTGCTGTGCAAGTTATGCACACAAATTAAATAATTCACATCACAATAAACTGCACACTCATTAATTCAAGTTCATAAATAAATATTTTCACACAAATTCATATTTTTTATATCTGTGCAGCTCCATGGTGCTGTATTACATCATGAGTGTAAAATCTTAATACACACTATTATTATTATTATTACTGACTTTTCTGCTTCAGTAAAAATGTGATCATGTTTGATATGAGTCGGGGCTACGGAGCCACCTGTTATCACGCAGCATTGTTGTGTTGTGTCTGGTTATTCAGAGTGTGTCGTCTGCGTCCTTGGGTGGTCCTCTACAGGCTGCTGAGTGTGAGTCAGGTCTGACCGGCAGCACCAACAGTGACTCAGGGTTTTACGCTGCAGGACACAGTAAAGGAGAATTCAAGATTCCAGGAAGTATTTTAATCCCAGAGGGAAATGACTCGTTTCAGTAGTTTTGTCTGTAATTTATGTCGGTAACGTCCACATTATACTCACTGAGTACATTTCTAAACGCTGTGGCTGAGCTGAAGGAACTTAAAAAAACAGGTCAATAAGATGACAGTAAAATTTAAATTATGTGGATAAAAGATTCTTAAATTGAAACATTTTTCATTGAAGTCCATTTTTAGAGGAATATGAAATCACTTTCTTTTGGTTCACAGTAAGTTTTTGTCTTTTTTTTAAGTTCATTAAGAATGAAATAAAGAGGTTAATCAATAATTTAAAAAACAATAAACATAAGTTCTATTTAGAAGCTGTTGTTAAATATACTTTAGATTTTACCTGTTTTCTTTAATAAATCTTAACCTAATTTGAAAAAAATATTTATGCAAATTACACATATTTAAAAACTAAATATTAGTAGATTCAGCACAATAACTACTAAAATATCATGATTTAATAATTGGTTCACACAAATGATCATCTTTACACTGTTACATGCTCGGCTTTGTATTACAACAGATTCATTATTAATGTTTTATCTTAATAAATGTGGATGAAATTAGATTTTTTCTCAATTTTTTTTATTAAAAAAAAAAGTGCTGTTCATTGACTCATTTTATGCAGAATTTAGCAGAAAATCCAGTTGATTTGTAAAAACTCAATGTCTTTCTCTGTTAGGTCTAAAATTCTTTCCATGACTGATAAAGTTTTGAATGTAGTTTGTTTTAAGGTGCATTAAATTTAAAGTCTATCCTGCAGTGCACAGTCTGTTTGATTCATGAAGATTTCTTTAAACCAGGAGCAGAAACAGCAGAATTCAGTTCGACTGCTTCAAGTGTAATTATCTGCTATAAATACAGACGTCAGTGTCCCACAGTTTGTTGTTCACCGACACAGAGCAGAGACGCAGGTCGATCAGTCCAAAGTAACTAATACATAAACTCAAATGGTACTTTTACTTTACTTGTACTTTATAAAGTACACAGATTACACTGCCCACAGTAACACTGATCCAAATGTAACATGCCGACCATCTTCCTGCGTAATGAGTCTTTTTGATACTATCTGATTTGACTTTTCCTGAGGTTTAAATCCAGGACTTTTACTTGTAATGGAGTTTTTAACTTCCTGCATGTCTGTGCTCACATGCTGACGTCTGTGCAGTAGAAATAGCTGATCGACGATTATTACACATCCTGCTGAATATTTAATGCACAAAACCACAGTCACATTGTGAGTGATTGAGTCGTTTCTTTTTACATGTAATTCAGTCTTTTTACAGACGGTTTGTTATAATATCACAGTCTGGATGCACACGTATTTAAATATAGTTCCTTTTATATTATAATCTTTACTACTTACTCTACTGCATTTATTTTATACCTTTACTTAAATGGCAGCTTCAGATTAAGAACATGTAATCAACAAATAAATTAATTATTATAGATAAGTTTTTGATAAGTGGGTGGAATATCATAATTTCAGTAGAAAGCATCAATATAACAATATACATTATTCTGAAAAATGCATTCTGCAAAATGAATACATTTAGTGCTTTTAATTGAATTGAGCTGATAAAGCATTTGTTCTTTTACTAAAGTAACACATCAGCAGGACTTTTATATGTAACAGAGTATTTATGCTTTTACTACTTCTGTGACCACCGGGTCACAACCAAGCAGATCAGATCATATGTGGACATTTGAAGCAAAGATGTTTTGTTTTTTTTGTAAGCAAAAAAAAAAAAAAAAATTTATATATTTAGTATTATATTATTTTCCACAATGAATAAATACATTAGTGTGACTTTTTGTCTCATTTGGTAATTTCTATCATCTATTCATCTAGTTTTAGATCATATTCATGCAGAAATACTCAAACAAGAACAAAAAGGTTCTTAAACATCTAAACACCACTGTACATAAAGATGTTTAAGTATAAATAGAAAAAGTTTAAATAAGTGTCACTGACGGAAGCTCAACATTGATCACAAAGAATCTAGTCCAAAACTTAAAGTAAATATGGACCTGAGACTTAATTCTGGGTCCCGTCTTTGGGGTGTTTGAATTAAAGTCTCTAGTCTGAAGCAAAGGAGTTAAAAAAACGAAAAAAACAAAAGCCCCATGATAGAATAAAAAATTAACGTAGCTTTAAATGAAAGATGATGTGAAAGCAAATGACTAAATCTGGATTTGTCAGCGCTGCCATGAGGGAACCAGCAGGAAGACTCTGATCCATGTGACGTCTTAAAGTTAAATCCTTTCTTCCAACAGCGTCTTTTCTGAGAACATGGACCTGAAGGACTCGTCACATGACTCGCTCATTCATTCAGGGTGAACGTATGACACGTCAGGTCACATGGATTTTAGTCCCCTTACAGCAGCAGGGAACCTCCTGTGTTCATGAAGAAAGTCCCTGTATTTAAAAAAGAGAAACACATTAATAAACATAAAGAAATTCAGCAGTAAACATTAGAAATACAGACAGAGAACAGGAAAACTTAACATATCATCTCTGTGTTTCCACTGATGTTATTTTGGCTTAAAGTTCCTTTTTTGTTTTGTGTTGGGATCACGTTGGAAATAATTGTTATCATTTTAACAAGTCGTTCGTTGGATTGGTGAATTATGTAGATCCATAAATAAATAGGAGTCTGTAGAAGGATGTGTCTGAGGAGGTTCTTAGGAGCCCTTTAGATGCTTGTGATGTTATAGAAGCCCTTTCGGTGGTTGGTAATGTCTTTGAGGTCCTAAGTAAGGTAGTACAGTACTTCTGTGATAAGTGTCTCTAGATTTAGGATCTCTTTTAGGTAGTGTTTGTGGTAATGGAAGTAGTAAGAGGGGTCCGTCTAGGTGGTTCTGTAGGTATTTCTAATAATCCTCTAATAATAGGTTCAAATAGCCATTCAGGGGTCCTGCAGAAAATGTAGTAATAGTCAGTAAGAAGGTTGTTTTTCCCCCAAATAATTCTAGTAGTCATTGAGGAGCTTCAGGTGGTTTTGATAGTTTGGTTTGGCTCTGATAGTCATTAAAGTGGTTCTAGTGGTGTATGAGGAGGATCTGAGTTCTCTTTAGGTTGCCCTAGTGGTAATTGACAAGGTTGTTCTAATCCCTTTATGAAATTCATGTTGTCCTGTTTGTGGTACTTGTGGTCACAAAGGAGTATGTAGTGGTCCTTTATGGGTCTGAGTGGGTACTGATAAGGTTCTGGTTGTGCTCTAGGTAGTTCAAGGAGGCTGTTGTGGTTATTCAGGAGGTGAAGAGGTTGGAGTGGCTCACTGAAGAGGTCTCAAGGGGTCCCATAGATGGATCCAGTGGTCTTTCAGGAGGTTCTTGTACTAGCAGTTCTATGAGTCCTTCAGGATTTTCTAAGAGTTCTGTAAGTACTAGTTATTATGGAGGTTTGAGAGATCATTAGGAGGTTCTACACTGGTTTGTAGTGATACAGTACCTCACATATTTCAGTGAATCTAACTCTCATATTTCTAATGGTAACGGACTCCTGAGTCTTGAACGTGTAATTTAAACCTTTAACCTTCGTGGCTCAGTCCACACTGAAAGTCTGTGTTCATCCATCCATCCACCAGTTCACCCACCCAGTCCTTTGTTCATGGTTTCATCCAGGTCACTGGAGCTTCGACTGAGCATCGCTGAGCTCCCTCCAAAGATTATACAACTGTCATAAAAAATACAACAAGGCAAACATGACTCATATTTCTCCCCTGTGCCAGCAGAGATAGATTTTGGGTGATTCAGCTCACTTTCATACTTTCATCAGATGACAAGTGAAGCGCAGGGCACAGTTGATGTATTTTTAAAATGGGATACGCAGCTATAAATAGAGCAGGACTTTTATCAACGTCTCTGAGGCTGCTGCAGAACTGTACTCTGCTTCACTCTGGAATAACAGAAACCACATTAACCACCAAATGAACAACCAAAATGAAAAACAAGTGTCATAAAGGTTCACTACGCTCCTGGTTGCTCCACATCACCCTAAGACTAGTTACATACTCAGTTTTAGAAATGCATAGAGTATTCATATATCCACCATCCATGTCAGTGTGCGGGAATCCTGAGTAGTTCTAGTTTTTTAAAGGAGTTCTGCAGGAGATCTAATGGTCACTGAGGACGTTCTAGTACTCTCTTTTTAGTTTGTTGTCTTATAGAAGAATCTAGTACCCACCAAAGAGGTTCTAGGAGTGAATTCTAGTGGTCCATGAGGTGGTTGTAGCTTTTTTCACTTGTTCTAATTGTCTTATTGAAGATTCAGCATCACTGACTCTTCTGTTGTTCTGCTTGGTGTTAGACAGAGGAGACCTGTACGGATCTGTACACTGATGTAAGGACGTGGCTCTATGGTGGCTCTCTAGTCCGTGGAAAAGCAAACCGGTTCTTATAAGTTTCACAAGTTGAACCAACTCTGATCTGACACGAGCACCATCATGGTGGTTGGAAAGACGTAGGAGGTTTTAGGAGGTGTGTAGGTGGATGTAGGTGATTGTGGTCGTTACCAAATGGTTCTAGGTGTCTTGTTGGAGGCTGTAGGTTAAGGAAGTTCTAGAGAACCTCTAGTTGGGTCCAGTTTTCAAAGATGGTTTCTAAGGGTTATTTTGGCATTTGACTATGTAGAGATGATCAGGAAATAGGTTTTGCTAGAACAGTTTAATCCTCCTCTGGTTGATCAGTGTGTATTTTACTTTAAACCTAATGAGGATTCGTTCTGTGAAAGACGTTTCACTGGGACGACCTTCTGCTGAAGATCAGGTGTTTCCACAATTGGATTACAGCTTCAGCAGATCAAAGCAAACAAGGTCAGTCCCCACAGTCCCACATTAACTTAAGCTAATTCAGTTTATGTCTGAGAAATGAAATGAAATGCCAATACACCTTTTATCTTTTCCTCATTATAGAAATAAAGCAGTCCTCTTTTATTGACGTCGTCACAGAAGGATTGTACAGTGTCCGTCCTTAACACTGATGCATCTTGTCTCACTGAGCTGCTTTTACAGATCTGATCAGTGTAACTAGATATAAAACATAATCATATAAAATGCTTTTTCCATCTACTCTGACCAGTATAAGCTTATCACATGCAGACTGTACCAACATGCGTCAGGTGTGATGTAAAAACAAATGTCAGCGAAGTCCGTTTTATAGAAACAGTGTCACTGTGGCAGATCATGAAACCACAAATGGAACCACGTTTAAAACAGAAAGGAGAAACCGTAAATAAACATGCATAAAAAGAAATGTTTTACATGGTGTAATCTGTCTTCAGATCATTTCTGTATCTGTAGATGTACAACATGTCAGTCTGTTAGTTTAACGTCTGAAAACAACATGTGAAGTCGACGGTCAGACTGTTTTTATTGTTTTTATTATTCCATTATTCTGCTCTGAGTTTTGTTCAAATCTAAAGTAATTTCTCTTTATGACCAACAAAACGGCTCATAAATTATTCACACACCGTTGGATTGTTACACTTACTAATTTCCACAAGCTTTTATTTTGAAAAATGATTAAACCCAATTAAATATATGAATATAAAAACACCCCCAACAGCATCGACCACCTGCCCTCCATCACCTCAGAGTGCTCTGCTACCTTTTTACAGGCTGAGACACCTGCCCGTCACCCAGCAACCGTTGCCAAGCAACCAGGCAGAGGATGACATGGCATTAAGTTAAATTACCTGTCAGAGCTGCTGCTTCTCTCAGGCCTGAAGAGCATCTGTGGATTGGACCAGTGAATCTGATCTAAATAATATGAATTAGATCACTTAAAATAAAATGCTTGTATTTCTGTGTGAGCAACTTCTTTCTTAAAAAACCTGAACGATTACTTAGAAGAAACTATTAGTTTCTATTTTACTGTTCGACATTAGTGAAGTTTTATTTTAATGCCAATGTTTTTCTAGTTTATCTTTTCATTTGCAAGAAATTCTCTTCTCTTGATTGCAGCAGTTATTCCCATGTGTTTCGTGTATCTGGAGATGTTGAATTATCACTAGGTGATGAGTAAAAACTGCGTATTTACCCTTTTGTTTCTGATCCTTTTGTGCAGGTTGTTTTAAAGATGACCGCATCGTGTTCTGGACCTGGATGTTCTCCACATATTTCATGGAGAAGTGGGCTCCCCGACAGGATGACATGCTGTTCTACGTCCGCAGAAAGCTCTCCTACGTCAGCGCAGACAACAGCGAGGGCAAAAAGGTGACGAAGAATCATCCATGTAAAGATTTATGGGATTTGAAATGTTGCAGTGGAAAACACGGGGTTACAATCCTTCACTTCATTTTACAACAGGGTTAAAATCATACTATTTGTAACATTTTGTATAATGAATTTACGAGTTGCAGGATCCCAGGTTGCAGTTGCAGCAGAGGTGAAGCATGCACTGAGGCTTCTGACTCAGCAAACACCACAAACCAGCTTGATGGTTCAAACCCTGTAGCACTCGCGCATCACTGATGTAAACCAACACTCAGGTGAAACGGGGGAAATTAAGCTCATTTTATCTTCTTTTATTTAAGATAAGAGTTTGTTATCCAGAGAGAAACCTCTGTATTGTTACCTACCATCATCTTTTAACAAGCCGAGAGTAACAAATCTAAAAGTAAAAAGTGTAAAAGCCGACAGTTGAAGCTCTGCTCGCTCCTCTTCTCTTTATTATTACATCGCGTGACAGACTCTCGCTGCCTTTTATTGTTTGTCCTACGACTCCGTCAATCCCTGGTTGCCACGGTTACGCATCATTTGTTCTGTGTCCGGGTAAAGTTTAAAAGCCGTCATCATCATCTCTGTCTCATCATGCAGAGAAACTGCCTACACATCAGGACTCAAATGTTAGAAAACTGAAGTGTTTGTACGACTCACTTAACGACTTATTAAAGTTACAAAAATAAAGTCCAAATATTGTGACTGCAGAGTGGGAACATAAAAAATAAAGCATGAGTCTGAACATTATCATCTGTGTGAGATAAAAAATCCCCTGTGGCGACAGAAAAGCTGAGTGAGTCAGCAAAAGTAAAAGGACTCCCCTCATCGGGTCCAGTGAAACCTGCATGTTTCACCTCCCTCTTGATACCTTTACAGTAACTGAGTCTGTCCCACCTGCAGCCGTCCTCCTCTGAAGTCGACCCGTGGTGACAGGTGGTCTCCAGAGGCCTGGTTCCTCTACACCTGCTCACATAAACACACTGAACTGTGTCCAGAGTCTGGTCCTGATGCAGTGGATGGTCTGCGTTTCAGGTGGAGGTGGAGGTCTACAGGAGGGACTCGAAGAAACTGCCCGGCCTCGGAGACCCCGACATCGACTGGGAGGAGAGCGTCTACCTGAACCTCATCCTGCAGAAGGTGATGATGAACTTTATCTCTGTCGTAAATAATCTCAGCCTTTATTGTGGAAAGTTTTCATGTTCAGTTCAACATTTTGCAGCTAACATTGTTTTATTGGCTTAATTACAAATGAACTTAAAACAATATGAAAAAGAGTCCTGAATTGTGTCTGAATTAGAAAAGTAGAAAACGGCATCTTCAGTATGTGAAGAAGGAAACGTGTCGGTGGCTCAGACAGCAGGATCAGAGAGATCTGGTCAGAGCCCTGTGAATTATTTGACATTCGCATATGTAGGTTTTCTACGTCCTGTCTGATACTTTCCAAAAGTGCCTCAGGTTGACTCAGCCGGTTCCCATCAAGTTCTAGAAATATCTCAAGAACAATGATGGCAAACATGTCAGAGTTCAGATCAGAAAGTGTATTTTATCATCCCACAAATGAAGAGAGAGTGAGAGACTGAAGTGAAACTGGATCAGTCTGTGACGGTGAACTGTCAGTACTGAGCGTTTCACTGAAGCAGGTTTCTGTCCAGTTAGTGATGTTTTGTGCTGCGGTTAACTGAAACCTCTGTTGTCTTCCAGCTGGACTACGTGGTGACGTGCGCCGTCTGCACGCGCTCAGACGCAGGAGACATTCACATCCACAAAAAGAAATGTCAGGTAGGAAACCGAACGACGCAGTTTGAGCTTTGTTGGTGGGCGTGCTTCTTCCTGTATGATCACGTTTGTGTCTCGTCTCGTCTCACAGGAGGTGTTTGCGTCTCCTAGCAAACACGCCATGGACAGCAAAGGAGAGGAGTCCAAGATGAGCTACCCAAACATCTTCTTCATGATCGACAACTTCGAGGAGGTAGAAACTTCAGAAACCAGGAGCTGATGCAGAACTGGTGCAGATAAAGGTTTTTATTGGGATGATGTTTGTCTGTGCAGGTGTTCAGTGATATGACGGTGGGCGAGGGGGAGATGGTCTGTGTGGAGCTGGTGGCAAGCGACAAGAGCAACACCTTCCAGGGTGTCATCTTCCAGGGCTCGATCCGCTACGAGGCCCTCAAGAAGGTCTATGACAACCGGGTGAGGAACCGAATCAAAACACCAGAAACTAGGGAGGGTCTGATCAAGTGCTTTTGGCCCCAGTCAGATACTTTAATACTGCTCCAATACTTCTGTTTAACTACAGGATCAATAATGTAAGCAGATCAACTTGATATATTTGAACCAGGAACAGGAAAAACACTCAGTATTGAAGAACTAGTCTTCAGTGTTGTGTACATTATTCTCCAGATGTTCTTTTCCACTGTTGGTACAGTGTTTGTTCCATTAGAGAACTTCTGTGTTCTACATGCCGTTTATGAACGTGTCCGTGCTGCAGGTGAGCGTTGCAGCTAAAATGGCCCAGCGGATGTCTTTCGGCTTCTACAAGTACAACAACATGGAGTTTGTGAGGATGAAGGGTCCGCAGGGCAAAGGTCACGCTGAGATGGCCGTGAGCCGGGTCCCGACAGGCGACACCTCCCCCTGTGGCACTGAGGAGGACCAGGTGTCCCCCGTGCACGAGAGGGTGAGCACAGAACACTGCACATACACACAAAGCTTTGTGTCCCAGCTAGTGCTAAAATAAAATCCTTGCTCCACGGTGATGAAGCAGCAGCTCCAGTCTTCCCATTTTTCTGTTTACAAGTTTTCAAAGCCAGCGAAGGAACCGACGAGGAGTTTGGTTTCAGTTCCTCATGTTTGCGTGCAGACGTCAAGAGCTGCGGGAAACGGAACAAAAAACCTCCAAACGCTTTGGCTCAGCAGGAACAGTCGACTGTTCGCAGCACGAAGCTTCACACACACAGATGAAATCAGGTCATGATTAATAATAAATGCTGCTGGACTGGATTGGGCATCATTTAATAGTCTGTGTGACACACACGTCTGACTGTTGGTCTTACACACCGTGGAGGTAGTCTACTTTAGGTCAAATCTGAAAACCAACATGTAGGATGTATGTTTAGATTCTCAGTCATCCAGGTCATGGTTATCTCAAAAAACGGTTTTCAATGGCAACTGGACTTAGTTTTAGTTCCTTGACTACGTTTCACCCTCCATTCCAGAGGGCTTTTTCAAGTCTGACTGACTGGTAGGAGTTGCAG
>JAUMHL010000016.1:17351225-17370471 GCA_032362345.1 Sandelia bainsii | reverse complement strand
CAAGTCTGACTGACTGGTCGGAGTTGCAGGTTTATAAACCTGCAACTCCTACCAGGTAAAGGAACTAAAACAAGTCCAGTTGCCATTGAAAACCGTTTTTTGAGACAACATGTAGGATGTATGTTTAGATTCTTAATAATCTCTGGTTTCCTCCTTCCAGCTGCCGAAGCTGCCTGAGAATCTTCATGTTTTTAACTTTCTCCAGTGTCACAGTTGTGTGAACGTCTAATGATACGCAGCAAACGGGAGCCGCTAGTGGTTAATTCAGTGTATCCCATCCCAATATGGTAACTTTCTGTTTTAACAATCTGCATCTGCAGAGTAACTAAAGCTGTCAGATACACGGAGGACGAGTAACTTAAAATTGAAATACTCAGATTTAGTACCTGTATCTCAAAACTGGACTCAAGTACAGGACTTACTTTCCCCCATTATTAAATAAATAAATGAAAATAAATTAAATGTTATCAGATCTATGAAGCTGAAACTGTGTTCAACAAGTGAATTCATAAAACTACCTTAAATTAGTTTGTGGTTTTTGTCAGCGTAACATTTTGTATTTGTAGATGATGGACCACGTATTAAGACAGAGATGTGTCTGATTAAACAGCTCCAGCGTCGATGCACACATTTGTACAATTGTCTATAAACATCATTTCCTGTGTTTCCCTGCAGGTGACGTCGTTCAGCACTCCCCCGACCCCAGAGAAGAACCGGCCCTCCTTCTTCTCTCCGTCTCTCAGACGTAAGGTTCCCCGAAACCGAATCGCCGAGATGAAGAAATCACACTCGGCCAACGACAGCGAGGAGTTCTTCAGGGAAGAGGAAGACGAAGGTAAAGACGAACACAGACTGGTCCGACTGGTATTTCTGCATTATTAGTCTTTATTTGTAGCTTCATTACCAGTCACACTGAAATCAAACATTTGTCACAGGATTAAAGCTGCAAAAACTTCATAACAGTAAAGAAAAACGACATTTCAGGCCTGAATGTGACTAAATAAACTAAACGTGTAACACAATACAAGCCACAGGATCCATTTTTAAAGGAATCGTTTTTCAAGCTGGTCTTAATAATAAATTGAGTTGAAGTTTAAATGCGTCTTGGTCACTGAAACCTGATTTTTCATAAAGTCAGTGAATGTGAATGTCGACTGAAACTGGGACGACCGTGTCCACCTGACACACGGATGAAGCTTCAGCAGCTCCACTAAGCTACATCGAGTTGGTATCTTTAAAAGTTTGTGTATTGAAGACAAATTTCCCTCTTTTGTTCCCCTGATAGTTCAGGTAGGTTCTGAACGCAGGACTTTCTGAAGTAAAAGTTCTGATCTGATACTAGTGAAGTGGCCCCAGCCCAGGCCACAAACTGGTAAAGTGACTGAACTGGTCTGTTTGGTGCAAATGTCCAGTGACATTAGACTGAACCAGAAAGTTCAAACATCTTCACACTTTGCACTTTACAGTGTTGATTTATGGAATTTCAAGTTTAGACTGAGTGAGCATCAGCGTCATCACATCAGTCTGCTGTGTGTACGTCAGTGAGATTCCAGGTGAACCTATTGGAAACCAGTGTTTTTTTGTCCGTGTCAGATCTTCACACCACCTCCAACCTTCGCTCGCGCTCTCTGTCGGGGACCGGTCGCTCTCTGGTCGGCTCCTGGCTCAAACTGAACCGAACTGAAGATTACTTCCTGCTCTACTCGCACCTGACCTACGTCACGCTGCCGCTGCACCGCATCACCACAGGTCAGACCTCAACACACACAAAGTGCTTTAACCACAAAAGACGAGACAAAAACAGACTACAGAGTTTTATTAGAATAAATCGGATTGTTAATATTTGTTAAAACTCTGAACACGCAGGTTTCACTTTCATCACTTTTTCTGTCACCTGTTCAGTTTTGTGGCTGCAGGTTTTATTTCCATGACAAGTTTCACCTCTTGCAGATGCTCGACTGTCCTGATGTTTTTACACGACCCTGAACTAACCGCAGACGCTCGACTGTCCTGATGTTTTTACACGACCCTGAACTAACCGCAGACGCTCGACTGTCCTGATGTTTTTACAGACACCTGAACTAACCGCAGACGCTCGACTGTCCTGATGTTTTTACACGACCCTGAACTAACCGCAGACGCTCGACTGTCCTGATGTTTTTACGACCCTGAACTAACCGCAGACGCTCTACTGTCCTGATGTTTTTACACGACCCTGAACTAACCGCAGACGCTCGACTGTCCTGATGTTTTTACAAACACCTGAACTAACCACGCTTTGTTTGCGTTTGTGTCAGACATCCTGGAGGTGCGGCAGAAGCCCATCCTGATGACATAGCAGAGCAGAGCACCCCCCCCTCAGAGCATCACTACCAAGTGCCTCCTCCATCAGGCCACTGCGACACAGCAGCGCCCCCGTGTGTCCAGACTGAGACAGACAACCAAACACCTGCTGGAGCTGGAGCCAAGCTGTCAGAGGGACGACTACAAACAAACCAGCCATTCAGGAAGTGCCTCTTCTTCTTTTCAGCTCCTGCTGTGTCGAAAGCTCGTCTCCACGGAAACGGGCCCGGTGTCGGGGTCACGTGACCTCACTGTGAAGAGGCATTGGCTGAACTCTGACCAGGAAGGAAGTGAAGAATGTTTTCTTGTAAATATCCTGCTGCTTTACTCACTGAGACGCCTTGACGAAAGGTTCTGCTTTTAATGACATTTTGTGTTTCTGTTCGACTCGTACTGACCTCGTGGAGTTTTTCTTTTTTAAATACCCGTCGCGATGTGAGGGTAAAGGGATTTGACTCATTTTCAAACAAACCAGCGTCAGAGAAAAGGTCACGGTCGGGTCATCTGGGTATTTACAACGCGCTGAAAAGTTATTTTCATTACTTAAGAGATTTGACTCTTACGTATTTAGTCCTGAAAGATTAAAAAATAAGGGGGGGGGGGGACACTTAAGAAGCTGTAACGTGAATCTAATGTTCACAACAACAGTTTGTCATTTTCTGTTTGAGATGTTTTGGGGCCATAAATTTGATTCAGTTTAATAAGGCAGAAGATTCTTTAAACAGAAAAACACCGTGTATTTCTACTTAAAAAAATGAAATGATTTAATCATCCGATTGTTCAAAACACCCAAAAGTCTTTAACAAGTGATAAACCAGTGAAATGTAAATGTTTAATTTTAAAAAGTTTGTCTCTCTCTTCTCTTTGGTAACTGATTAATTCTTCATCAGTGACGTAAATGAAGGTTTGGGACCAGTCGCTGGATTTAATCATTTTAATCACATTTAAAAAAAATACGAGAATCAGAATTCCTGCATTGACTAAAATAGAAGATGAAAAAATTATAACATTTAAATTATTATTTAAATTAAGAACCTGTAACAAGAAACTGACATGACTTAAAGATGCAAACAATTATCTAAATGGTCACATTTACAGGTGTCACATGTGAAAATGTACAAAAGAAGAAATTCTGCTCTAAAGGTTTAGTTCAGTATCATTTTTAAATTTAAAATCTGTTGGGATATACAGTGTCAGCAGTTAAGTATGTTAAATGACTAATATTAAGTTTAGTTTGAGACGATAACTACTTGAAAAATCTCCGAATTTGATTTTAATTTTAATTCTGTCCACATTCTGAGAGAAACCTCGTTAGATTCAAAAATGGATTTGAAAACATTGAGATTCGAGAGAAGCAGATTAGAGAAAACTCAAACTGTTCTCAGGTCTGTCTGCAGTGAACAGTGGGGACATTAAATTATTGAATTAAATATTAGAATTTTTGCTTTTGAAGAACTTTACTGTGGACTCTCTACGTTTGGCACCAGTAAAGCACCAACAGTCTTTTTGTGTCTAACCACCAAAAACAAACTGCAGATGGACGCGACCCCGACCTGAGAGTCCTGCTGTGCGATACTGTAGTAGACATCCTGTGGTTTTGACTTTTTACTGCTCTGGCTTTAGTTTAGAAACTGCAACTCACAAACTGGAAGTGACTTGAAAAACTGAACAACAACAACCATGAAGATGATTTTAAAGGGAATCGAAAAAAGGCCAAAACTGTTTCAAAGCAGGAAACGAAGATGTGACGGATTGTCAGTGTGTTGTTTAAGGAGATGCGCTCCTGAGGCCTTAAATCTGACTGTATGTAACCTTCGTGTTTCTTCTCTCTTCACGTCATTTGAACAAAGATGATTCTGTCAGAAACAACCAGCCAAAGATCATCCTGGTTCTTCTGTGCTGCAGCTTGTTACTGAATTAAGGTCAAATTAACAAGATGTTACAGGCTGCTGTTACTCAGCAGTTTGGCTTCATTAGATTTAGATTAAATATTTAGTTCGTTTGAATCGTTCTGCATTAACATGGCAAAAATAGTCATAATTTTGAGAAGAATACATAACGATACAGTAAATGTTTTGTTAAGAGATTGATTGTAGTCTAGAAATAATTATTCATCACAATGACTAACCCACAAGTTTGCACCAAGGTTTTTGTTGTGATGACGTACATTTGAAAGATTTTTTTTTAAATGGAAATTTTTCAAGTTTTATAATTTTACTTAAATGTGAACATTTTCTCTCAAAATGTGACAAAAATACATAAAAAGCTGTTCAGTGTTTTATACCAAATTACAACAATTTACATTTTTACAGTGAACTTGTTCAGGTTTTTTGTTATATTCTCAGAAGAAAGTTGTAATCTTTGTCATAATGAAAATTTAGAGAATTCCTAATGATTTGGAAACACGTTCTTCACATTTTTATGCTGCAACATTTATTTCTCAAAATTATGACTAAACATTTTGTATGTTTACTTTTACTGATTTCAATTGACAATTAATTCAACACAGAAAAAATAATTCTCTCAAAATTATGACTTTGACATGACTTCTCAAAACATAACGTCCATTAGATGAGTGAACAGTTGATTTCATTTCTTTTTATTTAAATCTGAATATTTAGAGAAGTATGAAGTCACAAGGTTTTAACACATTTTGACCTGTAAAACTCTTCAACATTATGACTGTTACCATTTGACCATCTGATGGTTTTATTTCTTTTAAGAAAAAAACTCCTGATTCAGTTAAATATTATTGTGTAAGTGGGAAAGTGAATGATCAGAATTGAACCTTGTTCTACGAGTGAGAAACGCTGGAGGCAAAAGTCAAATGTCTGAATTGTAAAACACATTCTGGGACGTGTGACCACACTGATATTAACCAGAAAACTGAAACAAATCTGTTCAATGATTTTTTTTGTGTCTGTTTTCAATGTGACGACATTTGAAGAGAATCATCCCAGTAGACGTTCACACACAGTTGTCGATCAGATTATCAGTGATTGATTTGCACTCAGATGAAGCATCATCGATCAAATTGAGTCCAGTGTTTTTCTCGGTGTCGTACTGAACAGTGAAATGTTCCACGGGGCACTTTGTGTTCGTGTCAGTGGGACGAGCCGATCGCTTCTCGTCTCCTCAGTGTTATTGATGATGTAGTTAGTTTAACCAGCTGAATGTATCCACACTGATCAATAGAAAAGACTTTAACTGACGTTAACGTTTGATATGAAGAGCGAAATGACAGTTTGCACTGTAAAACGCTTTTAGAACCTTTTTGAAAGCTGTTCAAATACTTTGTCACATCACAGCTTTTGTACACTGACACAGTTAATGTGCATGTTCTCTCATGTTCTGTTGCTTAGGTTCTAAACTATGTACATTTTCCTGTATTGATTTATTAAAATACACTTCACCAGAGAAACGGATGCTTGTTGGGTTTTTACTAGTTTCTACTCGTCACTTTCATCGTAGAAAAACGAGACGAGAATCAGCTTCTAATTAAGTTTTGTTTTTTTTTACAATTAATTTTCAAATTGATATCACAACAAACCTGTTATCATTTAAACACCTCATCTTACTTTAATCTTCTCCGATTTAACATTTTACCTGCACTGATTGACATTTGATTTTGTAAAGCAGCTTCAAACTGAAGGTAACTGATTAATTTTGTGCCACAGAGATTGAGTGTCCCATAAAAATGGATTCGGACACGTTTAACTCTGAAATATTATGAGACATTAAATGAGAGTTTTCTCAGCTCCTCACTGCTCCTGCTATGAAATAACAGAATCAATGAGCCGAGACATTTTATGGATGATAAAAACAAACCAGGAGACTCTTAAGGTCACAGAGCAGCTGAAAGCAAAAAGAAAACACACAGAATAAGAAGCAGCAGCAGCAGCTTGTGTCGTTTGTTTCCTTTTATTCCCCATTAATGTCTTTACAAATGTTCTCAGACGATGACAGCATGCCTCACCTCGAAGGCTGAACCGAAGGCCACACAAAGGACACTTGGAAAACAACAGAGTCCATGTTTACAGAAGAACTCAAATAACTGGTCTGTGTCACACGCTGTTTCCAGACACTCTTTAGGGGAAACATTCACACGAGGTTCAATCAGTGAGAGTACAAATCCTGCCGACGCAATAAATAGTTTCCAGAGAAAGAACAAGAAACACTCATCCCCCGACAAGCTCGTCAAAAATTTACTGTTACTGCGATTATTTAATTTGTAAAACCAAATCGGCTGGACCTTCATTCGGAGCTTCCCTCCAAACAAACTCAGTGGTAAGAATCGTACAAGTCGCACAACAACAACTCTGGATCCACACGTTCAGTCACTCGATGACCAAATTAAAACAGTAAAACTTAAGCAGTGAGTCTGATCAGACATGTTCTGTTTCTCTGATAAAACAGCAGCAGCAGCATCGAACCAGAGGGAATGTGGCCGAGTCGAAGGGCGACAACGTGCTTCTCGTATTCAGGATGTCAAATGTTTCACAGTATGACGACCAATTGTGATGAAACGGCTGATTTACCAGGATGACTTAGGTAAAAGTGTGTGTGTGTGTGTGCGTGCGTGCGTGTGTGTATAAAACCGGCGGAGGGTCTGGAGGATGACCGGGAGAAGTTAGCTAAAAGCTCAGGGTTCAGCCTTTCTTCTCCTCCAGGGTCTTGTGGAGCTCGTCGGCATCTTCAGAGGTCTTCACCCGGATGAGGAGGGGCACGGGGCTGGTGGTGTTTTTGTCGTCGACCGGCGGGTTGGGGACACAAACCACCATCACGTTGTTCTTCCCAACGCGAGAGCACGGCATGGACGACTGCAGGATGATGTTCAGCAGGATGTTTCCTACACAGAAGGAAAGAAAACAGTCATTAAAAAACTGCTTCCTGATCACTGAACCCATCTTTTCTCTTATTGGTCAGTTTTGATCTTTGTCTTTTTGTTTTCATTGGCTGTTACTTCACTTTAATGTTTCCATAGTTGCACTAAATCAAATTCTCTGCACACAACTGTACATGAACTAAAATCTGACTTATTTGTTTGAAGCATCAAGAAGCAACAACTTCCTGTGTTTGAGCAGCAGGTGGCGCTGTGTGACCACAGCTCAGCAGCTTCCACCGATTCTGCCTGTGAGCTGATGGACAGAAAACGCTGCTGTTCTTTCCTGCCTGTGTTTGAGGTTTTTAATGCACATTTGCATTGTTGTTTTTGCCCCACTACAACACCACCCATGAAACCTACTATGAACTTCCTCCCTTTTCACGTCAGACAGTTTCATCCCCGAACAAAAACAAACCCTGAAGCTGTAGTTTTACCCAGGTTGGTGTCGGCGCGAATGATCATCTGAGTTTTTCCCTCCCCCATTTGTTTCAGGTGCAGAGTTCCCACTCCTTTCTCTTTGAACTCCGAGTCCTTCTTGTAGAACATTTTACACCTGAAGGCAACAAAAACAGGTATTTCAGAATAAAACCATCTCCTGCGTCAGTACTGAGGAATGTGAAGGTTATTCTACAGTGACAGCTTAAATCTCATGTTTGTTTTAAAAACGTAATCTGGTCAACAAACTTAATTTTATCCAGCTTCAGTTTCATCTCACAACTGAAACCGTGTGTTTTTTACATGGAATCTGGTTACACAAATTTATTTTGAGAGAAACAATATGTGATCTGACATTTTTCAAATTCATCCAGGTTATTTCATTTTTCCTGCTTCATAAAACAATTTCACTGAAGTTGTAGTTCAAATTGAAGCCACAAGAATTTTAATTTTAAAAGTTGTTGATTTAGTCCTGAGTGCTGAGAGAGTTCAACACTGTTATTTTACACTGTTTTGATTATGAGCCAGACGTACTTCTTTGAGTAGAAGGCGTCTTCCTCTTTCACCTCTTTGACTTCAGGTTTGGGCGGCTCCTCCGACTCTTCATCTCCGTTCCCGTCTACACGTGGAAAAGAAAAAAAAAAAAGTCCAATAATCAATATTTATTACAGTAAACTGTTGATATCTTGAGGATTTGACCTGTTGGTCAGTTTTAACTTTGACATTTTATGGACAAAACCATTAATAGAATTACTGAGAAAATGATCCTCAGACTGACAATAAATCATTGTCACATTATCGTCCTCAGACATTTGGATTTTTACAAACCGCGCGTTTGGAATTTATTATCTTTCTAAAAACGATCAGTTTCCTGCATGTCAAATGCGGTGAGTGTATTTTTCTTTGTCTTATGTGATTTAATGAGAATCATTAGCTGTTGTTTGTACTAGAAGAACATGTTTAAGACGTGAGCTGTGCAAACATTTTTAACATTAACTCCTTCAAATGATTGAGAAAATAATCAGACTCACTGATCATGAAATTTGTCATTTAAATAACTTATTTACTAAATATAGATTTTTGCTGATTTAAGACAAGTTGATTTCAGATTTGAGAATTAAAAATAAATACACTAACCCCGACTTTAACTGATTCTACAGCAACTTAATATTTAACTTGTTCATTTCAAATTTCACACAACTCAGTCATTTCTTAGCATAATGTACAGAGAAAACTACTGACTCTAATTAACTTTACCTCCTACAGCTGGAACCTGTAAATATTTTGTATTTTTTGACTGAGACAATTAAAAAGATTAGATTTTTTTCTATTCACTAGTCTTCACAGCTCTTAATCTATCCACAAACCAATAATTAACCAATAATCATTTAGTTGCTGTTCTAATTAGAAGTTCTTCATGTTTCTGGTGATCTGAAGAACAAATGTATTTTAGAAATTAAGAGATTTTTTTACTTCTGCACATTTAGGGACAAACGGTAATTTTCCATCTACCTGCAGGTTTAGCATCCTCTGTTTTTTTTCCGCTGAAGGAAAGAGGTCCAGATGATCCAGGACCTCCGAACAGGGAGGTCTTAATGGTAGAGGAGCTGGAGGAGGAGAAAGAGAAGCTGGGGGACGTTTTGGACCCTAAGGAGCCGAGAACTGAGCTGTCCACCTTCTGACCAAAGTTAAAGGTGACGCCGGCGGGGACTGGAGCAGCAGCGGCGCCTTTGTCCCGGGTCGAATCTTCTGTCGTATTTTTACCAAAGGAGAACAAAGCTGCAGCTGGAGCCGGAGCCACTGATCTGCTGCTGGAGGAGGAAGATGATGGAGGAGGAGGAGGAGGGGTGGCTGTGGCTGGCATCGCTCCCTGCTTCTTCTCCTCTGAGCCTCCGTCAGCTGGAGCGGCAGCCCCGGCTCCATACTGCCGCTCGATGCTGGCCAGGTGTCGCTCATAATCCCTGAAGATGGGGTTGAGATCACACAGAGGGTTGTCGTTCACGTGCTTGGTGATCCAGTCGCGCACAGAGCAGTTGAGCGCGGTGAGCTGCCGGCTGTACTCCTTGTTGCTGACACTGCTGCTGCTGCTGCTGGAGCTTTGAGTCGGGCTCGGCGTGGAGCCATTGGTCTGCTTGGTGGTGATGTCAGCAGTGGGTTTGGTGGAGGTGGGGCCGTTGAATGTTAGACCTGAGACGGTGGAGGCAGAAATGTTAGTGTGACGGCAGCTGGGTGAGGCTGAGGAGCCCCTCCCCCACTGCAGCGATCCCCCCCCTTGTCATGCCCTGCAGCAACATAACAACATGAAATGAAAAAAAGAGGCAGACACAAACACAGACCCACACTGATTCAGCTCCATTACACTCCAATACCAAACCAAGACCCCCCAACAATGAAGCACATTTTCAACTCCATTACATGTCAACAGTCAACTGAAACCAACTTGTGCCTGTCATGTGTCACCGTAGACTCCCGTCTGAAAGAAGCAGTGATAATGTTAAAAAATAAAATAAAAAAAATGTATTAATCAAACAAGCTGATGGACAGACTGTGTCTCACAACCATATCTGGAGCAGAAATACTAAATATTTCCTAGTTCCAGAGTATTTACTGGTTTTCTGAGGCTGTGACAGTAAACTGATACAGTCAGAACAGACATGCATTTTATGTAAGATGTAGAGATTAAAAGTGTCACATCCTATAAAAACAATAATTCAAAGGACTTAATCGTAAGGACTGTAGAACTAAAGCTGCAAGGAAAATAAATGTTTGGGTAACCAAACATTTAATCATCATAAATGAAACTACCAGTTAGAAGCTTCCCCTGCAGAAACAACCTGACTGTCAGTTTTTTGTTTACTCAGAATCTGATTTATTGATTGAGAAACTGAAAAGACGTCAATGGAATTTCACCAAATCAATGTAATTAATAACTCAATCATCCTTAAAGATCAAAGCCCCACAGAAATAGTCCGGATTCACTGAGCCAGTTGATAACAGCTTCATGGTCAATATTAGATTCAGTGAAGCAAGATACACAGTGGTGAACAAAAAAAAAAAAATCTATATCTAGGTTAAAATATTTTCCATCACTGACTCAGAGAAATCCCTTACAATACTGCTGCAGTAAGACAGTGAACTCATGTCATGATACTGGTCACAGTAAAGTGAAAACCTCTAACTGTGTTCATTGTGACTTTGATCCACTTTGTTAAACGTCGACCAATAAACACCCGTAAACCAGTAAATGTGTGTGTAGTGACTGTGTTCCCACCTGGTGAAGCAGAGGATGTTGCAGGAGATGAGAAGCCTCCAAATGAAGAAGTGATGCTGTTTCCGTTGGTCAGACCGCCGAGGCCTTTAAAGCCTCCACCATTCCCAAAGCCAGAAACCGCTGTCGAGCCTCCGCTCGCTGCCGACATGGCCAAAGAGAACCCTTTAAAACCTTTGAAGGCTCCTGTGCTTTCAGCCTGAAACAATTGAAAACGTTTCATATCTTTCTCAGTATCAATGTATGAAAATACAAAATTTAATGTAAAAGAATTTTCTGGTTCTGGTTTTACCTCTGATCCAATGTTTCGGCGTTTGGCCTTTTTAATCGCTCGGTTCTTCAACACATCTTCACTTGCAACTGAAAACATTCCCGCCTGATAAAAGACAAAATATTATCAACTTTATGACAGACATCTGACACCCTACAGATCTGAACTCTGGCTCCATCTCTTTCTTAAGTGATAACTTTCACTCAGCCTCTGTCCTTGATGTTTTGATTCACCACAGTTCACAAGTGATTCAAACCTAAATCTCACCATTTTTATCAAGTTTCAATATAAAATCTGAATGGAAGGTGTAGAAAGTGTAGGTTGAACAAAACATTAATTTAAATATAAGACCACAACAAATAAAATAACAGACCAAAGTCCTGACATATGAATATTCATTATTTTCTGTCAACCTCCACATAAGCTTAAATTTGTTTAATGTCTGTGTTAAGATGGGACTCACCTCCTCTCCCTCATCCTCCTGATCCCAGTTCCTGTCCGTTAACTCTTTGTCAGCAATCCTCTTCGCCATCCCACCTGCTCTGTAAAACAGACAATAAAAAACAGTTATAAGTAAACCATCGGATGTAAATAATTCATCAGCAGATACGTCACACATAGGAGTAATGTAATCCAAGAGACTTTACGTTTATTTAGCACAAACCTGAGCTATAGCAGTTTAAGTGGAGTTAGGCCATAAAAAAGCATCAACACAATACAATGTGTAACCAAATGTCCAAAAACACTATTTTATTAATAGTTTTAACCAAAAATAATCTTATTGGTGACTCTTAGCAGCTCAGCTCTTATCTGTCAGAATTATAATAGTAGGAACTTGTCAGTCACATCAAGCTGATCCACAAACAAATTATCAATAATAAAAAAAACAAATAGACAGAATACAACCAAAAAGAGGAGACAAATCAAAAATGATGACACACTGTTAGAAAATGACAAAAAAAAAAAAAGAGACAAATTTGTCCATGAATAGTGACATCGACACTGTGATCATAAACTAACCACAGCTTCTCCTTTTTAACTTATATCAACTCGCTTAAATTCACATATTCAATGGGGCTTTATGTGCACTTGTAAACTTAAAAGCCTCTCACAGGCTATATTTACGACTCTTTTATTAACAGTATATTTTAACTCTAATACTGTGGTACATTAGTTTTATTAATATTATGGTGAATTATCAACCAAAGCAAGTTAACATGAGTGTGCGAGAGATAACCGGTGTTTCACATTAATACACCTGTTTATATGTTTAAAACGCCTCCGTCGGTCTGTTAACCTGCTGGTCAGAGATTTAAAGCAGATTTATTTTTCAGTCAACTGCATAGTTTGATTTTAAAAACTGTAGAATTTCAGTTAGGTAACAGTTACTTAGCTTAATTTAGCACTAACAACCATCGCATCCTCAACTAATGGACCATCATTATCAACGTTTCGAGCAGATTAAAAGGTAAACATGTAAAACTGATCACTTTAAAGTACAGTAAAGAGGTTGAAAACTCCGCCACAGTGTCCATCAGGTATCTAACACCCATGTTCGTGCGGTTAGCCGGTGAGCTAGCGGCAGGCCGACAAATTAGCAGCTAACCTCACGTTAAACGCCGCTTCAAAGCTAACACAGACTTTCATTTGTTATCAAACATAAAATGAACACACCTTTAGTGCAATTTGATTTCCAACCTCTTCGTCTGAATGATTCTCTGACAGCTCCAGGTAACGTTTCAGAAGTCTTGAAGAAACCTCCTTCACAGGTAAAACCGCTGTGTTTTAAACGAGCCTCTCTCACGCCGCCATTTTACATAGAGCTACATCCGCATGGGTTCGCGCGTCTCACTTTGTCACGCATGCGCAGCACACGGAGCTTTCTCCGTACCATGGGAGTTGTAGTCCATTACAAGAACTCTTTTTTCTTCTTCTTTTAAAGGTGACAATAAACTCATGGAACCCATTTTTCTGCCAATAAAAGGAAAGGTAAAGAATAAAACACTGTCATGGTGAAAAAATATAACGGTAGATTAAATTTTGAGAAAAGAAATATTTCTACGTAAAAAGAACATTTCAATGTTATCATTTTTTGTGAAATTTTGACTTGATATTTAGTTTTGACATAGTAAGGGGACATTTTGACTTTGATATCTCAGAGTTTTAGGGACATTTAAACAACAATATATCAATGGCTTTAACCACCAGATATCAACGGAAAGGTGTTAACATATAGAGGTTTTTGTATCACATTTCTTTCCTGTCACCCTAAAGAACCCCACTAAAGTGATGGAGTTTGCACCGTAGTTTATTTATTTATGACTTATATCCACCTATTTGCAGACTTAAGGATTTGGTATTGCTATAACCGAGTCCTGTAGGATTTAAGTGTCTCATTACTTCTGAGTGTCTCTCTTTCTCTTGGTGGCTAAACGACGTGTTTTGGAACAACACCTTAAGGCCGGAATCACGTTCATGATTTGGACTGAAACTGTCAGTTATCAGTGACTCCACTTGCAGAAATGATCTCTGCTACACTTGTCATGCTTTGATTTGCCCTGCACAGTTTTTCCCTTCAGCTAAATAGTGATTTTAGGATTTTCCGCTCAGTCCATTTCAGCCTTTCCTCCACCTTTCAGCAGCACTTTGTGTTTCAGAGCTGGGAAAAGAAAAATCAGGATGCATGCAGAGACTCCAAGGATTGGGGGTAAAATGGTGCAGAGTTGAGCAGCAGATGGCTCGTTTCCAAGCTTTCAGGATCCCGGTCAGCTTTGCCAAATAGGAACAGGTGCTGGAGAAAGTGAGGAAGTGAGCTGTGGGCCCTAGCGGCAGCAGGAGACCCTTGACCAGCTGGCGAGGAGAAAACGGAAAGACTTGGCAGCAGAAAAGAGAGAAAACCTGTATAATGTAGGAGAACCAGGCGCTGCAACATGTGAGACAGAGAGAGGCCGGAGACCGTTAAAGCCTTTTAAACACAAGCAGAGAAGGAAAACCAGTTTTATTTTACCTCTTATTTTATGATATGACTAGAAAAGAAGAATAAATGAGCATATGGTGAGAAAATAACACATGGTGAGCAGGGAGAAGCATAAACCAAGAAGGGCTTATGGTTTTTAATAAAGAACACAGGATATCACAAAGTTATGTGTATTTCATACAAGAAGTACTTCATGTACTATACATCCTGAATTGTACTTTTTAAGACTGAATATCAGAGTGAACCTGTTAATGTTTGAAAATTAGTTCATAAATTGCATTAAACCTTCTGAAAATTGAGCTGAGAAACTATTTCTGACACAATAACCACATCAGACGATCAGTGTTTAGCTAAATTACTTCATTATATTGGCTCCAAATGATCTAAAAACCCAATATTAGATCTGTTTGATGATTTTCCATATTGGACTGACACACACAAAGTGTTTTTGGGGTACTGTTACCATCAGTCTCACCTGTGCTTTGCGTTGTTTTGTCTCTTGACTGACTTTAACTGAATATCTCTGGGTTTCAGAAAGTTGTTTGGACAAAACAAGACATCTGAAGACAATGTCAAAAATTCTAGTGCACACAGCAGATGTAAAGATCATCACTTATTACCAGTTGTACGGACAGTAAATACAATCTGACTTTGGTGTAGTGGCTTCTTCAGGCTTGTTCACATCTTCAACAGGTGTTTCTAAAGCTATAGATAATCACACACCAACACCACTACATGAAAAACTATGTTTTTTTTACAGTTGAAATTACACACGATTTAAAACATATAACATTTATAATCTATCATAACACATCTGCTCCTGACTGGGACGTATATAAACTGTGATTGACATTTGCCATCTATAATTTGCTTCACTTTATTTAAAAGTGTTAATTTGTCTCCACTAACAGATGTTTCCATGATTCCTGAGCAGGTTTTTCTCGTCACCGTGTCGACTCCATCAAAAGCTGCAGGTTGTGATTGAAGCGGCTCTTTCCTGCTGCGCAGAGTGAATTACAGCATGTTGATAAGATGGAGGGCCTCTCAGCTCAGCATGGGGGGGGTCCTCTGAAGCCTGCAGCAGCCAGCAGGTCTTGGAGTGAGGCAGCCTGGGCCCAGGAGCTCAGTGGGACTGGTTTATATGTGATCAGAGCAGAGGGGGGAGAGTTAATATGAATACAAAAACACACTGGAGTTCTGCACAATGATCACTCTACAATAGATACTTTATGCACTGGACTTATTCATTCAATCATTTATTCACTCATTCATTAGTTCACTCATTCACTCATTAATTAATTCATTCATTCATTCACTCACCTAATTCACTGATTCATATTTTTGTCTGTGTAATTCTTTTGATAAGCCATTCACATTTTCATTCTTTTACCTTCTTTTGATCACTTATATGTTTGATTATGAATAATTATAAACTTCATTCATTCATTCAGTCACTCAATTGACTGATTCATCTTTTTATGTAACAACATGAATTCTGCTTAAATTTATATTTATTATTTTATAAATTAAATTTATATATTAATCAGTTCATGTCTTCACTAATTCAATAGCTTCATTCATTCATTCATTCAATTAGTCATACATTTAGGAATTAATCTGTAATCTTATTCATTGATTCATCTGTCTACACAGTAATTCATTCTGTCATTAGTTCAGTTCTTCCATCTATTAATTTATAGTATTATAATAATTATAAAGTATTCAAACATCATTTGTAATAATCAAATCAAAATCAAAAATAAGTTTCCCTTCAAATAAAAGTCAAATAAAAGTTAAACAGAATCTAAAATCTTTATTTTTTTGTATGGAGTTTGGTGTAAATGAGGGGTTTGTGGTTTAAACATCTTGTCTGAATAAAAATCTGCATGAACACTTCTTCTCTTAATGATCTCATCTTGTCGTGGCAAACCTGCTTGTGAATTCCTTCCTGTAATTAATTAGTATATGTGATGATTAAATTATTAAATCATTAAGATCTTGCTATCTTTTCATGCATGCAATATTTTATGCATCTCCTCTCTAATTGCCCGTCCAGCAGACAGACCTATGTGTCAATTAGGCTTTTGCAAATGGAGCTATAATTAGGTTAAATTAATTGACTGGCTGTGTGGACAGCAATTAGTACAGTGATAAATCAAAAAGGAAGCAGAACATGTTCACCTAACATGAGAAAACACTAAATAATCAAATAAAACCTTATAATGATTATGTTTTTATCATGTGTTGTATTTTAGTTGAACAGAAGATTTTTAAACTGGACTTCTGTGTGGACTCATAGAGAAACAGCCTGACGCCTTCTAGTGGCTGAGAAAGGTAATAAACCAGATAAAAAGACACACACGTCTACCTGCTTCACCTTTTAAAACACTCGCTCACAACATGTGCACATTGAGATAGTTATTGTAGGTTATATAGGTTGTATCATTAGATCACAGTGGCCCTGATGTGGTGCAGCTACTCTGTAAGAACTGAACTCCAACCTCACACAAACACAAAACTAACCTAAACCAGTAACAGGTGGACATAACACACCACACTACACACACAGTTTACTAATGACAAAGACAACTTTTAAGTTACATCTGAACAACCCCCCCCCCCCGTCTTTCTTTGGCACTTGGTACGGTCTGGGCCTAGGTGAAGGTATTTAAGCCTTGTATTGACCTCAGTCCAGCCTTTGGCTCCACTGGCTCCTGGACCAGCACAAAGGTAACTAACACAAAAAAGAAAAGGAAAATCACATAAATACAACTTGGATTAACACTAGTGATGGCGAGATGAAGCTTCATGAAGCCTTGAAGCCTCGCAGCCAATTGGTTCGTAAAACGGTTCGTTTCTCGAGGCTTCATCTCTGGCTTCATGTGCACACAAACCCCCTGCTGGTCAGAGACCAAGACAGACAGGCAGGTGTGTTCTAGTGTAACTATAATGCTCTTAAAACTGTCCTGCCACAGTTTGGCATTGGTATAATGAGCCAGGAACTAAATATTTTCGTTTGTGTCAAGCTATTATGACATTAGTAGTTTGTATACTTTCTCAACTGAACTGAATAAATGTACATAGTATTAACGTGTATTTCTGAGACTTAAACCAGACATTTTTGAAATGACAATGGTGGCAAAGCGAACTGGAAATAAAAAAAACTGGGTGAGGAGAGTGAGTGTGGTTTTGTAACTTGGGAAAACATGTTTGTTCATTTTATTGCGTTTCACTGTCCTATATATTTTGGTACGGCACACCAAATTCGCGAACCACTTTCTGAACCAGTCACGTGGTACGTCCCACTAGCGAGGCTTCATACGTCATCACATACGTCATCGAAGCAAACTTCGATACACGCTTCGCAAAAAATTCCCTAGATTACTTGACACACACTCCGAAGCCTCGGCACAGCAAGTCCCATCACTAATTAACACTAGTGATGGGCAGATGAGGCTTTCTTGAAGCAATGAAGCTTTTCATTGAATTGGTTCACTTTGGACGAAGCCTCGTGTGAAGCTTAACTTGCTCTTAGTACTGAAGCCAGATGAAGCTTCTTGAAGCCTCGAAGCATTGAAGCCTTTCAGCCAGTTGGTTTCAAAGAAGGGTTCATTTCTCGAGGCTTCATGTGCACACAAACCCTCCTGTTGGTTGAAGACTGAGACAGACAGATGTGTTTGTGGTCATTTTAACTGTCTTGACACAGTTTGGACAGAGTCAGGAACAAAGAATATTTATTTTCATTTAACTATGCTTTTTTTTCCTTGTGAGCACAAGATGATAATCCACTTGCATGTTCATCTCTGTAAATAGTCTGCATAAGACATGGATGTCCAAACTATTTAAAAGGGGGGCAGATTCCCAGGAGCCAATGATCCTTTTAGACATTTTTTAACAGTAAATGCACTTTGCTGTTTTAAAACAATTTTATTATCATTGTGACAATTATCGTTTTTAAATGTCAGTGAAGTCCCACAGTAATGATAAAATGAAAATAAAAGCAAAATATATACTTGGCTAAGATGGGTCATGAACCCGGGATTCTGACGTGACAGCACCTTCTCTACCAGTTCAGTTAACAAGGACAACACATCAACTCAGGACATGCCGGTTAATAAAGTTAAAACGCTGGTGCAGCTGTTTATCAAAGACACTTCCCAGTGGTTTATAGAAGTTTCTTTCAATGCCTGGCATAAAAACTTATTGGCTGATATATTGTAAGCAATGTTCTGTGGTAGCACAAATATCAAAGTAAATCTCTTCCTTTGCATCAATGACAAAGTCATAGAATAATGACAGGGGGGCAATTATGTTTTCAAACTGTGGCAGTGTTAACATGAAATCTTAAAGCTCCAACACTACCCAGAAATTAAGAGGAGATTCTTTGGGCTTCACATGTGTCAATACATCGCTCCACAGTTCGAACCACTTTCTGAACCGCTACACTCACCGTAAACGATATGAGCCTCGATACACGCTTCACTAAACATTTACTGGATTTCTCGATACACGCTTCGATGCATCGGCACAGTGCGACCCATCACTAGTTAATACTAATGCAGGTACAGACAATACAAGTGTAAGTGTAAATGTGTCATTAGTCCTAATCAGAGGTGGGTAGAGTAGACAAAAATTGTACTCAAGAGTAGCGTTACTTCTAAATATTACTCAAGTAGAAGTAAAAAGTATTCATCCAAAAAATTACTCAAGTAAGAGTAAAAAAGTTGACTGTTTGATCGTAATGTCTGATTTAATTTTAAAAATGATGTAATCAGACAGACAAAAATATAAATTAATGTGCAAATTCTGTGATGTAAATGACATCAACACACTGTGTGAGCAATATGTAACTTTAAGGTTTTTGCTTAGATAATTTAGGTGATCACTTTTATTTTGTAATTTCCTATTAAAACGGAAGTTTTATTTTTGAAAGGATGGCCAACAATCGCTGTACAGGGAACTTGACACTAAAAAGTAAACTGACCCTAACCCTCGCAAGGAAAGGAGTGGTTCCAATACAGAATGACAGTCAGTCTGCAAAGGAGGCTCAGAGCAATTTCAACAAGT
>JAUMHL010000016.1:17318364-17351125 GCA_032362345.1 Sandelia bainsii | reverse complement strand
GAGTAAGAAACGTTTCTTCTTCACAAATCTACTCAAGTAAAAGTAAAAAGTATGGTGCAGTAAAACTACTCTTAGAAGCAAATTTTTTTCAAAAAGTTACTAAAGTAAATGAAACGGAGTAAATGTAACTCGTTACTACCCACCTCTGGTCCTATAAACTGTATACAAATAGTATCAGAATTGAATTGGATTAGAATATTTTTCTATCCGTGCCTGTCTAGTATCATTTGGTTACTACTATCTTACTATTACAGAGTCCAAACTGCCTTGTGTACTATGTTGTGTACCTCTGTGGTTGTGTTTCTAGGTTCAGCCTGTGTTTTTAGTGGCCTTTATTTGTCATTTGTTGTTCTTGTAATTCCTTTGGTTAGTTTACTGCTGTTATCAAGACAATGTAGAGTAAGTACATTTATTTTGTGACCTCTCTCAGCATTAAATAAAGTTGGTACATGACAAAAACCAGAAAACAATCATTTTAAATGTATATTTCTTTTTAAATAGTCCATAGATATCCAGTGTTTTCCTGAAAACTATGTGCTCGGTCTGACTTTGATGCAGCAGCACCTTTGAGACCAGCTCATTTAGAAGTTTTCTCTTAATTCAGACATTTGAGCTGCTCAACAGTTCGGAGCCTCCTTTGTCGTATTTTTCACTTTAGAATTCTGCAGATGTTTTCAGTGGTGATAGGTCTGGACTGCAGGCAGGTCAGTTTAGCACCTATTACTGGTAAACTGCACAATGTGCTTTGTCAGACCTTTCCTGAGAAAGATGGCAGCAAATGTTGCTCCACAACCTGAATCATTCAGCTCTAATGGAGCCTTCAGATACCTCTGTTACAGTTACCACTGCACTGATGATCATACATGCTGGCTTTTGGACTGTGCACTAATAACAAGTCAGATGGTTCCTCTCCCATGATTTCTAAAATGAACTTTCCCTTTTGACTCGTCAGACCACCTAACCTCAGTCCATTTAAAGTGAGCTCAGAATCCAGTCGTGTTCCTGGATCCTGTTTACATAGGTTTTTCCTTTATCATACATTTGTGGAATTGAACAAACTGTGTTCACTGACAGTGGTTTTCAGACATGTTCCTGAGCCCAGCTAACTTTTCTGAAACAAGCTTGTATAAAGAACCCTGTAGAGTAACTAAACAAAGAGAACCCTTATTTTTCTGAGTGCTGTCGTCATTGCCTGTGTTTAATCCTCAGTGCTGCAGCTACATGAACCGAGTGTCTGATGTTCCTGCTGGATGCTGCATTAACAGCACGCTGTCTGATGTTTTTGGGGGGTACATCCTCCCCATCTTTACTTTGCAGCTTTTATCCAAAGCAACTTACAAGGAGCTAGCGCTGAGTGTCTTGCTCAAGGACACACCTGGTATGGGGGATGGACTAGGAGTCTGGGATTTGATCCTACCACCTTCTGCATCCCAGTCTGATGCTTATTTCATTGAGCTACCAGGCCACAACATCATAACAGCCTGTGAAGCTGATCCTCCACCTGGGGAAATATCCATCTGATAAATGAATTTGCCCGTCAGACTCTTTAAAGCTGCCCGATTTCAAACTGTCTGTTTGGTTTAATATGAAGTGGCTGTGGAAACACTAAAGGGAGTTTAGAACAATCGGACTGAGATGATTGAATTAGCCTGATTAATAATTCATTCCTGTTAAATCCTCAAACTTGGAACAAGTCAGTGTCTGTTGCCAAAGAGCATCGTTACCACAGAGAATTACAAGAGGTTTTATTTGCAGTTTGAGGGAATTCAAAGCTGTGAGTGTGTCATTCTATCAGTACACAGCATGAACACTCAGTGTTTTTTTCCTAACTGTACAAACAGCATTGACACATAACTTCACTGAAATGTCCAAACTGTCCCAAAGTCTTGCAGCAACATCCAGCTGTGACTGCAGAGATTTTAAAGTCTTGAACTCTGATCTTTATCACAGCACTGCACACGTTACACTGATTCATCAGAGATAAGAGAGCGTTCATTACTTATTATTTACACCTGTAGTTTGTGTCCAAATGTGACAGTACTGAGTCTTTCTAGTAGTTTGTTGACTCTGTCGACCATTTTTTCTCTTTTCATTTACTAGTATTTAGTGTGTCTTTGTGGTCATTTTCTTGTAGCTTGTAGGATTCTGATCTGATCTTTTACATGTGTTTTTTTTCTTTGAAATTTTTTGCAGCTACTTAAGAGCTGACATGCAAAAACATGACACATCCTTCAGTGCTGGCTCCCCCCTCCCGGTTATGCTGCATGTTTCTGACACACAAAAACAGTGAATCATTATGTCAGCATATTATCTCCACATGTCAACTTCCATCTGAACAATACATTTTCCTCCCATTCACTGGAGCAGCTGCCTTATTTTTGTTCAAATACGACTCGTTCAATAGCAGCGCTGTTTCTTTGTGTTCCACGCTGCAGAACTGCTCGGCATGAAGCCAAAGCTGAGCGGAGGAAACTCGCGTAGAAACTTGTTTGTTTATTACTGGGGAAGAGAAAAAGAAGCTCTGAGTGAGAGAACTGGGTCACAGCCTCAGCAGAGCAACAATTAATTCAGAGGAGTTGTTTGGAAAGAGCAGCAATGACTGAGACGCCGTTTACCAGCAGGTACCGCTTAAATACTCACTTTAATACCACAGCAGCAGTACTTTACGTCGAAGAGAGACTAGTAGGTGTAGTGTGTGTTCTTCCTCCCAGGCTCCCTGTGGTTCCCTTTCATTTTCAGGACACCACAGACACACCAGACTGAATCCGTAAAACTGGAAATCATGTTCTCTTAATGTCAAGATGTTTTTCAAACTGCATTTAGACTAAAACAGCTGGGAACCACAGTTTGAAACTGTCCGTAATAAATCTGTACACATGTAAACACTCTAATGCAGTTTAATGCTGTAATTTAACTGTTAGTGTTTCTAATGTTTTGTCCTCATTACAGTTTTGAGTTGTCAGATTATTAGGAACACCTCTGAATATAATGCAGACCAGTTCAACACCTTTCCTGCAAAGTCTATAACAGCAGAACATTTGGAACATGAGGATTAAGAGCTGCTGTATTAGATTGAACAGATGCACTTAATAAAAGGTTTACACCACTGTGCATTGTTGAACTGATCCTAAAAAAGACCAGAAAGACAAATAAAATGATTCAAAGATGTATACAATGGTCACAAAGAGACACAAGAACCACAAAGAGATGCGGCCACAGTCAGTCTGCAGGTCTTGCTGTAGGAGGGGATGGGGGTCTGTGGACTGCAGTCTACAGAGTAATAGCAGGCCTGTGTTTCTGTTTAGGGGAATGCGGAGTGCTCTCTGCTGCCAGCTCTCTGACTGCGCTTGGCTGACATTTATGTCAACCTCTCATAAGCACAAAGACACAGACCTTACAAATGTCAGTGTATCTTTTCATCAGCGGTGAAGGATATGTTCTTGGCTTTGGCTCCGTCTGCACAGTGAGACGACGCGGCTTACATCCACCCATTTGGAAGGCTGAATAAAAATGTCAGAGCAATGCTCCAGTGATGGAGTGTCTGTGCTGATATTAGGACACGCTTAACTGTCGACCCCGCTGCTGCTGTATTGTACCACACACATACAACTGTGTGGATGTTTGTCCCAGCAGGTAAATGAAGCAATGTGCTGAAATAATGAGAAGGTTAATGGCTGAATTCTGACTTTTCTCCTCATATGAATTTATCTGTTAGGCTCTTTGCTTTAATTATACTGCAGTGTGGAACAGGAGATATTCAGGACAAATAATGAAAACGCGTATAATCTCAAACCCTCCGGCTTATCTCCCTCACTAAAAGCTGCTCATCAATAAACAGTGTTCAACCTCACGCAGCTCTGCTCCAGCTTCTCAAACCACCTCTAAACTGGAATCATTAAAGACACTATTTTTCTGTGGAAATAAGTTGTTTTAACTTTTAGTCACTTTCATGCAGCATTTCTGTATGTTTAAAGAAGAGGGAATAATGGACTCAGTTTCATCAGGCAGCAACAAACAGGTTCCTGGATCACAGCTCCTGAAATGATTGTAAATACTCTTTGAAAGGCAGAGTTCAGTTACAGAGAAAGACAACGCTATCACAAGGAGATGCAAGCCAAAAAACAGCCAAGATGCAAAGCTCAAAAAGCTTTAAGGCCTTTTTTGCGGGAACTGTCTTCAGTGCTTTTTAGAGCTGCAGAAACCTTCAGTACAACATAACAAATAAAGTGTCAGATGCTACTTTTTAACAGTAACATTTGGACATTTCAATTAACCCTTTTTCAGTTCCAGTTAGTGGACGATACGCAAGAACTCAGACAGATTTGATATCAGCTGGACATTTATCTTATAGTGTACCCCGGGCCAGGCCTGGACCGGCCATCTGTCAGTACTGGCAGAAACCACTGAAGCCTGGCCGGTCCTGGACTCAGCCTGGGTCGTCACTCAGTGGAAATGTTCAATGAGAATGTTAAAACACATAATATACAGTGAAGAACAGAAACACAGGAGTTCATTTGAAAAGGTTGGTGAGGGAGTTATTCTGCCTTAAAGTCTGCAGAAACAGAAATACACTAATGTCCCTGAATGCAACGTCACAGGAGCAGTGAAATCCTAACATCCAACAGGAAACTTACATTCAGTCATTTCAGATTTAACCTCTACTGTCACACACTAATAGGAAGCTCTTCAGAGACTTGTTTTCAGCTGCTGGTAAAATGAGTGAAATCAAATAGTTTCCATGATCTTTGCTTTAAATCAGGTCACAGTGGGGAAAGAGCTGACGGCTCTGAGGTGAATTCATGAACACTGAGAAAGTCCTTATGTCATCTTTGTGAGGTCAGATCATGAAGTTCTGATGAACAAAACTGTTGCAGGTGGCTGTAACATACTGTGTGTAGTGTCTGTGTATAATAACCATACATCTCTGAAAACACAATCACCTACATAAAGGAGGATTTATTATATTTATTATGGACTGTTCTAGAGCAGTTTAAGCTACGTGTACTGTACCTAAGAAACCAGACTCAAAATGTCAACAGGTACCAAACCACAATGAGGAAAACAGTGACTAAAACAGAAAACCCATAAGGCCTGCAGAAACCAGACAACCTGCACAGCATTACACAAGTAATAAAGATATTTTTGAATTTATGTCTCTGACAAAGTCAACAACAACTAATTATGATGAACTTTATTAAAGAATTTATGGCAGAGCTGTTGAAATGATGTATATCTTACATTTATTCACTTTAATCACATTTCAGCAGGATATTGTCAATATTCTGATGTGTGGTTATTCTTTCTCCATTATATGTTAATTTCCAACAAATATAACAAAAGTAATTTAATAAAATGTGGTTTTACAACAAATGAGCTCAATGTCAAATAAAATAGCATTTTACACAGGGTTCTATTTGGTGCACGTTTCACACTAAATTGCTAAATTACTGAAGTTATGTTGAACCAAATCATTGCAATAATTGTTAAACATGTTTGCTCATTTTGGAAATGTGCCCCCCCCTTTCTGAGCATGGCCCCAATTAAAGAATCTCCACTGATGATGATTATTATTAAAACTACTTTACAGCTGTTCCATTCTCATCAGTATAATTAGAAACTAGAATTTAGATGTTAAAGTGATGAATGATTCTGTAAGATGGGGCCGAACCAGGAGAATACAGGTACAGGATCTCTCTAAAACCCTGACAAGGACTCAGAAACCCACACTTACAGAGCAGGAAACCACATGTGTGTCCACTGAGGCCGAGCTGAGCTTTGAAACTCGGAGCAGCTTGAAGAAGACGTGAAGAGTTTCACCGCTGAGCCGTGAAATCAGCAGCAGCAGCAGCAGCTCTGTCCGGGGTGGGGGAGGGTTTCACCGGGCACCGAGCTGCCTACAAACCACAACTTTACTGTTAGCTTCCATGTAGGATGTAGGCCTGGATTTGTGGTTCCTGGTTTGGGGAAATCCTTTTGTGATTTAACTGCTGTATAAATTCGGCTGAATTATAAAACAGCGTCGACAGAGCTGTGGTGTCCTTTTGTGACTCTGTCCATGGTGCTACTTTCTGTTTCACTCATTACAATGCCAGCTTGTGTTCTAACTTAAAACGTCCAGCACACGTATATCCACCATTTTGTGAATAACCTGAGAGAACGTGTGTTTAAAACTGTGCTGAAGTTGTTCTCTGTCGAGTTAACAATAAATTCACATCACTGCCATTTCTGTTCTTCATCAACTCTCAGATCACATCCTCCCGCGCGCTGCTCCGCCCCCAGTGGTGTGTCTCTAATGCTCATTGGACACTCGTCCTGTCGCTTCGGTTTTACAACTCCTAATTGGCTCATCCTCCCAACCCCCCCTCGCCTCTCGCGCACTGAACCAGCAGCTTTGGCCAATCGCGGTTCCGCTTGTGTCCAAAGGGCGGGAAGAGGAAGAGAAGGAGAAGGCGGAGGTGGCGGGGTCAGAGTGACAGAAATGGGGGAAAAAAGAGACTGAATATCTGAGAACAAACTGCCACATTTGGCCTCTTTGTGTTTGAATAACTGACACTGTACAGGGTTGTCTGGAAGGTTTAATTTCTTTCTACATGTTTTATACTTTCTATTCTTCCACATTCCCCCCTTTCTATCTCAGTGAGTTCTGATTGTAGATGCTCTGGCTGCCATTTTTCATGTTAATACTGGGATCCACAGATGACTCATGTTAAACTATGTCCAATCACTGTTTATTAGGCTTCTTCAGAACAATATTAGTTTTAGATTCACTTAAACAACCGTCTAAACTTAGATTTAAAGTTGTAATCCTAATAAGGGTCAAAACTAATTTTATTTCTGCATGTTGTAGCATTTTTCCCTCAGCAAACAACAACCCACCACAGACCGGCCATTATACATCAATCACTCTATGCAGTTATTTAAACCTGTAAATATCACTGCAGTGGAGATCCAGAAGTGGCTAAAGATGCCAAGTATTTCAGGCTTAAGTTAGGTAAAATATAGAAAATGATGCACATGACAGAATATTTTCCATTCATAAAAACGTGGGAGCTTGGCCATATTTGATGTTTCACAACATGGATTGGAGGAGGCTAGTACAGATATGTTGCATGTGATATTATCACACACAAGGAAAAAGGGTGCAAAAACTGGAGGTTAAAGGGTTAAACATGTTATTTACAGAATTAAAGCTACAGCAAACTGATTAAGTACAGAAAAGTATATCAAATTCCATATAGAAATATGTACATTATTGTTTGCCAAGTATTAGTATTAACATAATAAAGATGAATGAAACTGAGCAGTTTCGGGTAATTTACCCTTTAAACTGCATCCAAGAAAAAAAACAGTTCATTTGAAAATAATGTGCTTATTATACTGTACATATAAGAAACTTTGATTGTACAGTATCAGACTTATCAAACTTATCAGATGATCTGAATTAACACATTTCAGTATAATTGTACAGGTAAAAAGTGACTAGAGTGTACTATCTCATGTCAGTTCTGGAGAATACCTAAGTACATTTAGTACAATAATGCCAAAGAACAGTTTTGATATACTTTAATTGAGTAATTTAATTTTATGCCACTTTATACTTTCAGAGGTAACAATACATTTTACTTAACTACATGTATTTGGAGGTTTCCTTTATGTTGCAGATTATCAATAATAATAAAAAAATAAGGTATAACTAACAAAAACCAACTCAGCAGTATATAAAAGAATTAAATGAGTGAAAGCCCAATAATTATAATCCAATATTTAGTCTGACACAGGTCAGTATGCATAATGAATACTTATAACACTTTAAAAGTAAAAGTAAATTAAAGTAGTCACTAACTTAGGTGACTTTGCAGATGCAGAGTTTAAAAATAGAATCTGATGAACTAATAAATGATGTATGATAATGTATGATGATGGATGAAGCAGCTCAGTCCGTAAATAAAGGGTAAAAATCAACTCCACCTTCCAACAGAAACCTTTGCAGTTTATATAGAGTCTTTTTACAGTTTATGTTAAAGTAATTTTCACTAACTGAATGTGGTAAAAGATTTTAGAGCATGTGCTTGCAGCCTACTTCAGCTTAAGAATTTGAAGTGATATTTCTACTTGTAGTGGAGTATTTTTTTAGTACTTTCACTTGCACTAAATCTGAAAAACCTGAGGTTTCAGAGTCTGTAGTTAAAAAAATTTTGTGATCAAGTGTTAAATCATTTCAAAACAACATAATTTGTGTGAATGATTATTTGTCATATTAGTGACCCAGAACATTTGCCAACAAGATTTTTATGAAAGACATAGAAAGGTATAAAATCTAAATCATAATTTATAAAATAATAATATTAGAGAGTAAACTATGTAATTGGATCATGATTGACTTTTATTATGACTTCACTAGAATGAAAACACAGTTTCAGAAATACTGATTAAATACTTTTAACTGTATACTAGTAGTTGCTCCTGCCCAGGTCACTGCGCATGCCCGATCCAAGAGGAGCGGGGAGGGGGGGTCTCTCTGCTCCATCCGGGAACTTGAGAATTACCATTGACAGCCGAAGCGCAACTTTTCCCCAGGCAAAGTGAAATCAAGCCGCGGACTCGGACAAAATATAGTCCCCGTTTTTCAACTTAAATTTATCGAAAGAAAAGCTAACCCGCTCCCCTGTCGGATCCGTCGACGTTCGGCCGCAATCTAGATAGGACTCGGCCAGGGCCTGAGCTCTTTCCATCGGGTTTGGAGCACTTTTGAAGACGGGCGGAAAGTGGGTGATGAGTCCTGGCGTGTAAAAAGAAGCGAGAACTTGCTTTGCAGCCTGAGTAGTTGTTCTTTCAATTGTTATTGTCGCTTTAAAAAATCTTTAATTCACTTAAACTTCGTCTCGGCCGCGTCGAAAGTGGGAGAAAAGTGCTTTTCTGGTCGGAACATGGAACTACAAGGCCTGCAAGAGGCGCTGAAAGTAGAAATCCAATGTCATCAGGTAAATGAAACATCGTGCTATTCTAAACGTTATTGGTGTTGTGAAGCAAGTGAGAACAGGACGGCGAAAATGTGAAGGGACGACAGGTTCCGAGGGGATAATAACTATGCGACACTGTCATGTCTGCCGGAGACACAGCCTCCACTTTCTAGTCTGATTAAGTGCACTTTTCGCAGTAGTTTGGCTGATTGTCGTTGGTATTTTGTGCGAAGAAATTGGAGTGATAATGCGGTGGTGGTGGTGCTGTGTGGCGAACAGGACGCGACCTGAATATTTATGAGGTGCAAGAGTCGCTGTATGTGGCGAACATCCGTCGCTTTTGTTCGCCCCCGTTAACTTGAGACACTTTTTCTTAATTTCGCTCCCTCGTCGTTTTCACAAACTAGTTGCACAGATGAAGCGGGACCCACAGGTAAATAACGGGCACGGTTTGCGGTATTTTCCCCGGGAGCTTCTCCTGCGAGACGATCCGGGCGAATTGGGGAGTGTGCGAGAAACTTTATCAGCATAAATCTCCTCTTCTTTTCCCACTACTTGTTAGCAAAATGGCTGGTGTGAAGTTTCATTGTTGTGTCCCGAAAAGGGGGGAAAAGGTTAAATCACACTGATAAATGTTGTGTTTAATTGTAGGACGGGGAGCTTAGGAGACAGCGGAACGACAGGCAAACAAGAATAACAGCCCTAAGCGAAAAACAAGTAAGCCCCGCTATGTTTCCTCCGTGAGGCGTTCAGGGTTTGCTTTTGGACATTTCTGTGGATGAATGTTAAAACCCTCAGTTTGTATTATTGTGTCCCTGCCGGGCTCCGTCCCGGTTCTCGTGTCTGCTCTCAAAGTTGTGTAATGTTGGAGAAATTTTAGCGTCCATTTTGAGTAGGTCGACATGTTTCTGGAGAGTAACGTTGGATGCTAATAAAGGAGCAGCTCGGCTAAACTGCCCGGCTCAGACTTTTTAAAAACGCCGTAGGTGAAGTTATAATGTTAAACTAAGGTTTGATATAAGCACAGAGCTGCTCTTTAAAGTCTTTTACACGGTTAAACACTGTGGTTTTGTTACTTTATACTTAGTCTGGTGGTGTTATTTCTTCTCGGTCACATGACCACAGCGGCGCATTTGATTCGCTCACTTTCACTTTTCCACTTCTCTGTATCTCTCGCCAACCGTGTCCTATATTAACTTTGAGGCAAGTGCAGTCGGGAGATGGATGCTGGATGATGGAGGCTGCAGCAGCGTTCAGCACCGCGGCTAGCTCCATCCAGCTCCCCCGGCTGCTGCTGCTGCTGCACCGCCCCGCCGGTCGGTCCCAGCCCGACAGCAGCCGCGCACAACTTCCCCACATTAGCAAGAGGAGGAAGGCGAATTCAAGGAAAATAGGTCGATATTTATTTAGCCACTCGTTGTGCTGCGTCTTATTTTAATTGTTAAAGGCCTGTTTTCTCTCTGCTGGACTTAAATCGACCGCATTTCCCGAGGAATGCAGTTTCTAAGCACTTGATGTGTTGCAGTTAAAGCCATTAAACTTGCTGCGTGTAAAAAGCCACGAATGCCATGAATCCTCTGAATCCTTGTTGTTACTGTGTTGTATTTCTCTCCTTCTGCTTCTTTCAGTTTGGTAGTGGAAGCTTCCATTTTGAGACAGAAAAGGGGGTGCCCCCCCCTCTAACATGGAGAGGAAAAAGTCTGCAGAGTTTCGTGCAGGAGGTGGTGGAGGAGGGGGGGATGGGCCCCATTCATGCCTAACATTACCATTTTGATTGCTTTGATGCTGTTTTTGCTTTGGAGGGGGGGAGGGTGGCAGGAAAAAGAGAGACAGACCCAGAGAAAGCCCAGTCAGCACTGCACGGCGTGTTTTTAATCATTGCTTCTTTTTAGCAGCAAAATGTGACCTTTACATTTCTTCTGCACACATGTGAGCCACCGCTTTTTCTCTTAAACCCAAATTATACTTAAATTATACATCCACACGCACACATTTAATGATGATCTCGGCTAAAACTAAGCACACTTTGAGGCTGTGTCAACATTTGCTGCACCCCAAAATAAACTCGCCTTGAACTTTAAGCTGCTAAGAGAGCGAGTGTTTATCAGTTGGAAGCAGATTAATTAGGTAACTGCACAAATGTTTATTGGTGTGATTGTGGAAAGGCCTCGTAGCTGGGATAAAGCCTGGAGGTCATTTCATGGTCACGGTTAGAGGCCTGCGGCTGCAAGTTTTATTCCCGTTAACAGAGGGGGAGAGAATGTGAGTAAAAGGTTGTATTATTCAGAAAAGGCTTCAGTTTGGAGTTGAGCTTTGAATATGGAGCGCAGTCTGTGTTCAGCGTCCATGTCGTGAATAAGAACACGTTTTAATAACACCCTGTTTTGCTCCAGTGTTTATCAGACGACGGGTGGAGGGGTACAGGCTGCTCTCCGGAGTTGACGGATGTGAATGCAAATGAAGAATGATTAGAAAATAAAAATAACTGGATGGCTGAATCACACTGCATTTTCATTCCCCTCTTCACATGTTCAGATTCAGTTTCAAGGTCTCCTACCACTACGAAATCTAAATCGACCACCTCTTATCCTTGATAGCTGCGTTTTTGGCCCTTGAAGAAGAATAGATTCATTGATTCTTCTTCATTCTGCTCCACTTGCTCTCTGTTGCGTCATAGCACTGGTTTTTACTGACTTGTCAGATGGAGAGAAGTTGTTTTTGTTCCTGTTAGACACTTGTGCTCCAGTTATTGTTTTGCAGTGGTCTTTCTTTTTGTCTTGAAGCAGATCATCATTGAGCAGGGCGTCTGCAGCTCCTGGAAAACTCTTCAGTTAACTCCTCCTTAGCATTTAATTCTTGTATTTATTACATTTCTGGAGTAAAATAGTTGCTTCTTAAACATTCAGTGTGTTCGTGTAACATGCATGGATGGATGGAGAGAGTAGAGAGGGAAAGGATCCCCAGACTGAGTTATAAAATAACTACAAATGAGGCAGTCATGTGTTTTGTGATTATTTTGTCTCTTTGGGATTGCCTTGCATCTCTTTGTAGTCATTTCCATCTATTTTTGTTGTTCTTTTGTCTCTTTTGCTTCACATGTTGTACATTTTTGATCATTTGTAGCTGCTTTTGGTAATTTTTCATTTTGTTTGTGGTTGTTTTGTTTAGATTTTTGACACCTAAACCCTGGGCTTTCATGCCAGATGGGCCCATTTGGTAATCCATTTATATGCACATTTGAGCAACACTAAAATGAAGATCAGGTTTACTAAATTGAGCTTAGAGGTTGCAGAGAGAGGGATGAGGAAGGAGAAGCAGACACAGCTGGAGTAAAACAGACATAATCTGCTTTTTGAGCAGCACAGGTTTGATTGGTGCAAGTTATCCATGATGTGGAGGGAAAGACATGTTGAGTCGACTTATATTTGAAAGTAAATGGTTTAATGACAGATTGTGTTTTTCTGGATGATTGGATTTCCAGGAGTTTGCTGTTTAAAAATCCTGAGTATTTCCCAGTTCCACACAGATTTTGTGCAGGTTTATACACAAGAACTGAGTGTATCTTACAGCACAGATGCAGTAGACTTTTGCTTGATGAATTGCTGTGATGCCACCTTACAGATGTGGTTAATAAATCAAATTTCCAGTGTTGTTTGAGAGCAATGCTGCAGTTTGTGGTCTGGTAGAGTGAAATCCTACACACCAAGGTGATGCAATGCAGCTGGAAAATAATTTAAGTTCACTCAAGACAAAGAACAAACAGAATTAGTTGACTTTTAGAAAATGGAAGTGTCCAAAACCAGCAAAAAGAAGCCGTCCTGTCCTGTTTGCTGCACGGTAGCTAACTTACACACATTTATTTATGAATGCGCAATGTATTAGCACAAAACTGAAATATTAAAGATCTTAAAACTAGCTTCAGACAAAGGGACCTTTCACAAAACAGGTTATCAGGTTTGGAAAAGAAAGCAGACTCTTAGCAGGTATGATATTCTGCTTTAATGGCACATTTTCCCCAAATCTTATTTCATTTAATAAAAACCTGTTGAAGATTTCAGGCTCCCTCACACAGGACAATTGCTCATATTGGAGCTTATGCTAAAATTTCAAGGTCTATTATAAATATTCAACTCTGTGTGTTTTAGGTTATATTGTAGTGGGTAACAAGTGGGATACTAAATGGTGAGAACATGTTAGATTCACTTTTAAAGTGTCACAAGTAGAAGTAAAAGTAGTCAGAGAGGTAAATACTTCACAGATTTTAGTAAAAGAAACTAATGTACAGTTATGAAGTTTATTCACTTACAGCCCTACAGGTGTCATTAAAGCTGCTGTTACTTTAATACAGACTGTTTCCATTTAAAGTCAAAACTGTCTCTTTTTCTGCATCTATATCTTTTTTGCACAAACACGAGTCAGTGCAGGTCAGTGGTCGGCTGGTCAAAACCGTACAGTGCCAAACATTAATTGGACATTTGAGAGGCTGGAGAAGCTGTTGGTTGCTCCTTCCTTCCCTCCATCCTACCTCTGGCCTCCTCCTGCTGAGTCAGGTTAGAGGTTTCAGGGAGTGGTAGTCACATTTGGCCATGAGGATAGTCTCCGTATGCAGATCTGTGAGCAGGTGAACTTTCCCACCAACAGAAACCAAACTCGGGCTTATCTCACAACGGCTCATTACAGGCTCCTGCAGTGCTGATTAAACCCAGGGAACGTCCAAGGACTTCTGCAGGACTAACCTGTGGTTTTTATAGAGCAGACTGGTGTAAAGGACCAGTTTCCCCTCCAGGCTCACACACAGATTTTCTTCCTGAGGCCAATCTATGTTGAAGCAGCTTTCTCCATCAATTTACTGTTTTCTGTTGTTTCTAAAAAGTGAAGGGAACAGTGGAGAAATCCTGAATTCAACATGTTACATAAATAAAAGTATTGGGAACAAATTGTGCTTTAAGTATCAAAGTAAAAGTACTAATTTTGCACAACGGCCTCTGTCAGTGATGCAGTATTATATTGTTGTCTCATTAAACTGTACTGTAGCTGTGTTTCAAAGCTATGCGGTGCTGCTTTTAGTTGCTCCTCATTTTTGCCTTTAGCAAAAAGATTAAGTCATATGGAATGGAACTATTGAAGTAAACTAAAAACACTTAAAATTTGACTTGGGTAGAGAACTTGTGTTATTTAAACCATAGAAAGAATGAAAGAGGCAGAAGAGAAAAAAACCAAAACAACAACAACTAATTTAGCCAGCTGAAACAGAAAGTTTTGCTTTTTCTCTCTGTCAAATGATTGCATGGTAGACACTGTCAAATTTCTCTTTATCAAAATAAGTTTAAACTCCTTTAGGTTCAGTTTGCCTGTTCTAGAGCTTTCAGTTGTTCTAGATGGTCTTCATCAGCAGATTAGGATTTCCATTAGTTTATTCTGAGCACTTTTAGGACTTGTTGGCTTAAAACTCACATTTTAGATCTATTATTAACTTCAACAGCCTGTACTCAAGGTTCACTTACTCTGTTTTCTTTGGAGATTTTGACTGTATCACACAGTCAGAAGTCAAAGGCAATATAGACAATAATCCTAAAAGTCAAGAAGTATTAATAATTTGAACATCTGTATTTCCAAGTGAACTGAGCAAACTTAATCCACCAATGAAGACTGTGTGATGTGGTCAAAAGCTCCAGAACAAGCAGATGAGTTTACAGTGATTTTAAAACCCAGAAAAAACTCATTTTCAAGACACTGGAATCAAAGAATGTTTAAAGTACAAATGAAATAAATAATCAATTTTCAGACTAGTTTCCTTTCAGCTCTACAGTGAACCTTTATTTAAGCCATACATCTGAAAATCCGGGCTTCATTTTATCAATGTAAAGTCATATTTTTGAGTTTTTAGAGGCTGCTTTCATCATGTAAACACTTTCTTCAGCTCTGATTGGTTTTACATGCTTTTATCTCATGAGAAAATTGTGAGCGTACAGCTTTAGATCACGATATTAAGACGAACAGAGCTGTGCATCTGTGCCAAGTAAAGGGCATCCACATATCACTAGCAGGAAGCGGCAGATCCATTCAGTCTCGGAGGACTATAAATCTGCCCTCTTTTGTCCTGGTGCTCTTGAGGCTGCAGCAAATCGTCCCCTTTTTTTGTTTGCGGACTCTTTTTAATCATTACTGGGAGGCACGTTCGGCTTTAATTAAGAGCAACATGGAGGGAAACCCTGTGATGACTCTTCCTGAGGGAGGGCAGCGCTGCTCAGTGACTGTCCAACAGCTTTCACAGGGCATCTGCAGCTCTTAAAGCACTGATTCCTAAGAAAAGCAGGTATTTTATTAGAAATGTTAACTTCATTTACAGATCTCTTCTTTCCTGCTGTAGACAGTAAAATGAGTTATAATTTCTCATCCAGTCCAGTCATGGACGGATTATCAGACGATGTGCCTCTGGGCAGGGACAAGTAGGACCCTCTACCACTCCTTTATGGGACCCCCCCTGACTGAAAGAGACATAAAATGACTACAAACAATGTGCCTTCTATTAGTAGTTGTTTTTGTCCTTTTGTGGTTGTTTTTCATGTGCTTGCGTTAGTTTTGTCTCTGTGATCATTTGCATGCTTTTTTGCCTCTTTGCAGTTGTATTGAGTCTCTTTATGCTTGACTTTTTCTCTGTTGTCATATGCATCTCTTTGTGGTTGTTTTTATTCTGTTTATTGTAATTTTGCATCTCTGTGGTTCTTTCTTGTCTCCTTGTGGTTGATTTGTGTCTCCTTGTGGTTGATTTGTGTCTCCTTGTGGTTGCCTTTTTATCCTAATGGTGGTTCTTTGTCTGTTTGTGTGCTTCTGTCTGTAGTTGTTTGCATCCATCAGCATTTTTTTTTTTTTGTCTCTTTGCAGTCATTTTGGTCTGTTTAGTCATGGTTGCTTTTTGTTTCTGTGTGGTTTTTGTAGGTTTGTTCAGTAATTCATTCATGGATCCAGGTCACTTGTGATGTGATGATAAATGTCAGTATGTTCATATAGTTATAAATAAAGCCTAATAATTTTAGGCTTTATTGTTTTCTGTCATTTGTGAATAAGGTATTAAATTTCCTTCTGTGTAACATTACAAAGGTTGTAAATTCAGTTTTGGTGCTTCAAATCTGATGGACCCTCTTTAATCAGAAGCCTTTAATGGTCGTGTACACTTTGTTAATATGGAGTTAAAAAAGTCATTTCTGCTTCAAATGAGGTGAAAACTTTCTAGCAGCTGTGAGGAGCATCTGCATCAGTGTTTTTAGCCATTTGGTTTTTGGAGTTATTGTGACACAGCCTGGAAGTGAGGATACTGTAGGTGTTGAATATTGTAATGGTTTTTAAGGAACGGGCTGACATTTTAGGTTTGCCTCTTTAGAGAGAAGATGGAGATCAGTTTTACATCAGAGATATGTCCACCAAACCTTTTCTAACAGATAATACAAATTCAAACTCATCTTTCTGGGATGTTTCACATTAAAAGCCTTTCAGTGTGCTCTGTTCCTCATAGGCTTTTATTTTGAAACATCTCAGGAATCTGATTCAGAAACAGGTTTATGACAAAGTAGATTATCATGTGCCTCTGCACCAGTGCTGTGGTGCATGACAGTGAAAAATATCCACACAACTGTGTGAATAAAAAAGTGGTTAAACAGAGAAGGTGATTTAAGGAAAACGAGGACGTGACTCAGCTGTTGTATTGATGAAACCAGGACTGTGGACATTTTACTGAATTTAACACGGTGTATTACTAAAGTTCTGCTACATGTCAAAGCTTCTTGTTGTTTTTACCTGAGAGTTTAAATATATGTCTGACGCACCTTAATTTTTACAAACCTTTTCACCTAAATACTGAGGATCCTGGTTTAAAACTTTAAAGTTGAGACCTGCAACACTAACAGACTGGGTCAGATAAAACCTAGTAGAGAACAGTAAAGACAGATTTGGATGTTGACGAGTTTTATTTTGGCCAATAGTGAATAATTTAAAACACCCCCACGTCAGCCCTGATGCAGAGGATGTGCAGCCATAGTTGAACTGTCTGAGAGAAAATCCAAGTTTGTTCTTAAATAAGAACCAGATGTAGTTGAGTCTGATTGTTTAACAAGTTGCAGATCACCTGCTGCAGACTCGAACCCAGCTTTCCTCCTGCTTTCGAGGCTGAGTTTCATATCATCCTGCAGCCGTGGATACACATGACGGCTCCTTATTGCCGAACGGCAAACAGTCATTTCCAGAGACTCACAGAAAAGTGCAAATGTAGCTCGACCTGCAGGCAGAGGGAGCAGAAAGGCTGCGATGAATTAACCCATGCTGCTGTTTCTCGTTCTAAAACACACACAGCAACAGTGTGTAGCATGCAGGAGCAACACTAAATCAGTTTCTTACGTAGGGCATCATAACTCACTTTCTGCAGAAAGTGCTGAAACAGACACATCATTCATACATTTGTCAATGGCCTAGTAAACCAGAGCGTCATCTTTTTACATTAGATTTACATAGTTTCAGAAAGCCTCACTCTTCTCACTGCTGTCTGTTGTCTGTTATTTCCCTCACACCTTCTCACTCATCAGCTTTCTTTTACATATAATGTTTTAGATTTTATCTACACCAACCAGCTCCAGACATTTTGGTTTAATGTGCTCCTGCGGTTACCCAGTGCTGTGAGTCATGTTTAATTCTCTATTATACAAACTACAGTGATTCCAAAAGTGTCACTTTTGGAAAGGGCTTAACAAATCTAACGATAAAAAGTCTTTGTCATTTCATTTAGTCAGCTGTAATTTTGTCCAAATCTATAAAAGATAAGTTGCTGCTCAGTGCTGACTCTTTATTTCTCCAGTAGAATACAGTTAACCTTAAGTACTCTTTATTGTTAGTCCTTCAGCTAATGATTATTTTCATGATAGAATAATCTTCTAGTTTTCTACTACTTCTAGTCTCTGGAATCACATTCTGTCATCACACATTGTCCTCACTGTGCACAACTACATCATACCATGATATCACAGCTTTTTGAGTAATGTGACATGACTACATGAAATGATGGGATTATGATGTCTTATGTAGAATTACATTATCTCATGAAACATCTTTTTGCAAGTTTTTTTTTTTTTAAATTGCAATATCTTGATTTAAATTGTTCTTATTTCTTCTAATCTTTTAATATGTTGCTATACCTTTTTTTGCATAAATTACATTTCCTCATTTACTGCTTCTTGCATAATGTGACATAACCTGAAATTAGGTCAAAGTTACTTCAGTCAAACCTTTGTGACTAAACAAATGTGGAAATTATAGTTTGATCTTGCAGAAACTGTAATAAAAAATAGTTTTTGTCATCGTGTTTTCATGTCAGGCTATAAAACGAGTAACTAACGTAGGTACTGTGATGCAGTAAAGGTAAATTCAGTGTTTTTCGATCTTTAGTAGCAGAGATAAGAATGAGATCAGGGAAGTTTTCTGTGGTTCATTTTCCTTAGGAGGCAGGACTGGATCTTCCCTGTGGCTCATTCAGCAGCAGAGTTACAGTCTCTGAAAACAGCAGCAGGTACATGGAAAGAAGAAAAAGTCATTAAATTTAATTTCATACGTCCCCAGTTCCACAACAGCACCCACCTCCAGGGAAATAATAATGAGTGAGAGTTTGGTTTGGAAAAACGTTTTTGTGGAGTGAAGAATGAAAGACACAAGTTAGTGAAATCAATAGACTGTGAGCATGAAGCAAGTCATCCATACTGTTCTTTAGCTGCTGCACATTGTTCAGGCTGAGTGGTGTTTTTATTTTGCGTTTATTCCCACATTGTCCCGTCCATCCTTTAGCCATACTGCTTATCTGTCCTACGGAGGCTCCCGTACTGTCGTTCTCTGCTCACTAACTGTACACTGGTGGAAAAACAAAATATGTCTGAGTACGGAAATGTAAAGTACTTAGATATGAGATCAGATTTGTACTTCTTTCATCACATAGTTGCTGATTATGACTTTTAGTTAAATTACAGCATTATCTTAAGAATATTATATCTATATATTTACATAAAACTACGTTATCTCAAACCACAGCCTTTTTAAATGTGTAAAGTAGCATTGATTATATTAACAGTATGGTATTATAGCTTTTCTACATTTCTACTTACATTTTTGATTATATTGATTTTGATTATTATTGATCATTGATTATATTTCTTTGCATAAAATTAAATTATTTTATATTACAGTAATGTCTTGTAAAAGTATCATATAATCTCATCATATGTTGCCTTATTCTTGTAAAAAAAACAATCACTCTTTTCATGATATTACTACTTTAACTTTTAAAATGACAATTTAAAAATATGTATCATTGTGATTTTATTTTGATGAACTGTAATCCCCACCTGAAGTTGTTTTGCTTATGGTTATTCTTTTCTTGACATCTTCTGGTAAAATTATGACTTTTTCTTTTAGCAATAGTCAGACTTTTTTCTTACAAAACTACAACTTTTTTACTTGTTGTAATATGACTTTTAAAAACACAATTATATTCTAATTGAGTAGTTTTTTCTTACAAACTTTTTTTTCTAATCTGACTTTTTGTTTTTGCAACATTACAGCTTTTTTTTCTTCTTCAAAATAATTCAGTTTTACTCTTGAAATCTTCAGTTTCTGTTCATACTTTTCTGTTGTTGTAGTATTTATTTCTCTCTGGCTAAAATGACTGTGGATCCAGGATAATACTGTCAATAATAATAATGATGATAATCCTAACAGAAGCAGCGTGACATCAGATGTACATCTTGTGTTTAAGAGATGAGTTCATTAGTAAAGAAGCCTGTGAACATTTTTCCTGCTTTTGTGGGGAGTTTTGAAGATGGCAGGTGGAAACGTCTTGTTCTCCCTTCAGGGAGTGAGCGAGTCATGGAGGGCTGCAGAGCTCGGATAATCCTACTCAAAAAGCCGTGAAAATTGCTGTAATAATTCAGAAATTGCCTCCATGCATCATGCACAGAGCCTCCTCTTCTTCTTTTTCAAGACTTGTTTGTGCAGCAGAGACAAAATGCTACTGTGGCTGAGTAATGTGCATGTTTTGTTTGTAAGTGTTATCTCCTGCCCTTTGTAGTGGTGGTATTTTCAGCACAAGTCTGTGTCATTGCTCAATTTCATGCAGACCTGAAGTTAATTGTTGCAGTTTCGTGGACATCAATGTGTCGGTGGATGCAGTGCTGTTTCCCTCTGCACTCCGATACCATCCATACACTGCTTTAGGTGGTGGGAAGTTACAGTCAATTATATTGGCAAATGTGGTATTTTCAAAGTTCAACCTGATGGTAGTTTATAGCAGAGTATCTACGATATACAGGAGGTGTGAAATTGACCAAATCACTCACTGTCTGTAATGTGATGTAAAGTATTAAAGGAACAACGCTGATGTTCAGGGAAACTGGCCTTTTACTTCAAGTCAGTTTAATTTTTAAATGAGGAATTAAACACTAAAGCTTTCATTGATAAATGTGTGTGTTTTCGCTCTCGGGCCTTTATTTGTTCTTCTTCTTTTTGGCTCTTATTTCACACTCGGAGTTCGTTCTTTTCATTTCTCATACTCCATCAGCACTATTTTCAACCCTAAATGTCAGCTTTATTATAATCTAATGCACATGACTAATAAAGTTCTTTTAGTGTTTAGACCAACTTTAGTTTTTGCTCCATTACTGGTAAAACCTTAACAATAAATACAGTTATTAATATAGTAGCATACTAGCACCTTGGTGTGAGGGATGTGGCTAAAAGATGATGTGTTCAGGTACAAACACAATCTGAAATATGAAGTTTTTGAGATGTACTGAAGCTTGCATACAGACTAGAAGTATCCAGCAGAGCGTCTAGTTTGTTCCTGAACAGAAAGGTTGACTTTTTACATAACGTGGATCATTTTCACTGTAGACACTGATGGAGACAGCAGTATATTGTGTAAATGGAGCACATGGCAGCTGGTCTGAGGTCAGTTGAACTCTGGCTTCAGTCTGTCTGCTGCACAGTCGCTGTAGTTATGAGCTGCAGGGACAAAAGCTGCACTCATTTGTTTTCTCTCTCTGTGGAGCTCCAGTCTCAACCTTAATGAACTTCCTCATTTTTCTCACCCCTTCAGTATCATAGCAACACGTCTTATCACCGTCCAGTCACTTGGACCACGGCTGTGCGTGTGTGTGCGCATACTACTGTTCTTGTAAGAATCAGTCACTGTCTCCTACTCAGACCTTCAGAATAAAAGCATTTAGGCCTGTAGATTCATGGGTTTGCATTAGAATTTTAATTGAATGGATTTAGAAAAGTAAAAGAAAACTTTCGCAAATCCAGTAAGTCGGAGTGTGGATGTGTTTTCATGTGGTTCACATGGAGCCCTTCTCTTTTTCCTCCTTCTCCGTCCCCCTTGTGCCGTCCACATCTGAGCCGTCCTGCTGACTGACACGACGAATAATGTCTTTCTGAAGACAACGATGAGACACGAGCAAATTCCTTGACACGAAAGCGACTTGTGTACGTGAGTGCTTTCATGCATAACAGATTATAGTTCAGCTCAGGTTTGAGTCACCACTTATCTGTCAATCAGCAGACGATAGTCGACTGAGCTTTTCCTTTTTACTCAGGAAACCAAAGCATATGATGTTGGCTGATTTTACCTCCTCATCTATGATTTCTTCTGCTATATCAACCTAAATATCTCTGAATTCAGAAAACAATGTTCTCTATCCTACAGAGGATGGTGACAGTTTTTACATCTATTTAATGGCTGCAGCATTCATCAAATGGAAGAAGTCTACATGTCTGGTTTAGGCACATTTTCAATAATTAAGCTTTAAAACTAGCTTTTAAAATAGACTTGAGATTTTTAAAAAATCCCAATAGTTTTATGGCTTTAAACATTTGATGAAGATGAAGATGGTGTTAAATAACACCATAATCACCACCTATTTAAATTAATATGAAGAGGTCAGTTTTTAAAGAATTTCAGTTTATTTACTACATTTCAGTTGATAATTAACAAGGAATTCCAGTATAAAAATGCCAGGGATGCAAAAAACATGGCAAACTAATTAACATTACTCACTTATGACCCTAAACTGCTTCATTTAACGGTGATTATTCTAACAATTATCCTCTTAATTGAATTGGCTGCCAATTATTTTGTAGCTTGAATTGTCAAAATCTAGTTTTGCTTGAGGCTAATCTCCCAAGAGAATATACCATCTAAACAAAATAAGCATATGATACATGTACACGTGTGCATGTTATTGTACCACCTACTGACACAGTATGTGTACAGGTTCCAGCAGTCACTGTCCGCTGGTGACTACTAAGAACTTGGTGTAAAGTGCTTCATTTACAGGCCTGTATGTCACGTAGAGAAAAGCTGGTTCACCCATTTGTTTTTCTAACTGTGGTAGGTGTAATAATAATGTATGTGTTCCTTAAAAATACATCACCACCATCACAATTTCCTGAATCCCAAAGTGACCGTGTCTTCAAATGTTTTGACAGTCTAAAAAACAAAGATTTGTCTATTTATTATAATGAATACTTTATTGATCCCCTTGGGGAAATTGTTGTTTGGACAGCTGCTAGACCTGTGTCAGCGCTACTACGGGGTTTCGGTGTCTTGTCCATGGACACCTCGACATGTAGCTTACTGGGACTGAGAATCGAACCGCTAACCCTTGGGTTGGGAGACGACTGCTCTACCCACTGAGCTATCTATTTTCTGGGGCTTAAACATTTTGTATACCTGCAGTTAAATATTCATATTCAAGGGGCTGAAACCAGAGAAATTTAGATTTTTTTCTTGATTTTAATACAAATTTAAAGCTGGAGTGAAATGATTGAACCTCCGGTGCTGCTGTGTACCTGCACATCACCCACTAAACCCTGCAGAGTTTGGTTAAACTCACCTTGAACGCCTCAGTTTAAAGGACAGTTTTCTCTCAGATTAGAATCGGGCTCTTGTTGAATCATTTTTCTTCTCTGTAAAGGGCGCAGCATTAGGAACAGCACCCGTATTGACTTTTTCCTTGATACGGTTTTCCAGCCCGTCTCAGAGTTGATAACCGCACGGAGCAGCGGGCCGAAGCTTCGGTCAGCAGCTTACCGGCCGACAACACCACTGTGCACAGTCAGCAGCCAAAACCCACTTTATCATCAAACACTGAGCCGCAACATCTCAACGCGCTTCATGGAAGATTATTTTGACAGTTACCGAGACGGCGGCATCTGAAATGTCTTCATGTGAGATTTCAACAAGGAGACAGCTTTAAAACCTATGGTCACTGGCTGAACTTTTGACCTTTTTATTTAGGATTTATGAAAAATTAATTTACGCAAATGCATAGGAAACTTGGTTATAAACACAAAGTACACTGGGAAAAGCTGTAGTTTGTAATGGGTGAACTTACTATCACTGTTATCACTATCTTTGCATCCTGTTTAATATTTTTTAATTTTAAAAGTCCAGGAGCTGTGAGTCACAGGTTGCCTGATTATAAGACTGAATTTCTGTTTTGGTTGCTGGCAGTTCATGGATGTTGTTGGTTAGAACTAGTTAGTTATGTAGGAAGGTGAGATTCTCAGAACTGTTTGAAAAGAAGTGGCGATGGTAGCTCTGAGCGAATATTCCCTTCTTTTTCTCAGAGGCTTTTAATTTGAAATTTCTTTGACGGTAGCTCAGTTGTGATCAAAATAACAGCAGAGTAGGAGTGATTGGACATAATCAGTGAATGAACATATTATTAAACTTTCACAATAAAAGCCTTCAATCAGCTCAAAGTGCAAAATCTCTCCCTTTTTTTGAGAGGCTTTTAATTTGAAACACACAGGAATCGTTGAATTCTGTTGACAGTAACCAAACTATGGTATAAAAAAACAACAAAGTGGATGTGATTGGACATAATGAATGGATGATAGTAGTAGTAAAGTTTTTAGCAGAGTGGTAGATATGATAGAGAATAGTGCTCTCAGCTTTTATTGGGACTCCCCCTTTATTTGATGGCACCTTAAAGAGCTACTTGATGCCAATGTTGGCATCCATTTGTATTTGTGTTAAGCTTGTGGCTAATTAGCAGACCTTCTAAACCAACCTTTACCTTCTCCATGTTTCCCACTGAGCGGTTGTTGGGTTTTATCGCTCACCACTTTGATCAGTTGAAGAGAAGCATGTATGGACATGGGGGACGCCCTGTTCACATCTGATTCAATTAACCCGCAGACTGACAGGATGACGGGCTGTAGCAGCCTGCTGCTCCCATAACCCACTTCACTTCCATCTGTCAGACAGAGAGAGAGCAAGAGTTCAGTGTACATGCAGCTCTGCCAGAACACAGCAGCTTCTATCTGAACCTGACGGATGCCGATCGCATTTTCATCATGTTGGGATTCCTGCAGCTGCTTTTCCAAACAGCAGGAACGTGGGTTTTACCTTGATGATGTGTTGGGATGTTTGCCCAAACTGCTGCCTGCTGCTTTTCCTCTCTACACTATAACACCTAGAACTGAATTTCATTTAAAAGTGGCTATAATCAATATGTTTATAATAACATCACAGTGTGAAAGGTGATGAACCTGCAGAGATTTATCAGTTTAACATACAGCTGGGTCATAAAATATTTTTTCTGTTTATAATCAACGATGCATAATTTAGATTTTCTTTCTCTCAACATAAACTTAAGACAAAACATGATTCAAAAATACTTAAAAAATTAGTTCAACAAAATAGCAGCAGCACTGTGCATGTTTAATAAAACAGCAGTGCACAGAAAAATATTCAGATTGACGACATTAAAGATCTGTTGTGCTGCCTGTTTTTAGCTCGAGGAGTTTCCATCACTGTCGTATTGTTCTTGTTGTGTTTGGCTGACAAAGCTCACACAGGCACATACATGTCTCCAAGTGACACCTGACTTACTGTTGCGTCTCCAGAGAACTGCAACCACAAGTATGAACCCTTTGTTACTGTTGCCTGTCGTCGCCAGGTATCAGTTCTGACTGCAACTAGCTCTTATTTTTGCTTTTGATTGGAACCCTTCTGAGACTGAGGTGATGTCCTCGGATGTCTGACCAGCAGCTCAAAATGCAAACAAAGAATTCTCACATTTCAGAGACTGAAATTAAAGAATATTAGACATTTTTTCACAGTTTTTGCTTGAAACGTTGCAGTAATACAGAACTGTTGCTGATTATTTGTCTGTCACTCGCCCAGTCAGCTCTGCTCTTCCTGTGTGTGGAGACCAAGGTTTGTATCAGTCAGGTGAGAGAGTGAAGCTCACGACTTCAGTTTTATAATCTTACACCCTTTTCTGTTCACTCCAGCAGAAAGTGATGCGCTGTAGCTATTTGCTACCTTCAGTGTCAGTTTCATAAGGCTGCTGCTGTTATTGTTGTCAGCAGAGTCAACAGCTCAAACTGGCACAGGCCTGGAGAAGTCGGGAGTTGAAAGTGAGTTTCTGAGCTCCCCAGTCCTCCTGCTTTTGTATTAACTGGGCTTCACTTTAATCTTTTATTTATCCTCCAAACTAAAGAGGTCATCCTGATTAAACATTGAGCGGGAGCACTGGAGTTTGGGTAGTTTACAGCTTCAAGAAGATGGAGAAAAACAGAAATGGTGTCAGACTGACAGGAGCAGAAAGTCATTTTGTTGTTGTTGTTGTTGTTGCTGTTTTGGCTGCCAAGCGTCGACTCCTGTCATCACCACATCACATTGCTTTCTCCTGCCACCGGGATTAGTCGATTAGGGATCAGACGACTCCGCAGACCTTTCCCACAGTCCCTGTCTCTGTTCTTTACACGGTCAGGATTTGCACAGATTGGAGAGATAATATTTTAGATGAAAGAACCAACTAGAAGAAGAAGAGTGGTGTATAGTTTTAGCAGGGGTCAGTCTGCTGAATCAGCTTCCTGACCCCTGATTGGCTCAGATGGCTCAGTTAAATGGTTAATGAGGGAGGCCATGAATACATTGAAATGACTGCTTGCTGCAAATTATTAATTGTTTTACTTGATCTGTTGAACTTGTGTGGACAAACTTGCCCTGTATCCGTTACAGTGGAAGACTTCACACTTTATCACAGTGAGTGTCCTTATGGAGGGTTTGTCTTTGGTCCTAATATTTACCCACCGTCTGCCTTTCCTGATGTTCCTGAGTCGATTTGTCGTTGTATTGTTTTCTGATTCATTAGTGTGTCTGTGTGGACAGTGGGGATGATTAGAAACCAGTATGTGGCTGTGTGAATGAATGAATGTAGAAACAGTTCTGTGTGCTGACAACAGGCTTGATCTCAAACAGAAAGAGAAGCTCACAACATTGACCTGCCAAACAGGAGTGAATGTGCCTCAACCTGCCCAAACTAAAACATAGCAAATCAGGAAGTGTGTTCTAAGGCTGTCACAGACATGACTTATTACACTTTGAGTATAAACATGTATAAAACCGACTGTTTGCAGAAGGAGGTGTTGTTAGGCCTGTGAAGATGCAGAGCACTGCAGGTCTTTGTCCCTTTGAGATGGAGGACAGAGGAAGGAGACAAGTGTTATTGTCTTTTCCCCAGCAGCTGGTTCCTTCTCAGCCCCTGCCGTCCAGGCCTCATTCTCTGCTCTCTGATGAGCTTTTTGTCGTTGCCTGCCTCCATAGATAGACGTGTGTGTGTGGGTGAAGAAGTGGCTTGTTCGTTGAGGCTTTTTTGAGAACAGACAATGGACTCATTCACCCAGCTAAACAGACATACACACCAGAAAGAGGTCAATTATGGAAAAAAAGACTAACAAAGAGCAAAAAATCCTCAACGTAAGTCTGATTAGTCTTTGTTATGTACTTCGGCTCGGAGAAATTGGTCTCCTGTTGTCGACATCCGGCCCTGACTGTATGTCTGACATGTATGAACATTTGAAATGCTGCAGCTTTTTCCCTTCAGTCTTCATGTGCTGATAAAACAGATCATTGTCTTGATGGAGCTGCTGCTGTCATCCAGCTGGGTCAACACCAGTTTGTTGTCTCATTTTAAATCTGAACAATGTGTGGGAGTGGCCTTTTGTGTTTGGCCTTCTTACCCAGCAGTCATTCACATACTCCTCCTGGGTCAGTATCCCACAATGCCCTGCTTGTTCTGATTACTGAGGCTCCTAGTGGCATCCTTTAAAGTGTGTAGGACTCTATATCAACAAAACTCACTTCAAAGACCCCTTAAAAAATGGATCAGGTGAGGTTGTAACTAAAGTCAGGCTGATCTGAGCCTTTTCATCAGGTTAACAACACTTTAAAACTACTCATTTATGTGCATGAATGTTAATATAGTGCTGATGATTCCTCTGGTGGTTGTTGATCACAGTTGATTTCTTCTTTGTTATCAGACTTTCAGACTTTCTTTTAAAGAAAAATGCAAAACGTTTTCTGCTTTAGCTTCTCAAATGTGGACATTGCTGCTTTACTTTTTCTAATGTGATAATAAGCCGAATGTGTTTGGTTTCAGAACTGGCAGTTGGACAAAAGAAGAGACTTCTTCTTGTTTTAGCAGTATGTTGAAGTTCTTGTTATAATGAAAAGTGTTGTTTTAACAAGACAAGATAGTAATGAGAAGGTTTTGGCTGATCTCTAGATAAAACCATAATATGCAAACATATTTTGAAAATGTATGCTGATTACTGGAATCTAATGGGAGATGAAGCTGTTTGTGTGTAGTCTAGTAGAAGATGAATGTTGTGGTTTTAGTGGTCCTGTATTCACAGGGGTGGGGCCCTTATCTCATAAACCATCCATGATTCTAGACTGAAATCAAAATTCATTGGTTGTATAAGACTTAAATTTATGATTTAGTTTTAGTTTTGTTTTAGTTGCTCTGAAACTGTGAGTAGATGATAAAACCTGATGCTGTTTTCACACCCAGCAGGCAACTGAATGTCACTTCATTCATTAGTTTCAAGTCATTTAAGTACTAATGGTCTGGACTTAAAGGTTTAGTATCTGTGACCTTCACTTCATCAAGCTGCACTGTAGCTCCTGTAGTATGATCTGAGAGTCTCCGCAGCCTCAGTGAAGGTCCCGGCTGTATCATCAGTCCCATGAGCCCATTGTTGTCGTCCACAGCAGCCATGTGTCTGAGTGACAGCCCACGCCTGAGGCTGCGGTGCATTCTGCTGTTAAGAGTCCACAGCGCCTTTCGTTCTGTGAGGAAGGTCACGGGGTCGTACATTACATCACCCGGATGATAATAAAGACGCCACTAAACGTCACACGCTGCATCACAGGAGTTAACAATAAATAAATCTGAGACTTCATCTGGAAGTCTTTGTGTGGAGTTCAGAGGAGGAAGCTGTTGGCAGACCTCACAAAGGAATGAAGACTTTTATATGCTGCACTGAATCTGTGTTTAAAGGTCAAAAAAGGTGAAAACAAACAGTCACGATGGTAAAATGGTAAAATCTGATTTAGAAAATTGGCACAATAGCTAAAACAAAAAAGACAGATTCAGTGTTCGGCCCACTAATCCCAAATGTTTTAGATCTTACTAGTGAACTGTGATGGTTGATTTTGGATTTTACTGTTCTACTGGGAGCTGAATGAAAACCAAAATCCATATTTAAAGCTACCTAAGGAGATTTAAGTAGAATTTTTATTGGACCTCAACTTTACCTTGCAGAATTATGACACTGGAGTTTTACGTAACACAGAGAGGATTCTGGCCTGCAAAGAAAACATTATATTAGAAGAAAATAATAAGAAAAAACAATGCATACATGACAATCTAAAGTTAGCTGTGTCTTAAGTTTTTATTTACAATTGCACTGAATCTGGCACTTCCATCTCTTCTGGTTCAATTCCCACCACTACGTATTTAATATTACAAACTTAGGTTGAGCTTCATTTGGTTAAATATGTTGAAATTCCAGTTATTCCTGACAGGAAAGGTAAAATGAGTCGACACATAATGTAAAAGTTCAAACTTCTGAACTCCTGAGATTTTATTTTTGAATTATTCCATACTTCAACATCTTCATCTTTTGTTCCAGAAAACACCATTTATACTGATTAATCAATAAGTCATTAGTTTCAGTTAGTTATATTACAGTTCCATAGTTAAAAGACCTATCATGTTTAAAACATTAATCTTTTTCAGCAGCAAATTGTCCACTGTTGTAAAAGTAAAATTTCTTTATAAAATAAATATTTATACATGTTGTCAAATGCAGACAAACATTATAGCCTCCAGAAAGGTCCCATTAGCATCTTATGACTTTCATGTAATTAAATTTTAATGATCATGCAGTTGTTTAACAGTCATGAAACGGCCGTGGGCAAATATTCGCATTATATCCTGTTTGAATAATTTACTAGAACAAAGAAAACGTAGCAGTTGAAGTGATTGTACCTGTGTTTTTTTTAAAGCTTTATCGTTGTAGATAAGTCTTAATGAAAATGTAAAAAGACCAGAAAATTTGTCTGGTAAGACGAAGGAGTGGCTGCAACACAACAAAACCTTTTCTACGATTCGGGATGAGTGATTTTAAAAGCTGAAACAGGAAACAAATGCCTCACGCTCATTTTTTAAGTAAAAAAGTTTGACTTTTTCTTTTTCACCGTGGAAATTCCAACTTTCATCTCTCCGAATCTTCACTACAGTGAAGAGTGGATGATGCTGACCTGTAGTATCAGAACTGTGGGATTAGAGCGGTGTCCTTGTTTGCATCGTGGCCCAGGAGGACTTGTCCTGATTTACTGAAGGCTTCCCTGTTGTCCCATGATACAATAGACGAGGAGGAGGAAGACGAATGTGTCACATGATGCTGGGCCTTCAGACTCGTTCATTATGTGGCACTGCAGCACTAGAGCGCTTTTATGGCTTTAATTGAGAAATTGCTACAGAGCAGGGATATTAAAATAGAAATGTTAGAGGGAATTCCTGGCCACAAGTGGAAGTGTCCCTGTACAAGACACAGATCCTTAACCCTTGGATAAACATTAGGATTCATCCTCTGAGGACTATGAATTTCCATTTACCTGTTGAGCAGTTTTACTTTTCCAGGTGTTTTTTTGGTCAGAACAGATGCTTAAAATGTGCTTGTGTACCTACTGCCATAATTAGTTTATTAGTAGATTATTCAGCCGAGTGAAAATTAATCAATATATATGATTATTAACATTTAAATTCAAAAACAACTTTATTGAGCACAGGTGTAGAAGTTTGTGCGTGACGCTTGACTCGCTGATCAATCATTTAAATGTTTTCTGTGTTTTACAGTTTTGTTCATGATGTCAAACAAAACAGGAGTTAAAAAAAAGTTTTTTCTGAAAAGTGCAGCATCATCCTCCTCCCTCTGCAGTTCTTGCTGGCAGTGTGGATCAGGTCTTGGGTCCAGATATGAAGGAGATGGAGGGATATCTGTGGTGTCTTGGGGATCATGCCTCTGTCTACGCCTCTGTGTTTAATCCTGTCTTCTCTCTCAAATCTGATCTCATCCACAGATCTCCAGCATAGCTCAAGGCATCGCTGCTTTAACACTGATAATGCCTTTCTAGTTTGCGGGGAGCATAATCTTTGAAAATCCCTTTAATCAAAGCAGCGGTGACACAAACATTGCCTTGGAAAGCGGCCGAGTGAAGACTTAATATGACAAAATGCTGCAGTTTTTCCCCCTGTTGTTCAGATGTGATGTTGCAGGCTAAATTTACCTCTGCCTGAGCTGCTCATAACAATACAGTTTATTCCCATTGAAGTGAAACACTTCACTCTGCACACTGTGAGTAGATCAGGTATTTGTGAGCACCTTCAGAGTCAATAGAGTTTAGAGTCAAAAGCTTCATTTCAATTAATTTTGGTACTCGACATTCAAATCTTATTTACATATGAGTTTGGAGACAATTAATAAAGCTGCACCTCCTGGATTGCTTGGAATAATTAGCATTGCCTAAAGCTCTTTTAAATATAAAATGAATCATCAGGTACAAATGTAAACCTGGTTGTTCTACAGCGAGGTGAAATAACATAAGGACTCTTCTTTGGCTTTTGTACATGAAGCTTTTTAAAGCCCAGCTGTGCCAACACAAAATCTGTCTCCACTTGAAAGTTCCCAGTAGTTTTCTGTAGTAAAACTACCAAATCATCTTTAGTTCCAGTTTCTGATATATCCCTCTGAAGACGTCATGAAAGACGACCGGCTCTGATTTGTCAGGTATCAGTGTGCAGTTTGTTTTGTCTTTTATCCAAGTCACAGCAGAAACATATGCATTGATAATCGCACAATCTGACACAGTGACCATCATATCCGACAAAAATATTGAGTAGTCTGGACCCGACATTAAAGGCACTGGTTGCATCGTTGAGACTCGGGGGGCAGAAGCAGTGAAGTTAGTCTGTTGCCACCACGGAGGAGCGGCTCTGCTTTGAAGTGAAGGGTGTTTCTTTCTTGCAGTAGTGGAGACGCCTCTGGGGAGGCTGTCAGCCTTCATCCAGACCCCTCCTACCGTCAGCCGCTGCTCGGCAGCCTCCCCGATCAGCTTCAAAGTTGGGGACATTTCTGCCTCAAAAGTCTGTTTGCTTTGAAGTGAGGACAGGGCACAGTCACAAAGGTACATTCATGGAGGTGTAAAATAGACACAGCTCACTGATTCTGTGTTGATATCCAGATTTCTTTTTGCTGCGCGGTGCCCAGAGCTCCGTTAGAGTAACGAGTCTGGCTGTGAAAACCTCTCTGAAGAGTGTCTGTAGGCCGGGTGCTTCGTGGCAAATGTACAACATCTGTGCATAGTTTTATATTTACTGAGATAGTATTTAACGGCTTCTAGGGATGAAATGAACCAAAAACCCTTTGATGCTGCTTATTTTTGACATTGAACAAATCGAACAATCACTCAGTGTGAAGCCAAACCATAATCCATAAAACAGTCTTAGACACTTACAGATCTTAACACGATTTCTGCTTCACTTGATGTTCAGTCTTGAATACCTGAGCTGCCTCCAGCTTTGAATTAACACCCAGTTCTAGCTCCTGCCATTTCAGTGACATAGTTATGTTTACAGTTATGAATGCAGTAGCAGAGTTTATTTGAATTTCATTTTCCCCTCATTTTGATGTGTTCAGGACAACAGGAGGCCGTGTTGCATTTCAGATAATGAAAACACACCATCCAGTGGTGACCGGGTCCTTTTTTTCTGCTGGAAATCCTCCCTGTGTTAGCTCATTACTGCTCAAGCACTGTGTTAAGACTCGAAGCCAAGAAGTGAAAGTGTGGAGAGAAAAGAAAAAGAGTGAGTCTGTGTGAGTCACTCACCTAAAAATATCCCCCATATTCCTCCTGTTCTTTCTGCTGCGTTCCACTGACCTGTGAGTCACATCTCCAGCTGGAAAGGTTTAGAAGCAGCTGATGTTCAGGGGGGACCTGGTGATCTGATCAGGAGAAGATGTTTGAGAGGGGATCGATCAGAGCAGACCGAGGGCAGGTGAAAGTGGTGATACATACTCTTCTGGCTACAGGAAGAATAGAAAAGCAGGAAAAGACAGAGGTAGAGGCTCAGAGCTACTTCCACAGGCCCAAAACAAAATGGCTGCTTTCTGCTGGCTTTGCAGGGAGAGACGCAGAGAGCAAAAAGCTTCCCAGAAATTTGTGCAAACATCCATCTGATATCTTGAACAGAATTTTTTTTTGAATTTGCAGGCAGGTTAAGCATTAGTTTGTGCCAGTAAAATAAAACTTGTACATCTTGGTGTATTATATTCAATTCAATTCATCTTTATTTGTATAGCGCCAAATCATAACAAAGGTCATCTCAAGGCACTTTACATAGCAA
>JAUMHL010000016.1:17304031-17318264 GCA_032362345.1 Sandelia bainsii | reverse complement strand
AGAACAGCAGGCAACAGAGATCAAAACAACAACAAGGAGCAGCAGACGAGGCACTGGGCAGGTTGGTAGGACCAGTGGCTGCAAAGTGAAATCACACAACTCCGAGGTCGAGGACACCTGCAGAAAGGTACAGAGAGAGAGAGAGAGGACAAAGCACAACTATATGTTGTTATATTGCTTGCAAAATATATTGTGTGCAAATAAGATATTTTAGCTTTATCTTGTGTACACAGAGAAGTGCACAGAAGTTATTACCTTGTGCACCTACAGTAGATGATACCTTGAAAAAAGTACATTTATACCATGCGAGATCAAATGTCTGAAGAGTTGTGACTGTTGTGTCTTTGTGAATGTATGAGCAGGAACAGGTTGAAGGTTTCTCTCATTGACTCTCATCAAACAAAGCATGAATGGGATTTAAAAGGTGAATAATGTAGAACAGTTTCTGAATCATTTGTTTGATTTGAGCTTCTAACAAAAATGAGGGAGCAAGATAATTAAGAGTTTAGAATAAAATCAGCCTGTGTTGTCAAACTAGTCTGTCTAGTTGTTTTTATAAGTTACAGTTCATTGAGCTCTCAGGACCTTTGTAAGTTTGGATGTTAATGCTTAAATATTTGATTGGATTCATACTGTATTTACGCCTGAAACTGTGGTGAACAGATATAAAGACGATTCACTTATTTTCATTCATAAAATACCTGATAGATGCTGGTAACATCAGGCAGGAAGTCAAATTACTGGCGTTGGTGAAAGTGTGAGTATTGAGCATGTTTGGGTTGCAGGAGCTTTTTCTTGCTCTGAGGTATAATACAGGCTGAAAAACAGGAGTCACTACATTTTAGTTTCTGTCAGAAGGAGTTGAATAAGATGCTTTTAGAAACTGGGCTCAGCACCTGGAGTGCAGTGACACACTTCTACAGTGTCTGTTATCGTTTGTGAGCAGCACTATCTCTGTTTCCACTTCCACACTGTTTGCATGTCAACAGTGATTTGTTGTTTTTCTCTCTCTCTCTCCACATGTTCAGCCTCTATTCTCTTTGCTGCAGCCAGAAGATGGCATGGTTTGTATACAGTCTCCTCTCCAAACTAGAGATCAGGGCTGCCATGCTATTAATAGCCCTGCCATGCTGTTAAATGTGTGTGTGAGTCTGTAAATAAACTCCTGCTCACCGGGAGGGAACACAACTGTAGAAGCCAGGTCTCGCTCTGCAAAACCGGCACGCAAATGTGAAAATGTATATGAAGCAACATGACAGTTTGTAACAGTGTAAGTGGCTGATGATTGTGATTAAACCTGAAAAAAGGATTTCCTTGTTTGAGCTGAGATTTCCGGCTGCAAATGTGTCACCTCTCTGCCAAGACGCTTTTCTGACAGATGCAGGGTGCCGTCAACAGCTATTTGTTTTCACCTGGGTTTTTATCGCTACGCGGTCGCTCTTCAGAACAGCAGCACCAGTTACAATTTAGCAAAAGCGCTGACTTCCTCCAACTTGGTAAAGAGCTGCATGTGAAGAATTAAAAGAGGGAGTAACAGGCCTAGAATGAAATGTGTTTCATCGGGCCTCCAGAGGGGAGAATAATATGTCGGCTTAATCACATCTCACTTAAAATGTGCAACCAAGTTGCCTGGTAACTAAAGTAGAGAGGAAATAGTTGACTTCAGAGTCATAATTTAACAATAATGGTAGGTGAATATCTTTGAATATCCATATTCAAGGCCTCAAAATGTCTCTGAAAGCAGCTACAGTGCTGTGAAGAAAAGTATTTGTCCCCTTCCTGATTGATCGAGTTTTATTTTTTTTTTTTGCATAATTGTCGCTGAGATGATTCAGATTTTCAACCAAATTTAATATTACACACAGATAACCTGAGTCAATACAAAATGCAGTTTTTAAATGATGACTTGACTTGGGGAAAAAAAGCTCCAAATTTACATTTAAAAAGTAATCATTTCACAAGAAGAACATCATACCAAACATGGTGGTGGTAGTGTGATGGTCTGGGTCCTGCAACTTCAGGACCTGGACCTGAAACTAGAAGGTCTGCGCTCAACCAGACAATACTGAAGGAGAATGTCACAAAATGCTTGATTGCAGTTGTTGCCGGTTTATATTTATAATGTTAAAATTAATTTGATGATCTGAATCATTTAAGTGACAAAATATGCAGCAAATAAAAATCACAGAAAAAGCACTTTCTCTTATGATTGTTGAATTTTTACATCTTTGAACATGTTGAAATCAGACTAAGACGGCAGTAGTTGGGGTTGAACAGTTTCAATACTTCATGAGGTCTGGTTTTGTTTAAATGGCTCAGGGTAACCTTGAGATGAAGGGCAGGTCAGCTTTTGAAGCACATCAGTGTCACTGAACTCCTGAGTGAGTGAAAACTCACCGTTTTGATTTATTCATTTCTTTGTGTGTGTTCGAGCAGTGACCAGGATTTACAGAAAAAACAGAAATGAATTGTTAGTGTTATTGTGGTAAAACAACAAACAGTAGATAAAACCTGAATAATTAGCCTTGTGCTGCTTTGGGAGGTTGGGATTTGGGGGTTGCATTTAGCTATGGAGGGGTGCTGTCCTTGTGCTGCCAGTCAGATGCTAACAAAGAACGGTGCATAATAACTGGGACTTAATTTGTTTTTCCATGACAAGGTCATTGTGAGTGACGGGATGTAGTGTTGGAGCGAAGAGGAGACAATGTGAGGGAAAGGCACAAGAAAAGCTTCAGATTACTTTAGTGTTTCTGTAGTGACTAAAAATGCAAAACCTACAAGGTAATTCTGCTCGGAGAATTCATTTTTCCAATTTTTTGTGAGTTCACATGAATGCATCAGTACAGAAGAATGGGAGGAGAGCAGGTGGGGCCTACTGGTGAAATGCTTTGTTGTCTCCATGGCAATGGGATGATATGGATTATGGGTGTTGTAGTTGTTAAAGCAGGCTGTCGCACCAAACCTAATGGGGGGAAAAAAGGATAGATTTGGCAGAATGTGGTTTCCTGAGAGTTTTTTTGAGATTCAGGCCTAGTTTGTGTTGCATGATTAAAGAGACAGATTTGGATTTTTTAACACCTGGTGGCTTCAAGTATTGAGACACTCCTCTTTGCAAACCTAAACAGATTTTCAGTGTCTTGTTCAGGAGTGTCTTTTTTCATCTCAATTCTGCAGCATCGAATCCTATTTTAGACTCACTGAACAAGACAGGATACGAAAAGCCTCAATAGCTCATTAGTTAAAAACTGCGCCAAACAGAGGCCCTTTTTTCAGGTATGTGGAAATTGAAACACATTTGTCTGTGAGAGATTATAATTTCTTTCTTGAGCATCATTGAACTGATGAATTTCCACAGCAACTGAAAACTACAGGTAAAGATGCAGTCCTAGCCATGTGCAGCGTAAACATTAATTACATGAATATTTATAGTTTGCTGAGCAGAAAGTGCGACTACCTAATGAGCACAAAACATTTTCTCCATTTCTCTTATTAATAGTACAGAATTCTTGTAGTCCTTCCTAGTAATTAACTGCTAAACATGGTTATTTTTTATGAAATTATGAGGAAATTAGCTGGAAATTATAGGTCACATCAGGTGTCACCAAGTTTCCTTCTGTACATCCTTTAATCTGGGGCCTGTTCTAGTGAATGAAACGATTCAGAAATGAAAGTATTCGTAAGATTGCATGAAGAAGCAAAGCAGATAGTGTAAAGCCACTTGTCAGAGGTCATTTCAGCTTTACTTTCTTCCCGACAAGTACTTTATTACAGCTCACAGGGACTTTTCTTCTGACTCTGCTATCAGTCTTACATCCTCTGTATCTGTGGCCTCAGTGGGGCTGATTTAACCCTCCATCCAGACGACTTTGGTTCGTCGTCTTTGCCCTCTGACACACATTATGTTTACATGTAGGACACCAGCTGCTGTGTTAGCACACGCATGGACGTCTAAACGCTGCACAGAAAACTACGGAAAGCAGCAGAATGGGCCTCAGAAGAACGGCTGCTCTCTGTGGCTCTGAGTTATTTTAAAGGTTGACATTTTAGCTACCTCTGTAAATGTATTCAAATTAATTTCCTATTATTGCCTTGCTTATCGGGGGCCGCAGAGACGTAAACAAAGATGTGGACAAACGCTGAAAAGCAATTAAAAATAAATGGAGTTTGGACAGAAGTGCCCCGGAGAAAGAGATAAAGGCAGCACGGAGGCTGCAGTCGAGTCAGAGCTGCTGCTGCCGCCTCAGTTTTCTTTTTTATTTCTGTCACAACTGTTGTAGCTGTTGTGGACTTTTTGGGCACCGCCCTGGGGCGTCATCACACTAAACGGCGAAATTAACCCAATTATTTGGAGCGAGCTGAAGTGGCGCCGCTGCCTACAGGCGCTGTGTTCTTTCTGAGGACTGTATATCCATATTGTCTCTACACAGCTTCTAGCCATGAGTGTGTGTTTTTGTGTGTTTGTTCACCACGCGTTACTCAACAGTCAGCTGAATCTGTGCCTGGAAAAGCAAAGTGATTACTGTGCAGCTTTTCTTAATGAGAAATAATGACTTGCTTGCCACAGAGATTTTTTTCATGTTCCTTTTAGCCTCCGCTGTACCTGAGCTCCATGTCAAAGGCATCCTTCAGAAATGAAAAGAAAAGCTTCGGCACTGTTTGTTCTTCCCTTCGTGAAAGAGGCAACAATAGTTCTTAAATGAGGGCTAGTTTCCTTAGCAACATGCCAAATATAACAGGGCATAAAAATAAAGACTCACAGAGGCAGACGTGCAGGTTGTTCTCTGACAGAAGCTGGACTGCAGGCCGGATCCCACACTGATGGTATTCTGTCTGCTTTAAACATGTCATTTAAAGAAATGCTAATGCTCGGAGGCTCGCCTGTAGCTCCGAAGCTGCTACGGTCACAATTACTCTTTTTCCCCGACATACAGCAATGCTTGAAATGTTGTGAAGCCTTTAGAGTAGTCTGTGTTTCTGCATAAATACTGTAAACGTTTAGATAATGTTACTGCTGCAAAAAGCGCAACTTCACACACTATAGATACAAACATCTTTCAGATGTTTTAGCTCATATTTTTTTAAAAGTACCACTGTACATGATGCATTATTCTTCGCTTTCCCTATTTACTCCTAAATGGACATACTGTAAGTGCCTTTTGTCGCATTTTCATAATAAACGCAGTGACACAAATTTTGTGTTTCTCAACCTTTGTTGCTTTAGTTTTTTTTCCACGTTTCTGTGATATAACGAAAAACTATTTTAATCATTTTATGTGTTTCAAAGACCTTTATTGGCAAATAAGTCTTTGAAGATCCTTCTTCATGCTGCAGACATGAACCTTCATGTCATTTCATCTTTGTGATTTTTTTTTTTCTTTCTTTCCATATGTTGTGTTATGGAGACGTCTACGAGTCTGACGTTTTTACTGAGCTGTACTTTGGGGGGTTGTCGTCTGTCGCATAGTTGGTGAAGAGGTTGGTGATGTTTGAGTCTGTTGTTGGGACCCATCTGTGGCATAAAAGCAAAGGATGGTTTTCTGGTGTGTTACATATCCAAACCACGTCCATGTGACAGAAGTTGCCCCCGTTTTAGATTCTAGCACCTCGTTTTGTCTTGTGTGATGTGATGTGAAGTTCAGATGGCTTTGGTCAGATCTTCTCATCATACAGATTTTTATGGACCGTGGACAGTTCTGTGACTTTGTTTGTAAAGTCAGTGTCACCATTTGCATGATTTTATCTGTGTGATTTGAGTGTAGCTGTTTGTCACTGACTGATTGAAAATTTGACCTTTTTGTGGTGTTTTCTTTATCAGTTTAATGTCAAGGAGCACTGACATTACCACTAAAATTAGAAACGATGCTGATGTGCTGCTGCAGTAGCTGTTTTGTTGACTAAGAAAGATTTCTTTTGGGCTCCCAGCGAGACAAATCAGAAAGGTTGAGACTGAGTCAGAAGATTGCTTCTCCACTAGAAACGAGTGTTCGCACTGAAAATTGGAGCCTGTGTAACGTTCAGTACTGGAACATTACACGGAAATGATCAAAGGCTAAGGGAATTACTCTTATTAGAAAACTGAACTGGACTACAAAGACCTGATTCTAGTCAGAAATCTTCTCTCAAAGAGAAAACTTGAGGTTCAGGCTTTGAAGAAAAAAACGCCTGAACAGTTTTTAAAAAGAGCTGCAGATGATGATCCTTGGCTGGCAGGAACCGTTCAGGGGGTGTGTGGTGCAGTAGTTTTGTTATTTCTGTGCAGAGCAGACAAACATTTTGCATTCGGCGCCTCAAAATCAAAGAGCTTCTTTGATAGAGCCGCCATTTTCCACTGATTCTCACCCATCTTACAGGCAGAAATGTGCTGCAGAAGGGGCAGAGATAAGAGTTTGTAATGCAGGAGTGAGGGGAAGAAGAAAATCCTGTGTGTGAACGTGGCCTTCACTGCAAAGTTAAATAGTTTTTTTCATCAGAAATAATTTTTAAAAACATAGTTTAGAGAGCTTTTGCAGACTTTTCAATTTGTGTGATGATGTGAAATCAGGAACAAAGGCTGGGTCATAGGTTAGAGGTGCCAAATGGACTTTTCAAAACCAGAAGATGGAGGATCACTGGTCTGAGAAACTGCTCTCTCCGCTCTCTTTAGGGGTACAGCTATTCTGAAACCAAGACCACAACCTTGATAAAACGCCCACAATTACATATTTCAAACCCAGAAGACGGAACCATGATACACCCTGTAGGTCAGTTCAATTAGCTCAAAATGGATGAACCGGATTTGGGTTAAAGTTGTAATGTAATAATGGTTGTGGTTGCCAAGTTATTGTGTGTAATGAGTTTGAGTCTTAGTTTCCCCACAGGGATCAATGAATTATTTAAAATGAATTAATCAAAGGAGCATTCGTTGACACTTTCTGTGTCTGTTTTGCAGGTTTTTGTGAGTATTTGAAGATTTTGAGCCAGTTGTAGCACCGAATGAAGCCTGTAGATTGATAGGATTCATCCTTTTGGAACAAATGTTTGACAGTTCATTCAGTAGTTGAGTTGGGGACAGTTCTTTAACAAAATCATTGGGCAAAGCATTGGACATTTTTTCCCAGGATAGTCATTGATAAAACAGGTAGCACATGGTACAAGTATGTAACACCAAGAATACTTTTGGATCCATTACTGCTCTAATGCCTGGAAGTTTATCCATCTCTCTTTTTTCCAGAGGAACAGAAGTAAATTATGTTTCATACCAAAAAGTAATTTATAAAGTGTCATGAGCAGTAAATCTCTGAGACGAGACAATGTGTCTGTAGCCGGAGGTGTTTCTGCCTTTACCAGAAATAAGTGTGTTGAGTGTGTTGGTGAGCAGGGTTTCCCTCCTCAGTTCAGTCTGTCAAGGCTGTAGTGGATACTGGATGACTTCCCTTTCACGTGTGCAGCAGAGACAAAAGACAATTTCATTTACCTGCATCTAATGAAAAGGCAATTTGCTGTGTGATAGCACAGAGATGGAGTGGGACGCTGCCGTCCTGTCTGTAGGTGCAGAGCAGAAATTAATGATACTGTGTCGTCTGCAGCTCCCAGAGGCAAAGCGAGAGGCTGCGAGTCATCTGTAGCTCCATAAACTCAGTCATTTCCTCTACTGTTAGACACCAGCTGTCGACGGTCTTCTGCAATATTAGCATCAAAAGCTCAAAAGTTTTGATCTTAGAAACTGGAAGTCAGGTCGATATGTCGATACATACATACAATTTCACTATTGTGACAGTATATAGATTATTAATTGGTTAATTGAGAAAAAATCATGAATCCATAATGAAAATAGTCAATAGTTGCAGCCCTGGACACGTGTTCCTGTTATGTATTAGGACATGTACTATGCAAATGGTCATTCATTTTCACCATTAATGGCTTGTAACTATCTGTGAAGCACTATTACATTATCTAAATATTAATTAGCCAAAGCTTATAAACTCCCTGTGAACAATTAGAAACCAAAACTGCTGGAAAATCTACAAAAAATGTGGAAAACTGCTGTAAAGACAAATGTTTTTTCCTTTAAAAAATGACCGAACATCTGGTAAATTGAGCTTCCCAGAGCTTCTTTTAATTAACTTGTATAAACAGTATCCACAGGCATCCTAAATGATGCTCTAACAGTCATTTTCACTGTAACTAAGTGGCTGTTTCTCCTGCTGGAGCTGTGAATATGTGAGAGCCACACCTCTAATTGGACACTGGCATGTCGGAGCATGTTCAGCCTCACGCTGCCATCAGCTGCTGCCACACCGGGGACCAGGCCTGCTCGCCGAGCCTCCACCTCGTCCTCGTCACCCCATCACACCACCTCCTGCTCCTCTACTCATCAGGCACTTGCCTTCAGTCCCTGGTGATTGGCCTCTCAAACAGCAGTGTCCCAAATTTATCTTCAGGCTTTCATGCCCAGGGCTGATAAACATGAAACTGTAGACTATCAGTGAAGAGTTTGTTTTTATTTTATTTCTAATAATGAACATTTCAGCACTTTGTTACAGAGCACAGTATCTCAACAACTGTGGCCCAGGTTTTTAATGCATTCTGCTGTGGGTAGTCATGTTCCATAGAGGATAAATAATAAGACTTTGAGGCTGCCTGACTTTTTCTCTAGAAAAATCAACATCTAAAGGTCAGAAGTTAATTTGACTGAGCACATTAAAGGACCTGCGAGGACAAACCCTTTACAGTTTGGACATACACTTTCAAAATATGTCATGGATGATAAGTCATTGTTAAATATAAGTATTAATAGTATTAGACTGAACTTTACTCCATCACTCCAGTTGGTCCAGGTTCTACATTGCTGTGGATATTCATGTTCCTGGGAGGATTTGTATCCTTGTACTTTTTCTCTAGTGTCAATCATTTAAAATAATTTAACTGGGCACATCCATGGTTCCCAGCGGATAAACCATTTCCATTCTGGACACTTGCTGAGCTTCATCTAGTCCCAGCCTTGGGGCTGCAATACCTAATTGAACAAGTGCTACCATTAATAAACCCCCACGTGATCAAGTCTCTGTTCCCTGACAGGAGATCCTCTAACGTTCTGCTGCTATTTGTGCTCCCCAGAAATTACATTTGAACCTTTTTTCACTAGTGACACAACTGAGCCAAAACGTTTTCTGCTACTTTTCCATCCAAGAAAAGAAGTCAGAATATTTTAATTATAATAATTATTATATATTATTATATTATAATAATAATAATAATAATAATGAAAGTCATGGTCCCCAGATGATCCCCAGAGGATGAACCCTTTCCATTCAGAGAACTTTTAGCTCATATCATCCTCAGGAAGAGTGATCGAGTGTGCACACAGAATGTCCAGTGTTTCGGTCTAAGACAAGATATTTCTAAAACATGCATTTTGATGAAATCTTTTAGGGATATTCACAGTTTTCAGAGGATGAACCTTTTCCATTTTTTAAACTCTGTAAACTTTTATCTGTTCCCATCCTCAGGAAAAGTAATTGTGTGTGCACTAGATGTGACAGATTGTGGTGAAATTTCTCCCCAGGTGCTCCCTGTTAACACATCTGCTTTGTCACCGCTGCATTAGATGAAATTAAATGAAAGTTGTCAATCATCTTTGAATATGACCTTAACTCTTGGCGATCTTGAAAAATTACTGGGCTACTCTGCAGTTTACCGCCGTTGATTAAACCACCAAAGACACATTTTCCAAACATTTGGCGGGAGGTAAATTTGTGACGTTTTCTGCTTTGGACAGCAGAGTGTTGGGAGCTGGGCAGGTGGTTGCCATTTCCCACGAGGCTCCACTGTTGCTGCTTTTGAGAGATGAAGCCCGTCAGAGTTAGCCAAACAGCACTAATGCTCTCCCCAGAAAGCCTCCCTGTCCAAATGCTAACAAGAAAGCAGAAGCCGGCTGTGTTTGTGTGCATTTTGAACAGATGCTCTGGCTGTAAATATGGGTGGAAATGCCATTTGTTTTCATTTTGTTGCATTCAGGGGAAAGAGGAGCATTATACTGCGACAGAGAACATTATTCAGATGCATTCAGCAGCAAATTTAGTCAGTGAGCTGGTCTTTACATTGTTTCTTGCACAACAAATATGTGTATTTCAACAATGAAGGACACAAACAAAAAGCCGTGTCGCTGCCTGGACTAATGAAGGAACACTGCAACAACAACTCACTTCATGTGATGGCCATCTACTGAAACCGTTTGTTGATAGGGAAGTTGCAGCACATAGTAGTTCTACTAGTATTAGTAGTAGTCAGAGGTGTATAAAGTACACAGACTCAATACTCGAGTAAAAGTGCAAGTACTTGGCCAGAAAAATACTCCACTACAAGTACAAGTACCCTTTAATTTTTGTACTCAAGTAAAAGTACTACAGTACATTATAAAAATTTAACTTAAAGTACAGAAAGTATCCACTAAGAAAAGAGTATTTTAAATGATGTAGAATTTCATGCTGGTTAGGAGTAGGAGGAGTAGTAGACCTGACAAACATACTGAGTCATACTTTTTGTTCCCTGTACCATTGATAAAATAGAGCACATATGTTAGCGAAACTGCCAAACTTCACAATCAGTTCAAATATTTTTTAGTAAGGCTTAAAATATCACAACACAAGCCTGTCAGTTTAAATAATTTCATTTAGAGGTGTGTGGATGCAGGATGTTCTTGCACATCTGTGTCAGATTACATGGTAAATTTGTGGTTTAATTTTCAAAACCAGTTTTAATAAATTCACACACGGTTAGTTCAGGAAAATGCATAGTTGCAGTGAATAAACGTCAGTGATGGTATCGTGAAGTTCTGCCAACTGAATCGGACGTAAACGACACGACACGACCTCTGCTGGATGCACCGCTGTATCTGCACACTGCTTCTTTGTTTGCACTGGAGGTAAATCGTGTTCAAAGTAGGATGCAGTTCCAGAAAGCAGCTGCACGTCAGGTGCTCAGCGTGAGAGAGACGATAAACGAGAAGCTGCTCATTAAAACGGCTCCACAGCGCCACCAGGTGATTCAAACGGGCACAAGGCAAACGCTCGAATTCCTGCAGGATTTAGGATGACAGCAGTGAAGCTCTTTTTCTTCACGGCTGAATATTTCTTCCCCCACCCCCTCTCTACTGTTACTGCTGTAGTAGTAGTAGTAGAGGTCATCATCTTCAGTTATTACTCCACTGCTGCCAACTGTAGGAACCTCAGACTGTGAATCTGTGGAAAAGTGAACTTCAGTTCCACTAAATCTGCAGCCACAGACACAGAACACAGTAATGTTGAATGAGTCGACGTAGTAAGACACAGTGTCGATGTTGTAAAATGCTTCGCGCTTTGCAGTGCTGTAATCTTTTTGATGCAACGCTGCTCAACTCCCGAGTGCAACTGATTTGGAAACTATCTGCGCTCTGCTTATAAATTTCCCAAGTGTGAAAACCAATGCATACAGAACGATTTATCTATCAGACTATCCACACACACACTTACACACACTCCTCTCACTCTATCCTAACCACCTGCCCTGCTGCAGGGAAATAAAAAATAAAGATTCTCGACTGTGCTCCGGTCCCCTGACGTTTCCACGTGTATCCATTAGATTACTGATGACAAATGGACACAGATCTTCCTCTGCCAGCTGGGAACGGCCCAGCTGTGACAGCACCACAGTGTTTCTGCCTCCTGAGGTTTCACTGGTGTTTGTTGAAATGCAGGGTGGGCAAGGAGGAGCGTTCACTGCAGCATGGAGACGACCAGAGGAAAAAGTTTGCTGATAGGTGTCTTTAGTAATGAATGTTAACTACAGTGCTGCATGTCATCAGGCAGCTGAATTTTAGGCTCATTTATGGAAATATTGAATTTCGTTGGATTGTGTTTGCTGCAGAAAATTAGTCAAACAGACAAGTATGTGACAGATGGAAAAAGACAAATGCTGACTGTTTTTTTGATTGCTGAAGAGTCTGTGGAGATTATTTTACAAAAGATTATTTTACTCATGTCTTCTTTTTCCTTTGTGTTTTGCAGAATCAGACGCTGTGCAAAGGCCTCAATGAACTTCAGAATGGACAGGTAGGCAGACGTGCACTGCGTCCACTGACCTCACACGGGTTGTTTGTAAACATGGACATGTTCAGCCCTCCACTTTCTGGACCTAAGGAAGAAATTTACACCACACATTTGTACAACAGAGATTTAAAATATCTAATCACTAAACTGACTTTACAAGTTTAATTTGTCAGAATGCATTGAGTCTTGTATTTTATTATGAGTCATAGTCTGAAAGCAAAAGTACTTAGAAGCAGTACTTCACTTTGCACTGCTGATTGTCTTCTTTAAATGCTCAGAGAAAACATTTTTGATGAAACTATAACGTCAGATGGCTGTTTCAGAGGCTGTAAAGGCATTAAACACAACTTTATAACTTTTTGATGAACAGTCTGATAAAATCTATGTAATTAATGTAATCTACAAGTTAAATAAACATTTAACTCCCTGCTGTTGGGGCAGGCTCCTTTGTGCCGGACTCTATGGATCCACAGCTCATCTCCAAAGCATATTTGTGAGTGCAGGAAAAAAAGGAAGAGTGTAAATGGCTTCTTTGGCTGAACTCAAAGAGCAGAAACAAAAGACAGAGCTGGAGATTCATTATGTGTCAGTTTAATTTCAGAGCTGTGATTCATTAGAGTTGGTTTCTCCTCACATTGTGACAGCTTTGCTTTCTACAGGCCTCTGCATATATTTCCAGAGCATGCAATGCACAAGAGCTGTGAGGGAAAAACCTAATTAAAATGAACTTTGTGTTCTGTGATGGGTGGATAATTGTTGCAAGGCATCGGCGTGTGTAATTGAGGCTGAATTTGTTTTACAGGTTTACCTTGTAAATGGGTACATTTGCATTTTTTCCCTCAGCTGGTTATTGCAGGACTCTTGTCAGTTTGAACAGCGTCCAGTCGCTTTCAACACAGCATGACAGGCATGTTGTAAAAGGTGTTCTTATCACTTTATTCCTGTTGCTGTTAACCAGGCGAGGTAATTAAAAGCACTTCTTGAGACTCTGTCACTTCAGTGATACCCACAAAAGTTCGGAGATAAAACACAAAACTCCCTGGTGGTGTTGGCGCAGAGCTAAACTTCCTTCACTCAGATGAACAGAAGATAAACACAAGTCCTCCTCAGTTTTTTTTTCTTCTTTTTCTGTGGTTAAAGACTCTCAGACACGTTGCCAGGGTCCTCTTCCAGCCAAATAATGAAGAACACTGTGCAACACCTTCCTTTGTTACCTCCCTGAGGTATAATTAGACACAGCGGAAAAGGGAGATCAATTCTGAACATCATAATACGAAACAGAGTGAAGCTGTTAAATTGTTCTCTGGAGACTTTACGGAAACTGTGCAGTTTTCCACAGCGGGTCAGCATCAAAGAAGGAAGACCGGTGTCTTAACTCCCTAAAAACAGAGGCTCACTGGACAGAACTGGCTTCTTTGACCCGTCATCGTCTCGTTCACTGGTTTTCTGTGGTGATTTTTAGTTATTTGCTGGTTCTTGTAATTCAAATACTTTAGGCAGCACATCACACGTTTAACTACAGAGTTGGCTCCATGGTCCCTACAGTGGTGAAGTTACTTAGAGCTGTTCATCAGTGCGATCGCTCGTGTAATTCAAATATTCTCCATGTGTGGATCTCTCTCTCTCTTTAGCTTCTGATATCTTTCCTTTATTATTGGACTTGTTACTCAGAACGCTGTTACTCTGTGAAGACATCTTTCTGCCCATTTCCCCTTTTACGTTATCTTTAAAAAATGTTTTTACCATTAGAGAACTCACCATTTCAGACTTTAAACAGTTTTATACTTAGCATGATGTACTGCACCAGATCCAAACCAATAGTAGTTCACTCATTTTACCCAATCAGTCGACAGTTTGAGTATTTAAAGCGAGCTATTAAAACAAATGTGGTAAATGTAAATAGCTGAATTTTCCCAGGGTTGCTTATTTCAAACCAGTATAGCAACATACATGCCAAACTGCTACAGCCCTTTTTGCATTTTGCTGTTAAGTGGACTGTTCTTTAAGGCAACTTTTGTTGTTTACACTGTCCTCTGAAAGGCCAGTAAAATGCTGATCAAGTCATTTTTTTACACAGCTGCTGTTAGACACAACATATACACTACTCACAAAAAGTTAGGGATATTCAGCTTTCGGGTGAAATTTCAGGATGAACCTAAAATGCACTA
>JAUMHL010000016.1:17286030-17303931 GCA_032362345.1 Sandelia bainsii | reverse complement strand
CTCACCACTGTTGTTGGCTTTTGTTTCAATAAATTGTTTGAGATGAGGAAATCACCATTGTAGCTTCTACTTAAATGTCCTACTTTCATGATATAATATCACTGTAGTGTGAACTTTTTACGTTTTTCATAAATTTCACCCGAAAGCCAGATATCCCTAACTTTTTGTGAGTAGTGTATGTGGGAAATAAACTACTCGCTGCTTTCAAAACAATAACCGCAGATGAACTGAATGGTGATGTGCTTTTGTTAGTTTAAGTCCATGATTTGATCTAAAGTTGCATCAGTATGACCATTAATGACTTTGTCACTGATTTGATTTCCTGCAGCAAACTTGTTTGTGTGATAGATTTTGGAGGAGAGGCAGGGCAACTGTTACGACCTGCAGCTGAGGGTGTAGGCAGAGTTTACCTCTGTACCTGATCACTGTCTGTAGCTGCCTTCATTCATCGGCAAGCTGCATCGTATCGAGTCACCCGGGAAAACAAACCTTCACGTCCCTTTGTCTCCTTTTATATTCAGACATAATTTTAGAACGTTTGCACCAGTTTCTCCTCTTGTGACGATATAAAGGAGGCTGAGCAGTGACCCCCACCCATGGTGGTATTGCACCTTTTTATGGAGAATTGCATGGTGGCCAATTGGCACAATAATCCTGCCTCCGATGGGGGTGTAAAAGGTGCCAATTGGTGTAGTTTGCTAGCCAACATTAGCCTGCTAGCATGTACCACCACCCTTTTTAACATGTAGTCTCATACCTTGACTTCACACAGTACTTTAGATGAAGCCATAATTTACAGTTTTTTGTGTCTAGTTAATGACCTTTTTATCAGCTGGACCTCTCCTCCATGTTAATTGCCCCCACCCGAGGAGCTTCAGCCCCCTCAGTGCTTCACACGAAGGACACAGTCGTCTTTCTGATGCCGGTGATCCACCACGTCTCTCACTGAATCACCACCTGCTATGAGCAAATTAAATATTGACTTCTCGTATTGACTTGTAGATCTAATTTGAAGTGATTGTGGATGAGCAATAATGGTGCAGAAAAAGAGTTTGGTGGGGGCTGGAGGAGGGCAGCTTTAATAGTGAGCGTTCTGCCACTTGTTAAGATAATTGTCAGGATGGAGTGAATCATTGTGTTACGGAGGGAACTAGTTTAGGCAGAAGTCAGGGCCACTGTGTGTGTTTGGAGCCTGTATTTCATGACTCTGCCACAGGCCTGACGCTGCACAGGCTGAACTATAAGAAGAGTGGTTGTGAACGCTTGCAGTGCAGGAATTGATGGTTCAGAACCAGCTGAGTTAATGGTGGCAGCAGCCAGTGGGACGAGTGTAGAGAGGGGAAATAAATGAAAGAAAATGGTTCATGTTGATGGGAGACGCCTGCAGCCTCACGACGCTGTCCGAATATTCTCCATCCTCCTCCAACAAGCCCCGCCGCGATGCACAACCTCCTGCCACTGGTGAGGAAAACTCATCTCAGACGCACGGCAGCAGAAATGGAAACGTCTTTCATTCAGATCCACTCTGTCAATATTTGCCCACTGGCCTCAAAACAAATACACTGATATTGGAAGTCGTCACACTCGGAGAGGCAAGAAGAAGCAGCCAGAGAGAGGGGGAGAGATGGAGCTCCACACCTCCTCCATAAACTGTGATACGAAGCTTTCAGTCAGACAAGAATTTAAAGGAACAGTCCGTACAGTGTATGTAAAACAAATACTCCTATAGCTCAGACAAAACAGTTTCATGGAGCAAGTAGTTTGAATTAAACTGGTTTCTGAAAGCAAACAGTGTCTTCCTGTTAGGATTTATCAATACGTGGTGACCAGTAACCAACGGAAACACCTGTCAGGTAGAAAAGAGAAGAACAAGAAAGGTGGCTTCGTGGCTCAGTGGGCTGTGAGGTCTTCCTCCTCATGTACTGGTCTCGTCTTCTGTCTGACACGGAGCTTAATTACACACCGTATGCCAAACCTGGCTCCGACATTTGGTTAACCACATTCCCTGTGTTTGGACAAAACGCTTCATTTGCATCTACCGTTAACTTTGAGCACCGGCGTTCTTTGTTTAGCTAGACTATCTGCTCTCAACACGTACTGGCACGCAGCTCGTTCAGTCAGGCTTCACCGGGCAGAGGTTATTGTAAGATGTGGTTGAGTAAATAGAAAACGAAGGCGACGGCACGCTGCATAAATACATCTTTAACATGTGGATTCACTGGTCCAACTTTTGCACACTGTGCTGTTTATTTAATTTAAAAAATAAAACTATGGTCCACATTAAGTCCCTTCTCTCCAATCTACATGATAAATCTACAACCAAAAAAGTTGGGATGTTAAGTAAAATGTAAATTAAACACAGAATGTAGTTATTTAATTTAACATGTCAAATGTTGAAACTGACAAATGTTTTAAACTTTTGGACAAGTTAAACCACCTGTGGTTTTGTCTTGAGACACACACACCAGGAAATAAATGGAACCGGTCCCAGTGTGTGCATGTGAAACTGTGTTCATGAATGCAGAGTGCCGTTTGTGAAGCCGTTCATAAACACCTGCTGCCATTTAAAAGAGGTATAAAACACTGGGTGGGGAACAGGAGATGAATCATGACCCGTTTAACTGTGATGTTATTGTCTCCCCGTCACTAAGATTTGATTAGATGCAGTAAACCACGTGGAATAGTTTAATCACAGAGTTAACTTGTCTGAAAGGAATGAAGGATACATCATTAATAAATTAATACCCACGGTTTCAGCTTCACACACCGTGTTACATCATACGAACCACCCTGTACCATGTACAGCAGCGAGGCCCCTCCCCTGCATGGATGAGTGCGTCGGGATGTTTTCTGTTTGCCTCGGGCTGTGTCACCCCTCAGATGATGGGGGGTTGGGAGGGACAACAAAAAATCATTCCCTTTGTCCCCCCAGAGGCCTTTGGGTGACTGCAGGAAGTTCTCAAATGTCTCTGCAGAGAGATGTGGTTCTTGTGACAGCAGATGTTCAGTTAGTTCACTGCCTTCAGACTTTAGTTTATGAAGAAAAAAATCTGTTTATCATTTTAGTACTTAAAGGTTAATTTTTTTAACTACTCACAGTATCTGTCTGTTTTGTGACAATATTTGAGTTTACTTCTAATAGATTAGTTATTTTTTTAATTTTATGAACCCCAAGTCTGGAAAAACTACTGAAAAGTGTGTTTCTTCTGGGAACAACACTTCTTTGGTGATTAGTTAAACTTAAATATTTTGACAAAATGAGGATTTTAGGACTTAATTGTAGGTGGAAATGACAATTTCTGCAGAGTGAGACTTTTGTAGCAACAGTAACTTGAGATAATTAACAAATTGTCATAATTTCACACTGTTCAGCAGATATTTAGGGACAAATAGAAAAGAAAGCTTGAAAAAAGATAAAATCTCATCAGCAAACTGCTGTAAAAATACTGCAAACAGAAAAAGAATATATTTTAAACTACATGTTTACAGAACAAAATATTTCCCCTGATACAATTAGAATAAATTAAAATGTCATCAAAACATGTTATATTTAATGTGAACTAAACATGGGCTTATTTTTTAGATTTGAAATGACAAATGTTATATTTTTTATTTTTTAAATGTATATCTCTTGTGTATTTAAACACTTATTGATGACCTTAATTAATATTCGGGTCAAACAGTCTGCTGTGTGAGCAAGTTGACTGTAATTATTTGTATTTATTTTTCTCATCTTTTGAGAGAGACATTTTATTCTGTAAAATGTGCCCAGTACCAAAACCAACTAATCACAGTATGTTCTGTGCAGAGTCGGACAGTATATGATCTAAAATAACCGAATTATAAATGACAGGTAACATCATCATATATTTAACATCTGTATCATTTCACCTGCAGCTGCCTCTAGAAAACTGTGCAGGAATGGTCGTTTACACATCTGGCTCCTGGTCTTTCCAAAGTCCTGACCACAGTCAGCCGTACCTCGGTTACAGTAAAGACGTCTTAGCAGAAAACTAACAAACACTGACTTTGTGTTTCTGTGTGAGCTCCTGGTGGTCGCTGGATGAACTGCTGCTTCACATTTGGACATTTGTGTTTCTGTGCGTTGGAGTGTGTGTCTGTGTTTACTGTGTGGTAGCTGTTCTTTGTGGCTGCATCTGTCCGCCTCTATTGTTTGCAGAGGTCCATCTGCTGGCCTCCGACTCAGCCCCTCCTCCCACCTCAGACTCTCCCCCAGTCTGCTCAGGCAACAAACACCCTCCAACCTCACCCCTCCTCCCATCCCCTCTCTCTCTCTGCCTCTCCAGGAAAGCCAGCTGTCCCCCTTTTCCTTCCCCCTGTCCCTCCATCACTGATGTTTAGTGCCTGAAACCTCACTGACTTTTAGTCCACTTTAACAAACTTCTTACAACAGATCTTGTAGCTGCACTGAGACGTAAGTTGAATTTATTTGTATTTTTTGACTAATAGTTTTACATATTATTTAAATCAACCCACTTAAATATTTGCATGAACTGTACAAATAGAAAATGTGCTCACGTCTTTTAACCAAAGAAATTATGTTTACCAGTAAAATACCTGCATTCAAAATGTTACTCAAGTAAAAGCATAAAAGTATTATCAGCAAAATATAATTAAAGTACGAAAAACAAATATATTCACTTTGCAGAATGGCTCATTTTCAGAACGTTTATGTTACTGGATTATAATTACTGTGCTCATCACATTACACATGCTAACATTAATTATTACTGCTCTATTTTTCCATATTTAGTATTTTTAAGCTACTCTCTGTAGTACATGCATCTGTCAGATGCATGTAGTGGACTAAAAAGTTTCCTTCTGAAATGTACTGCAGTAAAATAATGACTTGGTACAGTACTCGAGTAAAGGTACTAATGTACTTTTGTAAATAAGTAGAAAATGAAAATAGAGACTTAAATATTGTGTGAAATATGTTGCTTAGCTGTTGTGAATAAACTGATGCCACACTGGACTTTAGTGGAATTTTTGACATTTATTTTCACTGTTAACAACATTTTACGACAAAACTATTTATAGATAAATTGAACATGTACAGGCAAAGTGAAAATGAAAATAGCTGCATCTTTAATCCAGTGTTATGTTGTCAATGTTTTTCTAAGAAACTTTCAGAGCTGTAGACATCATGACATTTGAGGAAGGTTGTAATATATGCAAAGAATACTGGGCTATAAATGTCATGTGAAAGGTATTGACTAGGTTAGATTTATTTTTCTGATCAATAGTTCAAAATGACAGCAGTGAGTATTGATCACTAACTGCAGAGCGGAAAAATAATCACATCCAGTGAGTTAATATGCATAACATAATAGCTTAAAAATGATCATGCTTCTTTGTTCTCTTCTCTGTTTTGGGGTCTTGTGATGCTACGAAATACTGCATAGGCAGGTACATGTGTAATAAAATTGATTTAGATTAAAGAAAGAAGTTACTGAAAGATTAGTGGCAGATATTTCTTTTTAAAGCTCACTCGGTGTCTTTTTGGCAAATTAAAATTATAGAGACAGTTTCAAGCATTAACACTTCTGTTTGGGATATCCATGAGAACAGAACAAATGCCTGTCAGATCTACTGGTATTAATACAAATTTAGAGATTCTGAATAAATTATAATATATCATCAGCATAGACTGAATTGTGTAGTATTCACGACTGGTTCACAGTGTGTTGATTTGTAGATGGTCTCAGTCCCATCAGGCCAAAGTGAGACACTGTTATCACGATTCAGTTATTATGGAGTAAGATGGAGCGTGGAGTTTTAAACTGAACAATTCGTCCAAAATCACAGAGAAGAGAACTTTTCTAAAAACCTCCATAAATATGAAGGTCAGTTGATGTTTTACCATGTAAATATTTTATGTACTAAAAGGTACCTGAAGTACTGATTTTAAGTCTTAAATGAGGTGTTCAAGTTTGGTATAAACAGGAGTTTAATGTTGCATGTGGTTAAGGTTGTGCATCATGGACTTGTTGGCACTTTGCTCCAGCAGTACATTATGTTTTTCTCTTAACACGTCCGAGATGAATCTACCATCAGTTTAAGAATAGTAGAAAGGATAACAAAACTGAATATTGTACTCTCAAGTACTGCAGTCTCCTTCAACTTCAGCATTTTCCTCCAGACTCTGACTTTTAGTTTCTCGTACCTTCCTGGTTTGTTCTCTGCTGTCACAGCAGGGAAGTTAGAACCAACAGAAGCATCTCATTTTGCTCAACAGATGTCCTTAATCCTGGCTAATCCAACATGTTAAACGGTTGTGAGTGCAGGGCGTCAACACTGGCACTGAAGCTTCCCGCAGGCCAGTTGGATTCTCTCAGACCCCCTCAAGTCCTGGTCTAGTGCTCTGAGCTCTCTGCTGCGCTGCCAGGCTGAAGCTGAATTAATAAAGTGTTTGTTTACACAGCCGTGTGTGAGGTTATTTATGACAGAGAGGGAATATGTAAGCGCATAGCTCAAGTGACAGAGAGAAAAATAGAGTTTTTGAATTGACTTTAGCCTGTGACCTGTCAGGACAAATGAGGATTTTATTGTGGAGGAAATGGTAGAACAGAGATATTGTGATGTTCATGTAAATGTGTGACAGCAGCAGAACCCTGCAGGTGATAAATCTCTCATTTAAACTGGTTGTTTGGCTTCTCACATTTAAAGTCAGTCGCTTAAATAACTTTTCATTCCCTCTTCTTACCAAGTCATACCCTGAAATAAGTTTATTTGTTCCTTCGAATTAATAGTTTGTGACTAACTCTTGGTTGACTTGATTTCATTTCTGTCTTTATAAACTAGATTACACCTTCAGTATCAACATTTGTAGCAAAACCACTACAGATCAAAATTAGCTATAGTTATATTAACTATTTATTTCTGCTGGTTTAAAAACTACAGGAAATGAAAATGTTGACTTAAGGTGGACTCAGATTATGACTGTGGAGCCGATGGTGAATATGATATTTAGGAGGACTGTGTTGGTTGGGCCAGTTGCAGCAAAAACAGGGTGAGATCGTGGATGTGTGTGTGATATTGAGGTGAATTTACTTTGTAAAGCAAAGTTAATTTCAGGTGAATCTGTTTGTCAGTAAATTACTGTTTGTCTCCGTCACATCCACTGTAACCCCACAGTTAATTCATATGTAAAAAAACAGTGTCACAATGTGACATAGATCTTTGGCTTTTACTTTGATAAAACAGCACTTTCCTTGTAGTCTACAAGAAGAACAGTTTTCTCCAGTGGTCATATAAGAGTTTTAATGGTACTTTCTACAGACCTGCAGTGTGATGTGGAAACAGATCAGCATCAGAGTCTAAAATGTGTCCCGATCCTGTTTCGCTGTTGTTTGCATGGTGAACATAGACAGTGCTCTTACAGACACTAACTGGCCATTTATTCAACACCAATGAAATCTACTGCTGCCATTTTTCATTCTCCTATTTTGTGCCATTAGGAGAGGAGAGTTGAGATGATCAGTGCATGCAGCAGCAGCAGCTCTATAATTTCTCTTCACTTAATATAGCATTTGACCTTTTGAGCGGTTTGTGATTGTTGCCGCCGCTGGTCAATATTCTCCGCTCTCGCTTAAGGTGTGCACCCGTTCGCTTGGCAAATAAATGTCTTCATTACAGCGACGGCCTCGAGCCACATTTCTCTCCATGATGTTCAGATCATTTCTGCTTTACCCGGTGATTTGGTTTGGCCTCGGATAAACGCTGAGGGAGATCGGCCATGTTTCTCAATTGAGGAAAGATGAGAGATACTCAGATTTCTCAGGTGAGCTAAATCAGTTTGATGGAAGTTTGCCTCAACAGCCTGTAATAAACCAAAATGACTGAAATTAACAGCTCCACTGTGGAATAGTTGTTGTGGATAAAACCGCACAGATTGTAAAAGAGCACTGTATTCATAAATAGCTCATTTCTCATACTTTACTGTCTTTTATTTTTTCATTGCTAATATTTTTTATGGTGGAAGTGGACGTGGAAAAACGTTCTTCACCGTCTCTTGAGGTGGTATTTTTAGTTTTATTTCTACTTTTCCATGCAGACCTGCAGTAATTGCAGATTCATTTGTTGCACGGCCCAAACCAGCTTTACTGGAAGCATTTATGAGTGTGGTATGATGTAAATTTTATTAGGTGGTTTTATATGTTTTGCTCATCTTACCCCCTTTTAACAGTGCATAGGGATCTGTTGCACCACATTGCTGCAGACAAACATAAAACTAAGTTCTCTAACAAAATAATTTTATGAATATGATTAATTCACAATAACTGTGCAGACTCACAGGTTTATAAGAACATGCTGCTTCTTGATTCGTGTGTTGGTTTAAAAAACAGTGACACACATCTGTCAGACAGGAAGACCAAATTCCCCTTCAGTATAAAAGCAGCAGCAGTGTCTCCTGCCGCTGCTCCTCACCTGCTGGGCCTCGTCCTCTCTGTCGATGGAGAGGTGAAACTCCACGTCTCCCTGAGGCTGATGGGACGTGACAGGAAGCCTCGCCAATGTGCACGCGTTGGAAAACGAAGCCACAGCACAAACTGAGCTTCTATTAAAACGTGTGACTTTTACAAAACCCTGAGAGGTTTCAAAGCAGCTTCTTCTTCACTTGCTTTATTTTCCTCTTGTTGTTGTTTTCATTTACATAGCAGCTCTCCTGCTGTGTGGGCTGTGAGCTGCAACTGTGATCGAGTGACAAGTCTCTATAGCAACATTTCTCTGTGAGCTTGTGATGCTGCACAAGCGGAATAAAGGCAGAAATCCCTCTCCGCTTGGTGCTTTTAGTCTCTGAACAAACATTGCTTCAGTCTCAAATCACACAGACAGACACAAGCCAAGCTGACGTGCTATTAAACTTGTAATAAAATGGGGAGGGGGGGTCGCCCCGCCAGTAGGGAGAGTGAGATTTGATCATTTATTTTTTTTATTGAGAGGAGCTGCGATGAGAACAGCAGGCGGTTTCAGCGTGTCACAACAGCCTCCATTACTTCTCCGTGTTTCAACAAATCAACATAGCTCTGCAGCGTGGACTGAAATAGGTTGAAGATGGAGAAAAAAACTCCCATCCCAGATCTTTTATCAACTTCCATTCATCTGTGCGGCGCAGTGGCTCTGTCACTTCTGAAAACCCAATTAGCATAGATTGGCGATTGAAATCTCAGTGATGATGATAGCTGGAAACTCGCAGCAGGCTCGGCTCAGAAACAGTTTTGTTTCTGTTTCGTCGTTCAGTCGGTGAAATATCTTCTGGGCACTTTGCTGAAAAGTTAATTGATGATAAACAAACCAGAGTTTGAAGCTGCTGCTGTGATTTCCTGTGTTATTCTCTCCTCAGAAAAAGAGAGAAATCAAAGAACCTGAAAGCAACAGGCTGCTAGAAAAACAAAGTGATTAGCGTTGGAGCTATTGATCGATTGGAGGGAGATGGTAACTAAATTTGTTTTTTGATTAAAGTTTCTCTCTGTGTTTTTATCAAGTCAACACAGCTTTTCTTTATTCGTTTCGTGTAATGAAGCTACTGTTGACTCTTATTTGGACATTACACACTGTGTCTTTCATTTAAGCTGAGTCTCTCTTTGCTGTAGAAACTTGTTTCAGCATTTTAGGATTGTAGTTAATGAATGCTGTAAGCAAAGTTCACACAAACAAACGTTAACTGAACATTTCTCTTAAACGTATCGACTGATCAAAGCTTCTGTCACCTCTTTTATTTACGTCTTAGACTATTTCTAGATCATCTGTAGAAAGATGATAGTTGACGAAGCTCATTTGTCTTAAAATGTTGATTCTCTGGTGCTTTTTTGTGCGAGTAATGCTTAAGGAGTTTAAATTCACTTTGTCCAGACTCACTGAAGTCTGACTTTTGAGCAGAAGCGTTTAGTAAAGGATTGTGTTCTTCTCACCAACTGCTCTAATCCAATTTTTAATAAAGCAGATCTCTTCCTGCTGTTTAGGTAAAACATCCATCAGTTCAAATTTAATCTGAGCTCAGGAGAGTTCCTGACATGAGTCGGACTTTGTCACACCTGTCTACCTGTGCTCACCTCTGTCCCGGCAGATCTGAGGGTTCTGCTGCAGAGTCACAATAAGGTGATTCTCTCCTGAACGAACCTGCTCTGTCTCACAGTGAAATCCTGTCCTGATTGGATGGGGAGTAGCAGGTCTGTTTGCTGCTCAACCTCCACATGTGGGCCAACAGGGGCATTGGACACTGATGCCCCCTTTGCCAGCATGTGGGCAAGGAGCCAGAATCTGTTCTGTGTGTCCCTGTTGATAAGCTGTCCTCCTGCCAGGGGGGGCCGTTTGAGTCCGTAGAAAATCAACCAGAGAAAACTGAAGCTGGTTTGATGGGATTGAATTCTGTATCCACGTACACTTTAGTGGTTCTGGTTCTTTAGTTTTTTCCTTTTTCTGAGACTTTCTGTTTCCAGGTTATGTTTTTAGATTGTTAGGTTTTCATCATGAGATAAATGTGACTGAACTGAGTCCGAACAGATTTATAATCTACGTTTAGACAGTGAAGCTTTGGTAAAACATTTGGTGCAATGGAGAAAATGTGCTGATGTTTTGTTGCTGTAGTTTTGGAAAGTTTGGGTTAATGACCCAAAATGTCTGTATTTTAATCCGATAAGAGTCCTAATCACCTCCTTATTTCCTTTCTTCCTTCTGTCCTCATCCAACTAAGATCTTTTAATGTAGAAACATGACACTCCTCAGTGCGGAGGATACTGCACAGAGGGGTTGAAGCAAACAATCTTATCACATGTAGTAGCTCTGTGTTGTTGCTATTCTGGACCTTCGCGTCTTATCTCACTGTCTTCCTCAGCAGATGCCGTTTGTTATTGAATTGCTGCTACTTAAATGGATGTCGGGGTGGGACTTTGTCAGCTTTCATTGTACTTTAACCTTGAATATTTGAATACACTTCATGTCTGATAATTCTTCACTTATACTGATGGAACATTATGAGTCCAGGATATTTTAATTGAGTTTATTCTATTATATCCATTTTTCCTGGGAGGGAAAAGCACAAACTGTAAACGTTCTCCTCCTGCAGCAGGTCTTCCTTTCTTTCACTGCTGTCTTTTCCTCCCTTCTATCTTCTTCTTTAAAGAAATGAAAATCCTACATATGCTCGAAACTAAAGAAAAGAAGCAGCTGCATCTCGTAGCCTCTTTTGCAGCTTTCAGCTGTATCACATGGTCTTCCTCGTTAGATGGAGTTTGCTCCGTTGTAGTGGAATTTAATAAGCTCAAATTTCATGCACTAATTGTCTTTAACCTGCTTAGAAAAATGCATATTTTAACCTACAGGTTTTCATGAGAACCTGTTCAAAGTTCCTTCAGTATTAACAGATTGATTTTGTCAGCTTGAGTTTTAATGTACTTTTACCTCGAATACTGCAGTACACTACACAGCTGATTCTTTGCGCACTAATGTAAAATTGTGAATGTGTGACATTTTTAATTCTACTGAAGTGAAGCATTTGAAGTCTTCCTCCATCACTGGCAGAGTAACTGCAGCACCTTTCAGGACTGAAGGGCCTCGTCGGTAAATGGAGTGTAAACAAAGAAATGTCTGGCAGCTGCACTGATGGGAATCTGAACAGCTACTAAAGTGTTTTTCAGCAGCTCCGTTATCTCAAAGGCGCACTATCAAAACAGAGTACATAATGAGTGTGGATAATCCTGTCCGCTCGCTGGATCTGCAGTAAACAGGGCCGACAGATGACCTTAACTGTGGCCGTCAAGCTATGGCGACTTTCTCAATTAAATTCTGCTAGTTGAATTGGGACAGAAGGCGTGTTCAGATATTCTGATATCTTTTTAACTGAAGCAGAACATTTATACAGCTAAACAGAAATACCTGTTAGTGCTGCTTGTAAAGATTTTCCTTTTCATCCCTTTAATTTCTCATTTAGTAAGTTTAAAGATGGACTGAAAAACATCATTATCAACCTTCCAAAATGCTTCACGTGGAACTCGTGCTCTAGAGGTGTGGTTCTTGTTGCATGTACTGTTCCACCATTAAAACATATTGTTTAAAGTTTAATTGACTTAAGTAATGTGATATTTTCCCTGAAGTATCACAAAATGGAAATACTCAGTAGTACTCTGGTTCTGGATGCAGCTGTAACTGAGCTCTGTCAGCTCCTGCTACGTCAGCAGAAATGACCAGTTCTCTGGTTCCAGTTGACTTGTCTGTCTTAAGCATTTTTAACGGGGATGCTCACAAAGTTTCAATTAACGGACTCTCTCAGCCACAAACGGCCGTGGTGAGCTGTGTGGAGAGGATCTGATATCTCCGAACAACAAGTGCTGTGTGACAGACTGACTCCTGCTGCTCCATCACAACAGTATGGAAGCTAGTTAATGACAAAACTACTGAGGAGGGAATTCTGAGCTTTTACCAACCTCGAAGTTCAAGGTAGCAACTGTACAAACGCTCAAGAAACTCAAGTAGCAGATTCCTTGAAACCTCAAAATAACCATCTGATAATAATAGTCCAGAACTGACCCTGGTAACCATCAATTCATGTCACAATGACAACCTAATCTCATCACTCCAGTTATCTTTAAACACTGCTGTAAACACATGGGAACAGCCTAGAAAGAGCAAACAAACTCCTCACAAGTCAACGTCTATGTAAGAACATTCAGGCGTCTACTTATAAAAATTGTTCCATTCTGGACGAACACGAGCATCAGCACAGACCTGGCCACATAAACATCGTCCAAGCTCAGGCACACTGCATATAACCAGGTGATGTTCATCACTTTGAAGTTGGAGAAAGTGAATTATCAGCTCTTAAAGACAAATTAACACATGTAGCTGCAGAAGATTGCGTGTGCGTCAGAAAGCCCATTTTCCTCCCATCACGGTGTCCAGTCGTCATTAGAGCAGCTCTGTGTGGATGAAAGCCTCTGCTGTCTGTGTCTAATCTAACTCTGCCAGATGTTTGGAGAGAGTGGTTCGTTAACACGCACAGCCTCACAACAGCCTCAGTGTTCCTCATCCCTCCATCATCGGTGTCTGTTCAGGGTCAGTGTTTCATCCAAAACCTTCCAGTGTGATCCACCAGTGAGGAGATGGTTTCATGGAAGAAGAACCAGTTACTGTGCTCGGTGACAGACAAGACGAATAAGTTTAAGAATTACAGACTGTTTTCTTTAGCACCCTGTGTTCATTAGTGGGACCTGGTCATGTCTGAGACCTATAATGGAGCAATATGTGCTTTCTACGCACCCAGATGTCATAAAAAAGAACTGAAGAACTGTATAGGTGCTTAAATTCAATATTTTGTCAGTTCAGTTTGGTGTCACACAGGGGTCCAGGCAGGTTCACTATGTGCTTCATTTTCTGACATGTTGATGGTCAAATGAGCTAAAGATAAGAATGGATGATTTGTTTTGTCTGTTTGTCGAGTACAAAGATACATGTGGTCAAAGATAAAATCCCTCACCATGTTTGAAAAGTCTTTTTAAACACTTGATTCTGGTTTAACAGCTGCATTTCTGAGGCTTCAGACATGAGGAATTGATAGGGACAGTTAGCTCAACATTAGTTTTTTTACTGGAGGAAACATGTGTCTTTACCTGCAGGTGAACAGTTATCTGTCAGCATTCTGTGGTGGCAGTGGTGTTGACCAGTGACCAGTCAGTGTTTGAGTATCGTTCCTATATTCATCTCGGTGACTTGATGTCATGAAAACATACAAGGGGCCACAGTTGGGGCCAGTTCAGGATGAGTTGAGAGCATTAAAGGCATCTCTGAACTGGAACATTAAGGCTCCTTTAAGGTGTAAACTTGTGGATTGTTGTCATGCTATACTGATGCATGTCTATTAAATGTATTAAACTTAGAAAACCCATTAAAAGACACCACCCGTTAACCATTAATTTACCTTTAGATGAAAAGAAAAGGCTCCATTGCTAACTGCTGCTACATTTCCATTTTTACACGTCCAGTAAACACACAGCATGTTAAAGACAACATATCAGAGCTGTAGGACAACTCTTGTTCAGTTTAGACGGACACAGACGGTGATTTTCCTGAGCGGTGTTCTGTCAGAAACAGAACATTTTTGAAGACCTCGTTTTCTTCTTTCTTTGCTGTCAGTCGTTTTTTCTCCTGCTGTAGATATTTGATGTTCTTTTATATGCTGGTTGTTTTTCTCTGAGCCTTCTTTGGATGTACAATAGATTGACTTTTTGGAAGCGTTGCTTAGATTATGAATTTAATTATTGTTGCTCACAATAATTTCTGCAGTAACATGGATCATTTCTTGGAAATTTCTAAGGAAAGAACTGTTTCACATCAGATATATTCCTATGAAATGTTGCAGCTGTGTTGCAGCTGTGTTACGTGGCCCAGTAAAATACTTCATTTCTCTGTAAGTAAATCCACCTTTAATCTCATTCCCGGTGGCTTTACAAAGGTCTTAGAGCATCTGAAATGTGTCTCTGTGATGCCGCATGATATTACTGTCTGTATTCTCCCTTCATTCACTTTCTCCTCGGCTCTCTCCAGGAGGGACGAGTCTCTGCTCTCCAGCCTGGAGAGGCTTTAAATGAGTGACCTTTGAGACAATCACAGGCGCCCCGGCTCGAACAAATGCTGAATGGTGAGCGGCGGCCCCTGGGTCCCGATGCAGGCGGCTGCCTGAGCTGCCTGTGGATTACATTGATTCCCTGAAACAATGGGGCCCCACCATGCTCATTGTGGAGGGGGAATTAATAAATAACAACATGTGAATAAATGCACCGGGCTTTCTGGAGAGTCGGGATTTAATACTGTGCTCTTCAGACTGTGGAAATCATTACACATTTCTAAAAGAATTTCTCTCTGACTGTAAATCTGGTTTAATTTACTTTCACACAGTCAGCAGGTTTACAGAAGAACATGTTTTTTACATCTTTTAAAACCCGTTTGATTTATGTGCGTCAAAATACCAGCTAAATATAAGTTATCTGCAAACAATTGATTAGCTCCAGAAATGATAGTTTCACATATTATATGATAATATCCCTATAATCATTACAGTAATGTGAAACTGAATGATACACTAATTATACTATATGCATAGATACACAAACTACTGTTAACAGACAGTACTCGCTTTGTATAGAATTATTTTTTATTATCTTCAGCTGCATATCTTAGTTTGTCTGGACACTGTCTGCAGTTTCCCCTCCACACATGTAGCACACAACAGGAGATTGTCTGTGTCAGACGTGTTCTCACTTGGGGAAACGCCCTGTTTGGTCTCGGTGGGGTGTGGTTCCTGGGTAGAGCGCGCAGGAGGCACGACATGACACAAAAGGTGCTGAGAGGAAGTCTGTGTTTTGTTCACAGCACAACGCGTTATGTATTCAGTTTCCTGAAGGAGACAACAGCAGAAAGTATGGAAAATATTTCCCAAACTTTGTGGTGTCGTGCTGAGCGGATCGACTGACACACACACACTCGCTTGCTGTGAATTCTCCAGACAGTCACCTGCTGTGTTCACACATGGGCTCAATCAGACATTACTCTGAGTAATGTCTGTTTGCAGTGGATCAGAAAATCACCAGCACAAAGATTCATAACAGTACTGCAGTACTGGTAGTACTGTAGTAGTAGCATCTGTAGTAATTGCAGTTGAAGTACTTGAAGTTTTAGTAGTATTTGTGACAGCAGTGGGAGAAACATGTAGTTATTGTCCTAAGACAAAAAGCAGAAACTGCAGTGTTGAAATAACATTTGTCTCTTCTCATCTTTCCTAAGACAGTATTTTCTAATGATGCGAGCAGAGGAAGTGACATTTATCCTCCTCTACTTCTCACTTTTGCTGCACAGATTTAGGTTCTGAGCTGTTGGTCGAACAAAACGCACAATTTAAAGACACCAGCGTTGACTCTGGAAGTATATCCTCACACTGTGCGATGACGTCACAGCTCACTTCCTGTTTGTTAGTCCTCGTTTAAAGTCGCGTTTTATGAGTGTTTCTTGCTGAGCTTTGTGGACGGTGGAGAAAGTGACGGAAACACATCTTGAGAAGCTGAATAGAGCAGCTCTGGACACTAAAGCAGAAACTGTAGCTGCTGAAGATGCCCCACCTCCTCTGCAACCCCTCTAAAACCCCCAACCAAGCTGGTCCACCTTAAGCCTTCAGCCTCCACCTTGTGTTTTAAGGAGGACTGTCCAATTAGGAATGCAGGATCTCAGGCAGCAGCAGGCCCCTAAATGAATCTGTAACTCCCCCTCCTCTGATAAAGGAGAGCTCTAAGGGTGAGATTTTGATTTCATCTTACACTCTGACTTTTCCTCTGTATTTGATGTTGTTTATCGCGGCATCTGCCTCTGTGCTCATGTATTTACTGAGTATCTTTTCATAACAATAGTACTATGTAGCAGTATTAACAGCAGTATTAGTACTATCAGCTCATTCAGAGCTTGTTCTGTGATGATCTGGAAACTTTAACATGAAATGTTGCAGACTAACAAAGCTGCAGATGGGAATCTCCTCTAACATACGTATAGTCTGACTTTTTCCTCGGTATTTGATGTTGTTTATCGCAGCGTCTGCCTCTGTGCTCGTGTATTTACGGGGTAATTACTGCAGCGAGCAAGGACACTGAAAATGGTTTGAAACTGAAAGCCATGATGCTTTCTTTTTTTCCTCAGCAGATGCACAAACTGTCTGCTTCTGTCAGAGAATCCCTCCCCTCACCCACAGGCCCGCTGTAGTTCACAGACGGGCATAAAAAAAGGCAGCGGCAGGATGAGCAGGGGCAGTGGGATGGAATATGAAATATTTAGAGAGCCTCTTCTTTTCAGTAGTGCGAGGGTGAAGCGGAGGGGAAAGTGAGATGTACTTATCTCTGCTTTGGAAGATTTTCTTTTCCTGGCTGAAGAGGAGGAGGAGGAGGAGGTGGTGCACGGGTGGGGGAGGGGTTAGAGTGTGTAAGTGTGTGTGTGTGTGTGTGGTGAAGCCAGTCTGGTGGGGAGAACTGTAGGACCGCAGCAGTGGGTCTGGCAGAGAGTGGACGAGGACTGAGCTGCTGCCAGGTTACTGCTTCACATTAGAGTCTGAAATGAAGACGCAGTAGAACTGTTCACTGGTGTTGCAGTACACACTGAAACTGACTGACTGCTTAATTACAGTCTCAAAGTGTAGTAGTAGTAGTAGTAGTAGAGCAGCTTTGATAGCAGTCGGTCGTCCTGAAAGGTGAACATTGACAAGGTAAACCTGTTGGATTTATGATATATTCATGTTCTGAGTATGTAGTACTTGAAGTTTTCTGTTGTATTTTAGTAGTATAAATTGTAAATCTGTAACCTAAAACTTAACTAGAAGTGTCAGTTGATGAAACAGTTGAAGTACTACCAGAAACATAAAGGCAAGAGTAGCAGTATTTGAGTTTGTAGTAGTTACAGTACTTCTAAGTGGTAGTAGCAGTAGTAGTGGCACAGGAGTTATAAGAGTGGTAGTTGTTGTAGTACTAGCATTAGTGCAACAGTAGTAGTAATGAAAATTCTGGTAGTAGTTGTGCAATAGTAATAAGAAGACAAATGGTAGTATAAGTACTAGTAAAAATAGTAGCAATGAAAATGTGTTTAGTAATAGTAGTAATACAACACTAGCAATACAAAAAATACTTTCATTTAAAGAACACTTTAGTAGCAGTAGTGCTGAAACCAGTAGTAGTACTAGTTTTACTAGTGAAATAGTGCTGGGCAGTATACCTGTTCATACCTGTTCAACGTTTTTAATCTCACCTGTAAGTGTGAGAACTGCATTGCTGTGTGTACAAATACTGTAACAGCTGTGGGTACATTCATATACTCAGGCAACACACCTGTCTAACAGTACACCTGTCTGTCTCT
>JAUMHL010000016.1:17259781-17285930 GCA_032362345.1 Sandelia bainsii | reverse complement strand
TAACAGTACACCTGTCTGTCTCTCTAACAGTACACCTGTCTGTCTCTCTAACAGTACACCTGTCTGTCTCTCTAACAGTACACCTGTGTGTCTCTCTAACAGTACACCTGTCTGTCTCTCTGTCTCCCTGCAGAAGCTGGCAGTCAGGAGTTGTCCTGTAGGGACAAAGCCTCTGTCTCTCATCAAGCCCCCCACCTCGGGCATTGCCATCTCTGTGGTGCCAGCCAAGGCTCCCGTTTCCATGGTGACTGCACACATTAACGGACAGAAGGTGGCGAGTTCGGAGCCGCTGCAGACGTCCCCCATTAACCTCCAGACGGGCGGCAGGGTGGGGTCCGCCGGAGTCCACGCGTTCAGCAGCAGGAGAGCCGGAGAGATGTCTCCCTCTCAGGTAACACTGCTGACAGCACACACCTGTCCCACCCCCCCACCCCCTTTACTCTTACAGCTTCTGCCTTATAGTGTCTGTAGCTCAGTGTGGAGTTTGACATGTGTGGCTGTTCTCCAGGCAAGGAGACACCATCCAGCTGCATTCTGGGAAATGTAGGATCTATGTTTTCTTGTGAGGACTTGTCATATGACACATTTGAGCAGACGTGGGTCCGTTGTTCAGCTGCTTCTTTACATACCAGCACTTTCACCTTTGTGCATTGATCATACTTTTCTCGGATATAAATTAGTTGTGTTTCCACATGATGTGTTTTACAGCCTTTGAATCCTAAATATCACAGTGTGACAGAAAAGTCACTTTCTTCTAGAGCTCAGCACCAGTCCGCTCTTTGGCGTCCATCTCTACCTGCACTCTACACCAGGGAAAGTCACGTGACCACTCATGACACACACTCCACTGGCTAAACAGCAGCTGACTCGTCATGTGCTTATTATGAGCGTAGATAACGAGCAGACTGCACACACAGAACAGGTTATCAGACAGACATATTCATTTAATTAAATCCCTTATCCTTACCTCACAGAGGTAAAACAAATCCGTATTTTAGTTGTTTAGAAAAATAAATCCTCACTTCAGTTTTAGATTTGCCTCAGCGTACAGTGGGATTTATTTTTTATTTAATTGGCAAACAAGGAGAAAAAGCTTTTTAAATTTAATATATCCGTGATGCTGTATTTTTTCCTCCTCCTCTGAGTGTCTGTTAGGATTCAGGCCACAGCGTCTCGTCTCCTCCACACTCAGTATTCAGCACCATCACCTCCATCAGCACACAGCCGGGATCAGAGCTTCACGCTCAACACTGCCAGCATCCACACTATTACTGTAATTGCATGGCCCCATAGAGTGAGGAGGGCCGAGCCGTGGGGCCCTCAGGCTCCTGCTTTATGATTCCTCTGTACATCCAACAGATCAGAGTCTTTGTCCGGCAGCGTGTCTGTTTTCATGACACCTTAAAGCAGCTCTTTAGAGAGAAATGAAGACAGATACAGTCATTGTTATTTTCTGGTTTCTTAGTGTGAAAATGGGTGAAACATCATTAGTCACAGTGAGCAGTTACTGATTCTTTATAACACACTGATTGTAGCAGAGCTTTTTATTTAAACTTAAAAGTAAAGTAAATACACATGATCATTTTGTTCCTGCATAAATATAATTAGGTCAAATAATGCAGCTGGTTGTTGACGAGATTTTTCCACCTTCTGCGTAACATTGTACTGGTGCAAACTCACATTCACAGCAATGTTCACATCTAATCATGACATGAAAAGTGTTTAAAACTGTAATTTAGCTTAAATGAGCCAAAATACAACTTTTGTTGACGACGTATGGTTGATTTTAAGAGAATTGACATCTCTGCCATAAACTGGGACCAGGGTCAGTTATAGTTTAATAAAGTGTTCTGACTCAAATATCTCAAAAAGTGGATTAAAGATAGAATTTAGTCTAAGTTGAGACTGAGACTGACAGAGAGGTAAGTAAACATGAATGACATAAAATAACTGATATTAAACCTGCTGTATTTTGCTGTCACTGTCTCTGTTGTAGAGATTCAGGGGATTTAGAGCTGTAAAGTGTCAGAATCAGAATCAACATGATTTCAGGAAAATACATTTTCATGCTCATGTCAACACAAAACCAAAGCAAAAAAACAGCAACTAAGTTTTCCTTAAAATCAACAGATGATGTTGAAAATTCTGTGAAATAGTCCTTTACATTGGTAGATTTACCCAGATGGTCTCCTTGAGATATGAATCTCTTTTTCCATCAGATCCCAAAACTTACACAGTACTTTACAGCAGGAGTACTTCACATACATGTTGTAGACTCCACTTGCATTATTTCCAGTGTCCCTGGTTCAAGAGGCTGAATTGAGGTCAGTCAGACACACTAACGTAAGTGTTTGCTGGTGGATTCTCTGTGCTCTGACTTTTTTTACTGTATTCATAGCAGTGATTGCTGACGTAACAAACACAGGTTGATGTAATGTTTTGTAATCAGGGGATAGTTTAGTTTAAAGGGGCATTTTTCTGCTCCAACCAGCAGTTTCATTGAACATTACACACTTCAGATTGAATAAGCAAATATTTCTCAGTCCAATTTCAACACTAGCTTTGAATTAATCGTTGCAGTTTTTCAACCTCATCTGAAAAATTATGAGTGACGTGACACTAATGTTGCATTGAAATCTGTTTTAGATCCAGACGTCTTGTTGGACTGGTCTGGATTTGGTATAGAGTCCGACTGTTGAGTATGTGGATAAGAACTCCAGCAGTGATCATGGGATAACTTTATATATGGAATAAGCATAATGGTGATAATAATAATATCATACTTTAATGTGGAAAGTGTTGTTGGACAGCTGTCAGACAGTACATGTTGGCGCTACTACAAGGTTTCAGTGTCTTGTCCAAGGACACCTTGACATGTAGCCAGGAGGAAATGGGAATCGAACCACTGACCCTGGAGTTTGTAGATGACTCCTCTACCAGCTGCTGTTGCCCCAGTAATGTTAATGTGTAAACTATACTGTGAAGTACTGTATATATAAAAGGAACCAAGGGTTTAATGCAGCCTATTTGAATGATTCAGGAGGTTCAGGCAGTTCAGGAGTCCAGGTGAGAGTCACATCGTGATTCAAAACTCCTCCGAGGTCTCTAATTGGCTCATTCCTGGTGATGTAACTGTGGTTGGGATGCAGAACAGGTCTTAGTCTCCGACGCAGACGCTCGCTGCGATAAAGCTGCTGCATTTCATCAAAGTGTCACTTTGGAGAAGCCGAGACTCCCTCCTCCTTCTTCCTCAGTCGTCATCTGTCTCCTCACACTCTCCTCCCCCTCTGTGTGGGGCTGTCGGGTGGAGGAGGTGAACAGGTCATGCAGCATGATTGTCTTGCAGCTCTTTATGGCTGTATTGTTCAGTTAGAGTGAGCGCTCTTCACCCAGCTGCCTGCCTGTGAAGCAATAAAAAGAAAAACCCTCACATGCCTCTGAGCTTTTCTTACCTCCATCAATTGAGAGTCGTAAAGGCTCGGCCAATCAGAGGCTGCCCCGGCTGCTGTGTGGACTGTGCAGAGGACTTGCGAGAGAGGGGGGTACAGGTCCCTCAGACCACCTGGCCACTAATGTGGCCAATCAATAATGAGGTGTAATGAGATTGCTGCTCTGCATGAGTGCACACATTATAGCTGCATTGTTTCAGCACCTCGCTGAACTCTGAGTGCCGCCACACACGCACACACACACGCACGCACACACGCACGCACACATGCAGACACACATACAGCCTGGGCTGTGGGCTGGTTTGTCACATCTGAATTCCAGACTTTGTTGATTGTGTAGTTATACAATCAGGTAAATGCTGCTTCTACGGTGACTAAAATAGATTTTCTCTGGAAAAGCGGAAATAATTCCAGTTACAATCAGACCAGCATCAGTTCATAGTGATTCATCATTGTACATACACTGTAAGTTTTTACCTTTAAGTAGTGTAAAGCTAATTTTATTGATTAGATGTAGACAATTCAGAAATTGTCTCAGTTTTTTGCTAGTTGCCAGGAAGGTGAGGTTTCTGTCTCCAAAATATGAGAAAAATTGAATGGAGTTTGTTTTAAAGTTGGTCGAAGAACCAATGTTTTTTCACACGAGTACATTTAGTTTCTGTACACTTCAAGATGCTGCTCTGAACATGCCCCTCCTTCAGGATAGTATCTGCTGATATATCACATCTATTTAAAATCACAAGTTTTTTCATATTACTGCTTAATGATTTATTTATGACTTTTGCTAATTGAAGTGTTTTATTATTTAGTTTTCTCAATTATTTATTTTACATGCACCTCCACCTTTACAACAGTCTGCAGAAATGTTTCTTCCATGTTGGCAAACGATCATGCGGATGTTCTGTTACTTATTTTAAAACTTTGCAATTATTATTTTTATTATTATTATTAGTATAATGCTGCTCAGTATTTCTTTGACTTTAAAGAATTTTGATCAACCTGAAAACTTCTATATCTTGTCCAAAACAGACTATAAATCCTCAGAAGAGCTCTGTATATACCTTCAGATAAAATGTAGGTTGGTTTATTGTGATTGGAGTTTCACTTGTGTTAAGCGCCGGTTAGCTTGAAGCAGAGGAACAAAGACAAGCTACCGGGAGGCAGTGTGTGTTTGAAAGTCTGCTGCTATAACGCCGATCCTGCCTCTTTCATGGCTCTGCATCTCGCCACCCTCCAAACACGTCTTTATCCTCTTTTAAACAGCAGCCAAGGTCATCTCTGCCATCCGCCTCCAAGTCTCATCAAAGCCGGAGGAACATAGATGTCCACTCAGAGCTGTGAATGACAAACAGTGGGTGAACACAGTCAGTGTAGTGAGGAAATATGAACCATAATGATTTAATCTCTGAGTGATTGCAGTACAAACTGTACACATGAATGTTTCAGCCGTTCTCATTGTGGTTTTGTAGTTTATTGTCTAATGTTGATTCACTATGACGATGTTTAGGTTCTGGCTGTGGTGATTGACTATTTTAAAGTCTCTTTAAACTTTACATAATAACATCTAATGAAAGGAGTTTAACTTCAAATTTAAAGAGTTTTTGTTTATTTTATTAAAGTCAGTTTGTGTGAGAAGGATCTGGGAGACTTTGGGTAGGTTCTAGAGATCATAAAGGAGGTTGTAGTCGTTAGTAAGCTCGAGTGGTTCTTGAGGACATCGTAGGTGTCCATCTGGTTTCTGGAGAAGTTGCCCTTTGTTACTGAGTGGGTGCCAGGGGTCCTAGAACACCAGGGCTCATGAAAAAGACTTCACTGGTCCTGGAACAAGTTCCCTGGTTCACAGAGGAGGTTTAGCCTGTTTTGAGATGAGAAAAAGTTCTGTTGCTCTTTGAGGAGGGCCTTACAAGGTTTACTAGGTTTCAAGAGTCATTGTGAAAGTTCCAGAAGTGATGGATGTGGTTCCAGAGGTCTTGTAGAAATTTCTTTATGAGCAAAATTCAGGGATTGTGGAAGAGGATTGTAGGTATCTTGGTGATAGATAAAGTGGCCCCTGAGAAGTTGTCTTTCATTAGACTTCAGGCACTTGATGGGATATGAAGAGTTTTTTTGGAGTCCTGGGATTTCAGGGGAGACGGTTCTGTGCTCTTTTATAAGCTCTTTGGAGACCTTGACAAATTCTTGGACTCACAGAGAACGTCTCAGTGGTCCCTCAAAGGGTTTGAGCGTCATGGAAGAAGTTTTAGGGCCCTGAAGAAAGCTGTAGGAAGAGATTCTAAGGCACGTTCCAGTGGTTCAGCAAAAAGTGTCTAAGGGTAGTGGAGAAAGTTCCAGTGGTACCTGAGGAGGTTCTGTGGGACTGTCTGGATGATTCAGGCATCATAGAGCAAGTTCCAGGATCATGAAAGAGATTTCAAGGGTCTTGAAGAAAGATCCAGCGGTCAAGGATGTTGTACCACAAGTCCAAGAAAACATTCTAGTCATACTAGAGGAGGATTTAAGGATTATAGAGTTTTAGTCCCTGAACAAGTTCTTCTTTTCATGAAATAGGTTTCATTGATGATATTTCAGTGGTTCTTCTTAAAGTTCGGGGGGGTCACTGTAAAAGATCTAGTTTGGAGGAAGTTCTAAAGAAGGTTCTTGTTGAGCCTTTACCATCACAAAGTATTAAATGACTACACTGTTCTCTACTTTCATTCTATTTAGTATATAACCACATGGTAGACTGTACACAGTATAAACTGTGACCCAGTGTGATCATTAGGGAACAAAGCCACATAGAAACACATTTACTTTCCTTTCTTCTATTTTTTACGTTATGTTTCATATAAATTAGTTTCATCAGTGTTAGTGATTGAAAAATGTAAGTAAATGTATTTAAGACTTCACGTCTTTGGAGCTTTAGCATGTGTCATTTACTATAACTCAGAAGGTTTTTTTATATATAACATAAGAGTGAATGTCTGCAAACAAACCAGACCTGAGAGGGTATAAACAGGGTTTCCTCCTTCCAGTCTCTGCATGAGTCTGCTCCCAGCCTCATCACATCATCTCTCACAGCTCAGAGCATGAATGAAATGAAAAGCTTCTTTCTTCTTGGTAGAGATGGAGAGAGTGAGGGAGTTCACAGAGCTGACGGCGCCTCGGGCAGCGTCCTCTGCTGGCAGCTGCAGGAACAACAGGTTTATAAATTCCTCCTCACTGTTTAATGACGTCTGCAGAGCTGTTTGATCTGTACTCTGCACACACAGCCACAGAGTGTGTGTATGCTTCCCTCTGAAATCAAGTACATACTTGGCATATACAGTACAGTACACAGAGCATGTACTGATACCAACTACCACCTTTCTTTCACCTCAAATGTTCCCTCAAGTTATTTCAAAGTTAAAAGACAATCATGAGTTTTGTGTCTCTACAGCTGCAGCTTGACCCTGTTCTTCATATTAGAGGTGTTGAAATGTGTAGGAATGGAAAATGTTTTCCTTCCTTTTCTAAAATGGATGCCACTTGTTAGTATCCTACCTTTTGCTGAACAGAGAAAAGAAGACAAACTACTAATTTACTGGTTTTTTAATAATTAATTTTTATTATGTTAAAACCAGAATCTGTTTGGATTCATGCTGAAATAAACCAACAGGTGAAAATCAGAATAAACTCAACTGTATTTTCACTGATGTTTAGTTAAAACTGAAAACAGACAACTCCTGCAACTCCAGGTGAACTTCACTGTTTAGTTTAGCTGTAAGTAGTCAATTTCTATTGTTGCTTACAGAAACGTCGTACAGTAACAGATTATATGGACAAAAATTGAATTTTTGGATCTGTATAATAAAATACTACTTACATTTCCAATTAATAAAAAGAATAAGATTTACTTTATGGCAGATCTGTCCATCGTGCCAACAGTGCTCCCGTTTTCTACAATCCCAGACATCGGCTTCTCCCATTAAGTTCTCTGCAACTCGCTCAACTGTTCATGACTCTTTCTAGAAATAGTAAATATTAACTATTACTTCATATCACAGTTATGTAATTGGAATTTCTGACGTTGTTTTGAGTTTTAGAGGGTAGTTTTTGATGTAGTGTGTTGCTGTATGTTCTTCTCTGTACTCTGTAAACAAAGTGAGTGAACAGGCACCATGAGCTTCTATGTGCTGCTCACGTTACAGTTCTGGTTTAGACGCGGTGTTGAACCCGTTCACCTGGAGCAGCAGCTCACTCTCAGTCTGATTTATTTTCAGGATAAATGTTATAAACTCCCAGATGACTGAAATATCCAGATTCTCTCCGAACACTATCAAGGATTCAGAATTAGGACTAACTGTGTCAGGCAGAGAGAAACTGCTGGTGCAGCTCCATCAAAAGAGAAAAGACAAATGTAACATACTCTGCATATGTTTTCAGCAAATACACACCGAACACTCTGACAGTGACAAAATGACACCCTCTGCTTTATCACAGCAGGTCTGTGAGACGTGGGGGAGGAGGATGGAGGATTGTCAGTGTTTGCTGTCTCACCTATGGTTTTGACTTTGGTATCTGGGGAAAAAAAGGAAAAATATATTTAAAGAAAAACAGGAAATCGCTGGTCCAAGGTTGTGTTCAGTGCTCACAGCGGAGAGGAAGGGGAGGAGGAGGAGGAGGCCCCCTAAAGAGAAGGTGCTTAGGTTTGGAGAAAAGAGGCAGCAATTACGAAAATGAAAGCCCTTGCACTGCAAGAATTTTCATCTCTGCAGTTGCCATGGGAACAGGCCTCGTCCGCCTCCTCCCCCTTCCTCGCCGAGCCGCTCTGCAGCACAATACAATGAGGTGAAGGGATTTTCACAGAAGAAGAAAAGAGGGGAGGGGGTGAGCGGTGGAGCAGAGGGGGAAGGAGGAGGGGGAGAAAACTTTCCTCTTTTCTTTTCTGTCAGAGACGAACAGCTGAGAGCAGACGTTCTGCACAGAGAACGGTTCCTCTGAGGTTTAAAGACGAGTCCAGTTTTTTAAATTTTATTATCCCATTTATTTTTTAACTGCAACTTTTTACCAGCCTGAGAGCTTTTATTTTTCCAGACATAAAAATACAGAAGTCTGACAGAGAAAATGTAAAAGTACGTGTGACTGATGAATAATGATACATAAACCAACATGTTCCCTACATGACGACCAAAGACAACTCTGAGAGGTCAGGAGATGATTCATGGGAGAGGAAATGAAAAAATAAAATTCTGTAATTTTCTCAAATCTTATTTTTTTGTTGACTTGACACATTTACCTCTTTTGTTCTCAAACAGTCACTTAAATGAAACATGAGACATTTAGAGGAGAAATCAGCCGTTAGACTGATGCTGTAACGTCTCAGAGAAACCTGGAACAAGGCCTCAAAGTACAGTAGAGATCAAATCAATATAGCGAGGAACAGTTTAACATTTCAAAATACTTTTTATTAATGATTTGAAAAAGTATCTGCAGTAACATAACTCACAGTAGTTCAGAAGATAATAATACTACAGTGAACATCTTTATAACCAAATAAATAAATCCTGTAATAATTTCTAATCAATACAAATGATAATAATCACTAATAATCTGCTGTGTGAACCATTAAAATCGTTTTTTCCTCTGACCCACTTTGATTAGTGTTTCCATCACTTTCCCTGCTGCTGTTCGTCGTCTTGCACCTCGCTGTAGTTTATGTGCTGCTCAGCCGTTAACGTCGCTTTGACCTTGAAGCTGATCTAAAGCCTGAACCTCAGCTGGTCGTAAATATCCAGAAACCTTCATCAACACCTGGAGGTCGAACAGAAAACTCAACAACAGAAAAGCTACAGAACAACACGCTGAAGGGATCACGTGCAATTCTTAAATTCTTTAAAATAGTTTCTTTTGTTTTTTCAAAACTGGTTCGATGTCACTTTTGTATTTGACACCATCAGGTTGCTCTAAAGCAGAGAAATGTTTAATCCTCCACTCAAAGACTTTAAATTAGATTTTTTTAAATCTATAAAAAATTTCAAGCAAAAAAGAATCTTGTTTTACTCTGGAGGCAGCCGATACAGAAACTTCTGTTCATTCTGATTTAAAGTGTTTATAACGGTTCATTTTTAAAGGGTTTGATTCTATTTCATGTTTAGGTTTCACACAGATTCTGTAACTAACTAGATTTTAAATAAACTGGCAGATTTATTCATCTTTTTCTGACTGAGTTTATTAAAACATGATTTTTAAAATGTATTAATTTATTGTAGCTTTTTAAAAGGTTTTAAGTTTTTGGTTTCATTACACTATAAACATTTATTTAAGTTTAAGAAAATAGTTAACCTCACTTTTTAATGTGGTGGATTCTTTTTATTTTTGTTCATTGGTGCATCAAGTTTTAGCTTTTTAAATAAAAAAATAATTACAGTAAATGTCAATTTCCAATTAAACTGTAGACATGTTAGTGTTCAGACTTATGTTGGATTTATTGATTATTTATTGATTTATTACTGTCTGATTTAAACATAAATCTGTCGTTAGTTTGGTGAGACTGAGCTGAAGAACAAGAAAAAAGCTGGAAACCAGAGGTTCACAAACCCCTGTCGAGGATTTGTTCTTCTTCAGTTTAATGAAGTCAGAGGTGAAAACTAACAAACTAAAGCTCAGTTTATGTCGTCTGACGGTAATTTAATGCAGGAAGAAACGTGGAGATTATTGTTGTTTTTATTGTTTATTGATTATTGTTATTTCAGTCCAGATAAGACATAACAGTTAAGACATCTTGATTTCTACAGCGCTCTGTATTTAGTGAAGTGAAGTCTCAGTTTGGGGAGTTAGTCACATAGAGGATGATGATGATTTATACTAAAAGTATATTTCAAAGCTCCAGTAGTGTATGAAAACACATTAACAAACACAAGTCTGGTTTCTGTAGTAAGTGTTGTGTTTGTGTGCGTTTCAGATGCTGGGAACTCTCACTGCTGTGCCCATCAAGGTGCCTCAAGTCAGCTCCCTGCACCGGCTGGCAGGACAAGCAGCCACTGTGCTACCTCAGGTAACATTGACGGAACATCATCCACCTGCATTCAAGTGCACAGGATGCAAATATTAATTTGTTATGTACATGTTTGTTGTGATCAAGATGCCTCAGAATATCTTAAACACTAAATAAACACTGGTCCTTTAGACATTTTAGCTGCAGTGTCTGCAGACGTCCACCAGGCGGCAGCACAAACATGATACAAACACATCTAATATGTGTCAGTCGGCAGCAGTATAACAAGAAATCTTGTGTACTGAAACGGCTCAGACTCCTCCCCCAGAAACCCCTCCATGAATCCTGACTCTCTGTCCTCTGATTGGACGACAGGGAACCCCGACAGGTCGCTCACGTCTGACATCAGTCACCACCGCAGGTTTCACTGTGTTTACTGGAGCTCTGACACTGAGCTGAGTCACTGAGCCAGTGTGAGCTTATTAGAACCAGACGTGAAAGAATTAGTCTATGAATCAGTTCATCAACTCATTAGCTGCTGCTTCTCCCACTGTCTGACATGTTTTATTATTTTCTGACATTTTATAAACTAAGTGATCAGTTTCAAAATAATCCATCATTTAACTTTTATCTTGTCCTCCAGGTCAGGCCAAAGACCCAGATCCCCGACAGCCTTCCTCCCGGTCCCTGTCAGGAGCTGCAGCCTCTCAGCCTGCAGAGGGCCACTGCTGTGGTCAGTCCTAAGAGCCAGGGCCCCACCCTGCCCACAGCCAACAGCACCTTCAGCCCCGACCGCCAGCCCAACGGACAGAGCAACGGCTTGCCGCCCACGGCCCTGTCGCACGGCCCATCGGGGGCCCCGGAATCCGGAGTCCCTGCCCAGCACGCCTCAGCGGGGCCCGGTGTGGCGTACGCCATCATCGCCGCCTCCCCCGCCACCGGCAACGGCGTGTCCGCCGTCAGCGAAGCAGTCAAGGTGCAGCCACTGTTCTTCAGTGCTGACAACAAGGCTGGTGTCTCCAAAACACCGAGTCAGACGCCAGTTTACGTTTTAACGAGATTCGTAGTTTAACACGAACACGACAAAATGATTTTTGGTCGTAGAGCTAAAATATAAATATGTTTGACTTTAATAAATGAAATGTTTCTGTAATAACGTTCATATAACATAACTTTGTGAACATGAACAGTTTGAATCCATGTTCAGTTTCCTTTATTGAGACACGTTCACTACAAACTGATTATTTTAGTTTTTTCTTACAGGCGACTCTGCTTCTTTTAGCCCTGAGTTCTGTCTGCAGGTGTTTCTGTGGAAAAATACAAAAACAAAAGGATCAACCTCCCATTTCATCTGAACTCTGTTTCCTTCTTATGCCTGTGTGTTTCCAGGTGATAATAATCCAGCCACAGGCCCCCACTAGCACTGAGGGGTCCCCGGGGGCCCAAGCTGACCTCCCATCGCAGGAGGCCCCACCCGCCCCGATATCCCCCTCCAAGAAGAAAGATGAAGATCCTGAGGTGAGATTTTTCATCAAACACATTCATTATCAAACAGCAGCTTCTGTTTTTTTTTTAAATCGAGTTACTGTGATCTGATGAAGTAACTAAGTACACTGAGCCCTGTACTTAAGTACAATTCTGAGGTATTTCTACTTCATACTACTACATGTAAACAAAAAAGTGTAAAACCTGTAAAATCAAGTGTTGCCAAAAATTCACAGACTGAAATATTGTGTGATGTAATGTGAGAGTTTCTGGACAGATCATTAGTTTATTGTTATGTTGGGATTGGATTCAGTGAAGAAGACCATAAGATGCGACTGAAAGCTCGTCATAAATCAAACTTAAATTAAAACCGATATTAAAACATCTGTGATAATCAGGTTTTTCATCAGAACAATCCCATGATCCTCTCTGCTGCAGTGAGATTTATCTGTTCGATAACAGGGGAAAGTAACTAAAGTACTGTAGTTAAATGTTCCTGAACTGATTTTACTCCACTGATCAGAGGAAACTTACTGCTGCTGCCTAAAGCTTGTGAATTATTTTCACAGTAAATGTTCAGAAATCAGGTTCTTGAAGTTTTTCTCTCCTTGAATCATAAATTAAACTGAACATGTTTCTGCAGAAACTTTATTCATAAGACACGTGAGGAACAAAACTCAATGTTAACAGCATCAAGTTCAACAGTGTTAAAATACTCACTGTATTACTGCAGTACTACTACTTTTGGAATTAAGTCTTTAGTTGACTAAAGAATTAGAAGTGGTTCTTCTATTTGTGGAGTACTTGATCAGACAAGTACTCACACTTTTACTTGAGTACTGAGTGTGTACTTCTGCTGCCTCTACGTTCTCCTCATAACTGATTTGACTTTAGATGTTTATAAATATTATCATTTGTATTTTCTTCTGTTCACTGAGAAGCCATTTCCACGTATGTTGACTCTTGAGTTCTTCAGTGGAGAACTCTTGAGTCAGATGCTGAGAACCCTTCAGATGCTCCTCAGTCAGCACCTCTCTCTCTCTCACAGAAAATCGCCTTCATGGTCGCCCTCGGTCTCGTCACCACAGAACACCTGGAAGGTGAGTTTACACTCGCTGTGCTTTGAGAACAGCTAAACCTTGATTTAACCTAATTTTATGAAAGGAGGGATTACAGGGTGAAGCTGCAGCAGTGTTGTTAATGACTGTAATATGCTGTAGAACTGCTTGAATCTGATCTGTCAAATCAGACGATTTCTTTTGGGAGAATGTTACACAGATTATAAATTCAAAGAGCAGAATTGACTGTTAAAACTCCCTTTTAGTTAAGTACTGTTTAATGTGACACTGAAGAAAACAAAAATGTGATTATTCTTAGGCAGGTTCTGCAGGTACACGTTTCAAACCAGGTTTATTTGTTACTATTTTAATTTAGGCTAATTTAACCCTCAGTCACAGTTCTGTTTGTAGAGATGAGTTAGTCATAGGAAAGTGATGAAAATGATGATGAGACACAAAGAAGTAGTTGGGCAGAAAATAGTGCTGGTTCACAGGCTCTAAATACACCTGTTATCCAGCAGCATTATGGGAAATGTAGGATCCAGTGTCTAAAATGCAGAATGTGAAGGTCAGGGTTCACCTGCTGCAAATGTGTGAAAAAGTGAACAAATCAGGTTTAATGAAAACGAGCCCCAGACGTGAACTGACTGGTCTTAATGACAGTTCCATTAAGTCCAGTCAGCATCTCAGATGAACACAAGTCATATCACAGCAGCACAAACACCTGTGAGTAAAGTGCATTCCTGACAGAAACGGAAACTTCTTCTGTTAATTGGGTCGATGCATCGTTAAGGTCACACGGTCAAAGGTTTATTTGATTAAATGTGCAGAAGTTTTCAGAATGAGTGTTTCTGTTGTGAACAGAAATCCAGACCAAGAGACAGGAGAGGAAGAGACGAAGCACAGCCAACCCGGCCTACAGCGGCTTGTTTGAACCAGAGGTCAGAAAACAGATTTTTTTATGTTATTGTACGTTACACAAACTAAATTCAACCAAGCCAGGTGATGTACTAACAGTTTTATTTTGTCATACCTTCCAGTTTTCCTTCTGTCTCAGGTTTAAACTCGTTTCCTTCCTGTTTCTTTGCAGCGTAAACGTCTGTCACATTATCTCAACAGCTCGCTCTTCCTGACGGGACGAGGTAAAAACACATCAACACCAAACAACTGAATATCACAAACTTTACACTTTTCACTGAGGCACAGTTTGAGGCACTTACATTCCTGCAAAGTGTTTTTTTCTTGTCTTAATTATCATCTGATCATTAAATAAAAACGCGGGGTAAGAGAAATAACTTCACCACAGTTTGTCCTCCACGCTGCTTCAGCTCTAACCAGTCAGTATGTGTGTGTCTGCCACTAACCTCTGCTCTGCTTCCATTTCCATGCCAGACACTGAGGATCACTGCTGGAAGGTAGGTCACATGACAACAACCTGTGGAATCAAAAACAAAAAATGTATTTAGATTGTACTTTGAAAACTCAGGATGGAGCCAGAACCTTCTTCTCGTGGGTTCACGTCTCACGTCTTCAACTTTCCTGCAGTGTAGACACTGAGTTTGAGGTCGTAACTATAATCACTGTCTGAATAACGTACCAGCATCAATCATGTGAACCAAAAACCTCGGAACCATGTGATCCCGATGTCTCGGAACATTTGAAATCGGTTCTCAATTCCCACCTCTTTTGAAAAGCATCTTTTCTCCACAGCTGCTTCACGGTGTAACGTGGAGAAAAACCTCTGCTCTCGTTTGTTAACGCCACAGTGACGTGTTAGTTCACCCGTTCATCTGTTAGTGATACGATAAGAAGTTCTGACAGAGCTCATTATGTTTATTACTTTGTTCTCTCTGGACTTACAGAATTTTAGTTTTAAGGTACAAACAACGTCTAAACATGGACTTTTACTTGTGTTATAACAAACACTGTCATTTCACTGCTGCTGCTCTGAAACTGTTTGTGTGTTTTGTTCCATCAGGACAACTTGGATCACAATGACCACTGTGCCATCTGTAAGGAGGACGGCGAGCTGCAGCCCTGCCACAACTGCCCCCGAGCCTTCCACCCCAACTGCCTCCACCCGCCGCTCAAAACCCCACCCAGAGGCCCCTGGTACTGCCCCAAGTGTCAGAAGAAGGTAAGAACGTCAGCGCAGAGGCAGTTTAACGATTTGGTTTAAAACTAAATGTTAATTTAGCAGATTTGTGGCTATGATCTTACTTCTCTTTGAGAGTCAGATGCTCGGATTAATACGAGTCTCGAGTCTGTACAGTACACACAAGTAGGAAAGAATATTTGATGAATGCGAAACTTAAAAAGTATTAGAAAATGTAAAACATTTTGTCAAATTCTTTGTTTTCAATCACTGCATAAAAAATTAAATAATATGAAACAAACAAAGTAACGAGTCTCTTAAAAGGTGTCGTCATCGGCAAAAACGGGACTAAACTAAACTAACAAATCAAATGACGAAAAGAAACACTGGTTAGCTTAGCTTAAACTGCTAGCCAGGTAACAAAAGACATTTTTAACATTTTAATTAAGATTTACATTTAGTCATTAGACACTTATCTGAAGCAACACACAAGTGAGGTGAACTGAATCACACAATACTGAGCTGACTAAGGAAGGGAGGATAAAAAGATGACAGCACGGTGTCGTGTAGTGAGTTAGATGGTTGGACTGACAGGGCGACACGAGGCCTGATGCTTCAGCACTAGAAAAGCTTTAAGTAGCTTGTTAATTCCCTGCGCCCCTCTACCACTTGTCAGGACAGGCAGTGTTCTTCATTTTAAGCCCGTACAAGCACCAAAGACAAAAAACTACAATGAGGTTATGTAGCAGAAAGATGACAGTGTATTAATTTGTTTTACAGATGATTCAGGGTTTATTTTCTACCCTCGTGACAAAGCATGTAGTTAGCCTAACCTAGCAGGAAAACAGCTAGCCTAGCTTCAATCCAGCAGCACCTCTAAAGGTCACGACGTTTATCTGTTACCAGCAGTAACCACTGCAGGGAGGGAGGCCAAAGTTCTCGTGCTCAGTACTGTTTAACACCGGAACAGGTGGTAAAATTAAGTAGAACAAAGTTCCTAAGGAGACAATTTAGGATCAAGTCAAATGTGCAACAATATTTAGTTTCGGGAAAGAGACGGGAAATGTGCAGGAGAATCAGTGAACAGTGAACTCTTGTTGTTCTGGTCTTCAGGTTCTGAACAAGGAGAACATGTCGTGGCCACAGAACTTTGTTCAGTCCTACGTTACACACAAGACAGGTAAGAACAAGTTTAACCCTTTACCACACCGAGTGTGTGAACGCGTTGTTTATACTGCTGTGTGTGTGTGTGAGCAGTGCGGCAGGAGGAAAAGCGACGGCTGCTGAGGAGAAACAACGAGCTGAAGAAAGAGTGCGCTCATCTGGAGGAACAAGACAAGAAGCTCAACAAGACGCTCAAAGTAAAAACACAACACAACCAGTCACAGCTCTCAGTCACTCTACATCCTGACACAGTCTAGACACGAGGCGTTCAGGTGCAGCACAAAGTGTAGGTCATGGCAAAACCTCAGAATGATGAGGCAGCAGATTTCTTACAGTGAGTTGTTGGTTGGTGTCATCTCATCTTGTGTAAAAAGCCTTTTGCAGATCGAAAACAATCACATTACATTCAGCACGAGCCAGTTAGCATTAGTCTTAGCGCCATGTTCTGTATGTTCAGGGACAGTATAGACATCTGCCTTTCAGAACCAGTCCACCAGACCAAAAGGCTGCACCTAAAATATTAAACATGTTGTTTAATTTGGACACGTGATGAAGCTGCATGTCTCTGAAGAACAGAACTATAGTCTGCAGCAGACGTTCAACGCTTCACGCCGACTCGTTCCCTGTGTGTCAGCAGCAATGCGTGGACCTGAGAGAGAGACTTCTGGGTCAGCAGAGAGACACGCAGGCGTCGCTCGACCGCCTCAAAACTCTCATCAGGTTGATCCAACGCGACCAGCTCATCCAGGTCACCATGACGACCACCGCCACCATCGCCGCCTCCCTGCTCTCCCAGTCATGGAGCAAACCCACCAGCACCGCGGCCCCGGGCCCCTCGGCGGCACCCCTGCAGATGAACCACATCAACGGCCAGGATGACGCCAACAACAACTAACCTCCCCGTCCACCCCCGCGGTGCTCCGACTTTTTTACAGAACATCGAGGGCAGTGATGATTTGTTTTGTCTGAATAATATCAACCATCTTTTCTCTGAAGCGACAAAAACTCTTCCTCCACTCGAGTCAAGTATTTTTTAAAACCCAACACCTACAGTGCTTACGAGATTTCTTTTTTATTTTATTTTCTATTTATTAACGTTCTTGGCCTTAATGTATTTAGTACAAAAAGTTGGATCACAGAGCTGCTGCGGGAACGACGGAGGTTTCCTGCACGGCCTGAAACATATTTCCCTTTTTTAAACGCAGGTATAATTATTGTTCTGCATCTAGCGGGAGAGAACAGTAGAGTTAGTCGTAGTTACAGGAGCGATGGAAGTGAGAGGATTGTACAGTGATATATCGGAGTAGATGTTTGTTCTCATTCTCCTATGAACAATGTTTTTGCCATAATAATTCAGGAAAATGTTTTCATCGTGTATGTAAACGAGCCTTCAAACAGAAGCAGAGAATAACTTTTTTCAGTATTAATAGAGTTAAAGTCAAAGAAAAAAGTATTTAAGATAAAACTACAGAAATTAGCATTTCTAGTGGAGATTTTAGTATTTTCATGCTGATGCCTGTTGAAAAATGTAAGTTTGGAGTATTCAAGGGGATCATTGTACATATGTTGTATTATAATATCATCATCGCAGGTTTGACTTGTTTTTTTTTTTTTACTGGACTCACGTCTGAATCTGAATCCGAGGTGAGTCTGTTTGTCGAACTCTTTGTTTCATGGTTTCACAGCAGCACAAACAAGAAAATATAATTCTTTTCATTTCATTAATACTCAAATTTCTGATTGATGTCACAGATCATAATTTGATTCATCAGGCAGAAAGGCGCCAAACAAATACTAAAAATTAGAGCTGCAGCTATTTTTATTTATAAAATTTTGATGGTAAAAATTTCAAATCACAGCCTCTTTAAGGTCACTGTGACCACTTAAACTAAAGAATCAGAGAATATTTGGTGGTTTTCTGTTAACAAGTGATCAGTGATCACCAAACTGTGGCTGACGAGTGTTAGCATGTTAGCTCGTCATCAACGAGCCCAGTTACTGCATCAGCAAACTACAAAACAGTCCATTTGTTAAACTTTGTCTCAGGACGACTAAACCAGCTCTGGAGCAGAGCAGGATCATACACATCACAACCAGCTGCTGTGAACTACACAAATGTTCTCATGAACAAAAGCAACGTGCACAAACAAATCTCTGTTTCACAGCAGTTACACTGATTTCAGTCCAAATTCAGCTTTTTGACAAAAAAAGGATAATAATCATTGATTTAAATCTTTGATTAAAACATCAGAAAGTGGTTTATAAAAAAAAATTACCCCAAATTAACATTTTTGATCAGTTAAATTTCTGCATCTTTTCATTATTCAATTATCAGAGTAGCTGCAGCTTTGATCAGGAATTAAACTAATAAAACATAAAAAAAAATGTCTTCCTTAAAGAAAAAATGAATCTTCTTGATTCTGCTGCCGTTTTTTCTCACAGGAAACAAACAGTTAAACAGAAAAGGAGGAGGCTCAGTTCAATCGACGTGTGATGCATCCATTCAGTCCCTTTCCTCCTTTAACCAGTATAGAAAATATGCCAAAAACTCTTCTTTGTTTTTGTACTGGGATCACTCATCTACCAATAATGTCTACAGCGCTTTTTCCTCCTGCCTGTTTTATATTTTTCGCTTTGAAGCTTTTTTTTAAACTTGTGTTTACGAAACGTTTTTACAGTGACGAGCCTGTTAACCCGACAGATGAACACTGCCTCAAGTACAAATCCTTTCAAATCCAGGGTTTTCATCTTTGTTGCGTCATTTTATAGACACCAGTGAATCAGAAATGGGACAACTCTGTCGAACTGCAACAACACTTTCTGTCAGTGAACCCGCAGGATGAAGCCGGCGACTTCCTGGTTTCACATTGGCAAAAAAAACAAACATCCAGAGTTGAACCAGGAAGCCGCCGCCATCTCCTGCTCGGTTCATTTGTCTCACTAGTCTTCCTGCTGGTCCAGAGAGGTTCTATTTAAGTGTTACGAACATAGATTTAGTCCATTTTTTATTTATTTCTGATCATACTGTACTCACCACACAGTCGAGGTGCCGCTCTCTGCCACCTGTTAATGCACAAACAAGAACACGGTTGGAGAACGTCAGAGAGAAATGCCTTTATCAACAGAAAAGAGGGAAGTTTTCACTTTCTTTGAATCATATCCAGGTCGCCTGTGTTTGATCTCAAATATCCACGATACCGAAAAGATCCTTATGTTGGAGAAGCTTCACCTGCACGACACAAAACGCAGAAAACTACCGGTGCACACGCGGCTTCAGTGGCAGCGAACAAGTCTGAGCCTCAGTCTGCTTCACACTTCATGGATCAAACTTTTAGTCTCAACTGAACAATGACTAAAATGGACACAACTGTCAGACAGTTTAAAACCAGACGATTCATCAGCTCAACAGGTTGGAAGCAGACTGAGGCCTCAGGTCAGAAGGGTCTTTCTGTCCAAAGAAGAACAAAAACAAATCCAGTTTCTATTTCTCCAAACTCATTTTTAAAACGTCTTTCAACAGTCAAAGAGTTGACTGAGGATTTAACTTCTTTTACATCCAGTAAATAAACTGAGAAAATCTAAAACTGCCTCCACACTTCAGCTAGTCGGTCAGTCGGGGTTTAACAAAATCAGTCACATTTTAACTGCTTCAACTTTAATTGAAATTCTTTGGATGTGAGGGTACATTGACCTCGAAGACGACTGTAAAGTTTTCCAGCTCGTTGCACTGAGCCACATGCACAGTTACATCCTAACGTCATCACCATACGAGAGCCTGATCTGTGTCTGGGGAGACGGTTCACACAAGTCTTGAACTGGAACCCAAAAAAAAACTAACTACAGGATTCAAAATCAGTGTTGACCCTGTAAGAAATGGTGCATTGTTACAGAAAACTATTTTTTACCCAATTATTACAGGTCATTATATATAAACATAGATAATACAGCAATAATATGTAGTAAAAAATAGGAAGCAGCTACTACATGTGCTGTAAGAGTAAAATCTTATAAATTGACATGACATTTTCTGCATCTAATACTTCTCCTGCTCTGATTGAAGCATTCTATCTAAATCCTTGTTTCACTGTTATTTTACTGTTCAACACAACTCTGTTAAAACACCATCATATTTGGCAAAGATTTAGTCTAATAAAAGTAATAAAAAAAAAAAATCAGTTTCCATTCATATAAAATAGAGAAACACCACAACCAGCAGTTATCAGTGTTGGTTAATTAAACAACAATTGTCTAAACTGTTGGAGGTTTTCTTGAGGTAATTCTCCCCCGACACGTACAGGCTCTGTATGTGTAACATTAGCAGCAGATATGCATTAACGTTGTACCTGACTTGCCTTTAAAATGAACAGAATCGCGATCAGTTGGCTGTTAGTTGGGTGAAATCACAGAACGTACCGTGTGACGCATATCGAGGCCTCACCGCGGCGCTGCCACGAGGGTCCAGGTGGACGGAAAACGGATAGAAACCATATCAACGTTCGTCGTGGTGTCGGCACTCCACCCTTCAAACCCCACCTAACCCTGAAAAAAAACACACAAAACAAAAACTTCCACTTGTCCCTTGAGCCCAAACCTCTTCATCCATTTGTAGAACTCTTCTCCGGGAGAAACTGTGCAGATCTATTTTAATACACGACACAACATTTGAACAAATGAGAAAAAAGTTAGAACATTTTTATATTCTTTTACCAAGGAGCAAAAAAAGTAAGAAAACGGAACATTGGGGTTTTCTATTGTTTGCCAGTTCTGCATTCTGTCTATTAGCTTGCAGCGTTCAATGTATTCTTTTGCCATAAGGAGGCGACGACGACACGATGAGGGTATTTAGATGGAAATTAAAATGTCTGTTGGCTGTTGAAGTAGAAGTTTTCCTTTGTCATTAATAAGGGGACTGTCCAGTGGATAGTGTGTATAGGAAAGTGTTTGTCTTAAATATGCCAATGTAGTTTTTTTTCTTCTTTATGATGCATTAAAAGCTGATTGATTGATGAAAGGTGGTAAATGGTTAAAGAGTAGTCTCACTTTTTTGTACCAAGTTCTTACGAAAAATTGAGTCATTAATAAACAAAATACAAGAACAAAAGATCCGAGTCCAGTTCCTGTTTTCACAAAGTCTACGAAGAGTTTAGTAATATTCGAAACCACTGATAATTTCTTTCTCCTTTAGTTAAGTGGCCCTAACCTAAACTACTTTTTAAAAGTGAAGTTTTTAAGTTAAATATGTTGTACTATTGATAGCGATATCAAACATCCAGCACCTGTCACGACTTTAACATTAAAACACCGACATGCTGTTTAGGTTTGTGCAAATTTTAATTATTGGTTCTAAAATGTTTATAAAAAGCAGTTACAATTTAAAAACAGCGATATTATTTAATGCGAATCCTTCATTCTGCCTGACCTGTTTAACACAGGTTTAAAGGTCTGTACTGATCCAGAGCACCGACTGGTCTCTAGCGCCTGTGATATAACAAACTCAAAATATAAAACTCAAACAACTTGATGTGACAGTTTTGTTTGTTCCTCCAACTAAATAAAGAAGCTGTCAAACATTCTCCATTAACACGATGCTAAATTTAGTGAATTTAATTACTCTGTCAGTTCGTTAGAAAAAGTAATAAACTCTACAGCAGTGAACAGATTTCATGTCTTACAGCAGATATAAAATTATTGCCTAATCCCTAATGTCTCTTGTGACAATTGGTCCCGATGGTGGTGCCTCAGAAAGAAATGTCCAAAATCGTGTTTTTGCTGAAGAGGTTCATCCTTTGGGGAGCAGCAAAGTGTTCAGCCAGTGTCATAACAATTTGACTAGTGGAGCTTTAAATTTCTTGTGTAAAAATTGAAATTTTGGCCTGATGACAGCGTAAGACAAAAGGTTAGAGAGTCACCAAAATCATCAGGATCCATCCTCCGGGGAAGATATTTTACTCTGGAGTGTTTGACGGGTCAGTGAACCAACCAAAAAGTTAAAAATAAAAAAATCAGTACAATCCCAGAGGATGAGTGAGGATCTGGATCCAGATAGGGTGCCGTGTTGGGTCTGCGGATTCAGGGTGTTACCTGTCCAGGTGGGCAGCGGGAGCCGAACACGGTGTGAAAGTGTTCGATGAGGATCTCTGTGAAGATGTTGATGGGAGTCAGAGCGGTGAGAGAGATCGAGCCGTGACGAGGCCAAACCAGGTTCACCCCAAAAACACAGGCCAAGTTAGATGGACTCATCTTGTTGACGATGCTCTCCTGAGACACCTGACAGCGACCAATCACAAGTTAATAAATACAAGTTCATTATGTTACCTTTACCCCACTACATTTATCTGACAGCTTTAGTTATTAGTCATTAACACCTCAGTTTAGCGTTTTCAGTGGTACAGTGCTGTGAAAAGTATTTGATTTTTATTTTTTCATAATTGTCTAACTTAAATGATTCGGATCATCAAAAACATTTTATCATTACACAACCTGGGTAAATTGGAAGGTGTGTGTCCTGTTTCCTCTGCCATAAAACTAACAACGCTTCATAAAAAGAACATTGTGGTGGTAGTGTGATGGTCTGGGGCTGCTTTGCAGCTTCAGGACCTGGACAACTTGCCATAACCAGTGGCCAAGTCAAAGTTCGGACTTAAATCTGATTGAGATTCTGTGACACGACCTTAAACAGGATGCTCATGCTTGAAAACCTCCAATGTGACTGAATTAAAACAATTCTACAAAGAACAGTGGAACAAAATTCCTCCACAGTGATGTGAAAGACTCAGTGCCAGTTATTGCAAGCAATTCATTGCACTTGTTGCCGTCAGGGGTGGAACAAACACACTTATGAGGTTTAGGTGGCAATTACTTTTTTCACATAGGACCAGGCAGGTTTGGAGCTTTTTTCCCTTAATGAATGAAATCATCATTTAAAAACTGCGTTTTGTATTTACTCTGGTTATCTTTGTGTAATATTAAATTTTGCTTGATGGTTTGAATCAACAGGAAGAGGCAAATACCCTTTCACAGCACTGTACTCCTGATGAGGTATCATAAATACAATGATGTATACAGACATGTTCAGCTAGAACTTCATAGAAGTGGTGGTTATTTTAAGTGGAAGTCAACACAAACAGAAGGGTTCACATGACACATTGATGAACGCAACAACACGTGAAACAAACGTCACACAGCTCAGACTGCAACATACATGAACCACATTTGGGGCCTTACTCTCCTACAGACCTGCTGACCTACCTTCCTCCTCGGAGCAGTTGACTGCTGTTCATTTAATCCACAGATAAAACTTTCTGTCTGAGCTACATCCACATCTGTGTATAGTAAACATCTGGTTTCCATGGAGACATTTGTGTGTTTACTTAAATTGTCTGTCTCTCTCTGTTGTTGTAATTATCTCCACTTCACTCTGCCTCAAACTCTTATTTTCCTGTCATATTATTTTCTGGACTGCACAGACACAATGTGAGACTTTACGTACGATAGCACATCTAAATATTACCCACCATGTGGAGGAAACAGAGCAGGTACTTGGCCACGATGAAATTATGCTCAGGAAGACTTTCAACGATCTGTTTACACCTCGTCGCACGGAGACTGCTCTCCACATCTAACACACAGGAGAAAGAGATTTATCATTCTTCCACATTGAACAGGTGAAAAACAAAACCTGCTCAGTGATGAACAAAGAAGACACTGTAGGAGGAAAACGTAGAAAAGTAAATAGTTTAGAAATAAGATAACAGAATATTTTTCCCATACGGTTTCAAATATTGCACATGCACACAGTATGCAGGGAGCCAGTAGAGCTGTACTGCAGGAGGTTTCACACTTTGCCAAAATCATTTTTCATTATCATGATCATTTTTTGTAAGTATCACACAATAAACTGAGCTGTTTTTCAGACTTCTAGAAACTTGTTTTATTCCAGAAGAAAAAGAAAATTAGCAGATAATTGTTTTCTGTACACTCTGTTGGCACCACCCTGCACTCACTGAGGAGTTCCTGGACCTGGTTGTAGACTCTGAAGGTGAGCAGAGGTTCTGGTAGCTCTCTGAGAAACGTCTTCAGGATCACAGCAGGAACATGAACGTCGTCGTACTGCTCAAAGTTTACAGGCTTCCCTGAAAAACAAAAAAATTAATAAACACAAAGACAAGTTAAACCTAAAATGTGAAACTGACTCATTAGAATATGAAAAATGCAGTGATTCTAATTATTCTATTCATTAAGTGGATGTTTGTCCCACATGTAATGAAATTCCTTCCATGTGTGTCTGAATTATAGCATTGATGTCGATGGGACATGCATGAGGTCAGAGAGTCCAAATGACAGTTTTGATTAATCCCTTCACATTTAGCACAAGTGTTTCTTAGATACTGTGTTAACAAGAACTCGGACAGACAGAAAACCCAAACACATTATTCCTGCAGAACTGGCTATCACCAGCACAGAAACACTGAAGTAGAAAATAAATAATCGGCAGAACCTTAACTGACAGACCCTTATCTTAGACACTGATACTAGAACTGGACCCGTGGATGTTCAGTTTGGTTCTTGTATCTTGATGATTGTATGAACTAGTCCAGCGAGTGTCCTGAGTCTGTGCTGGGAGACTGAACTATAATGAAGTCGACTGATGATATCAGAGCTGCAGCACACGCTCTTATTGATCCTCACTTCCTGTTCCACAGATAAAACACGGGAGTGTGTGTGTGTGTCGGGGGGTGCTGCTCACCCAGGTTATAGAGTTTCTGAACGTCCTTGATGAGCTGAACTCGAGCTGAACGCCTGAAGATCCCCTCCGTCCTCAGACCTGACGCACAGAGAAATGACTCACAAGTCACAGCCTGACGACAGCTTTTTACTTCTGCTGATCATATTTAGGCTTCAGTAACTAACAGAAACATGTTTCTTACAGAAATTATTTTCTGCAACAACACAGTGATGCTAATTTCTGGATTTGTAAGTAGATGGCCTCTCACCTTTGTGCTTCAGGTAGGAGACGGTCTGGTGGATCACAGGTGGGATGGTCGCCTCCCTGTTCTTCTCTTTGATGCTGTTGAACACGATTCAGGATTTAACTCAACGAGCAGCTTGATAAATAAACTGTTTAACAACATGACACAAACAGAGACTCACTACTGCAGACTGACACCAAACTGCTGGGTGGGCAGGGGGGGCCGAGGTGGCGGAGTTTTCACAGAGGGAGGGGGTCCGCCCTTCTGAGCTGCTCGTAACTTTTCATCATGTCTGAGAGAAGACACAGTAAATAACACACAAACAGTAAGTCTGATGATTATAGTTATGAGGGAGTCATTAAAACCAGGTGGATTGTTTACTGTGGTTGCAGGATAAACTCTGCTCCGATTGGTCCAATGATCATTTTGGTTTTTTCAGGTAAGCTCAGGGCATGAGATGTGGTGCCCAAAATGACAGAGAGTTGATGAGGAGAACAAAATGAAAAGTTCAAATCACAAAAGTGATTCTGAAGAAGGAAAACTGAGTGTTTGTTTAGTGATCTGCACTTTGTTCCTGACATGTGTGAGAAACACCTACATCTTCATAAACTCTAGATTACGTCTGGTGTATTTGGATGCTGATGATCCGAATATAAAAACCTCTGTGAGGCAGCAGAGACCTGAAACTGTGCATCAGTAAAGACCCCAAAAATCGTAACAACAGAGACACCACTGAATCTAAACAGGATTTCTGCAGGTTTCAATAAGTGAAATCTGAGAATTTTTAGGCCACTTTGAAGGCAACTTAAGACCAAGATGCTCAGTAAACACAGTATAAAATAAATATACTATAAACACTAAGCTACGTACAAAAGCAGTAGATGATATCAAATGTGAATTAAACATACACTACTCACAAAAAGTTAGGGATATTCAGCTTTCGGGTGAAATTTCAGGATGAACCTAAAATGCACTAT
>JAUMHL010000016.1:17227485-17254822 GCA_032362345.1 Sandelia bainsii | reverse complement strand
CCCAGAACCTCAATGACCTGAGGGCCGCCCTTCAAGAAGAGTGGGATGCCATGCCTCAGCAGACAATAAGTCGACTTTTTACTTTTTCCATAAATTTCACCTGAAAGCCAAATATCCCTAACTTTTTGTGAGTAGTGTATATCTAGAACCTAACAAGAAAGAAGTTCAGTTCCCATGACTCAGCTTCTAGATAACCTCACCGAGATGACGTATAATATGTCAAATAAAGACACTGTGTTGCTGGATGATTATGATTCAGATTCTATGTTTAATCCACAGTGCAGCTGAACAGACCTGAGACCTGGATGATGCCGTGTCGAGCCACATCATAATACGGGTGGGAGACATCAGCACTAACAGTTCTGCTGGGAGGAACTGTCGGACCATCTGTCACCATCTCCTCTTCGTCCTTTTGAAGTTCTGTCAGAATTAAAGGAAAAGTACAAATTAGAATCAAAATTTCACCAGTTACTGTAGATCTCTAGACATCTGTTATTTATTATAATGGGAAAAACACAAAATAGTTCCAGTGCAACTACGGTAACAGAAGAAGCACATTTCATACACTAAGGGAATTCACGTGCTTTACATAATAAATTAAAACATTAAAGACTAAAAAAGGCATAAAAATAAAATGCTAGTTTGCAGACTTAAATACTTTCATTGAATTAATCTGTAATCCAGACATTTTTTGGAAGCACTAATAAAATATGCAGCAAATCTGTTGTCAAAATGTCTTTTTGTTGCTTGTCATTGGTTTTGATCTTAGCTGCCACTTCAATATCTCACGGCGCAGATACAAGCTTTAAATCTTGATGCAGAGCTTGTTCTCAAACGCTGGTCCAACAGCATTTGTTTGGGGAGAAACGAAGACTAAAACAAAGGTTTTAACTTATGTCAGGATTTACAGAACAAAACATCTGGTTCAACCTGCAGAACTAGGAAAATGAAATGTGCGGATGTTTGACCTTAAAGCATGTTAATGACACATAACCTGGATATTAAATGATTCTTGTTCAGCTGTGGATCAAGTTTGTGATTCTCACCATCATCGTTCAAATATTTATCACCCTCACGTAGAAATTACAATTAAATATTCAAATGTCCGTCCACCAAACAAAAAACTGTTAAATAAAATTAAATAATAATTGTGCGTTAATGTTACGGCCTCATGAAAACATCATAATGTTCTTATGTTAAAAGTGACTTGCATAAAGATTAATGACATTAATCAACAAAAACACAGTTTAAAATCAGAGAAATAGACGTTATAATGTCTTTAAATAAAGCATAAAAAACCTTGACCCAGTCAGATTTCTGCACTGCACCACCTACATTCTCTCAATTATTTCCTTATCTGTTCCTAATTGTCAGAGATATAAAATAAAAAAAAAGCTCTGGGGCAGAGCCTGGGTGGAAACTACCGTCAGGATCTGTGTTTGTTCTGCAGCTCTAAAGGAAGTTTTCTATAAACAGTCGCTCTGATAACGGAGGAAATGATGCTGCTCAGCGACAGCGCACAAAACAATCAGTTTAGTTCAGAAAAGCAGGAAGAGGAGAAAAAGTGGTCTGAGTCAAACTGTGGAGATTTATACAGCAGAGACCCTGTAAATCAAGTTCACGCTTAAATCTAGTGTTGTGATCTTTATACAGATATACAGTGAAAAACAAGTACATGTAGTCTCCTCAGAGCTGTGTAAAATGTGCTAATGTGACTCAACATAATATTAGATAATATATAATGAACAGCAAAAAAGCTCTAAAAAACTACAGAGTATGCAGATATGTACTCAGAAGTTTAACTGTGCTCAGCTAAAAGTGTAGAAACATTTCTTCTGGCTCCTTCACAATAAAAGTCACCCCATGAGTCAACCTGTGAAACGTGTTTAATGTGAAGCGATAAGTGGAAATGTTTGAACTGCTTTAACAGAAACTTAACAAAAGCTCTGAAAGGCTGAAAACAATCAGGTGCAGTTAGAAAAGTCTTTACTTTTACTTACAACAACTCTCACATCCAGAAAACTGTCACTTTTAAACACAGTGACAAAACTAAAAACACAGAAAACAACCGTGAATACAAATATTACACATGACAAACAACAGCTGAAAGTTTACACACAAATCACAAACAAGCTCAACGTCCACAGCAACACACCTGATACACTTATAAAAGAATGAGTGCTGCACAATTCATCGAATGTCACTTTAAACAGTACAGGGAAAAGTATGACGATGAATACACGACAGTGAAAGTGCTGACGGCTGAACACAACCAAACAGCCACACACACGTCTGAGAGTTTCAGTCTCCACCGAGACACAAAGAAATCAGCGACACCATTGTAAAGAGGGATTTCAGAATATGGACCCTGGTCAAAAGGTACCAGGTAAATTATCAGTACTGATAATACTGCAACTACTTTTTAACCAAATCGTGTTGCTCAATAAGAAATGAAAAAAAAAAAACTTTATTAACAGTGATTCTCTTTTTAAATTAACTGATCCATCGTTTGTTGTAATGTCTACCCAGAAAGATTCACAAAGTCCAGAGACAAGCAGCAGGTCCTGACATTTTAGAAGATGAAATAATTGCTAAAACAAGTAACAGATCATCAAAATAGTTGATTGCTTAATTGATTGATTAATTAATTGACTAATCTGTTTCCTCCTGTAGATTCTTATACAACAGCTGCAGAAAACTTTCAGTGTGTTGGTTCACGTCCAAATCACTTCCAAGAAACACACAGAAACAATCAACAATGTAAACAGGAAGTGTCTGCAGCAAGTTTTAACTCCTCCCGAGCAGATTAAAGGTTCACTGCACAGGTCGAAGCTGCAATGATTAGAGAAGCTCCGGAAAATTCTAATAACTCAAAAGTAACTCTAAAGTGTGAAGCATAAATGTCAAACGCGTGCGGATTCTCCAGCAGACAAATCAGATATTTGAATATATTATTATTATTATGAAAGGAAATAATCAACTTAATAATGTCCATAAACACGTAGCTGTACAAACACTTGAATGAAAGAAACTGAAGTCGATAAAACGAGTGAAATATTAACAGCCCCCACACAACAAAAAGTAAATGATTCCCTTCAAGAATATGAACTTTCTGGTTACTTTAGCTGGGTCTATTTAATGCAAATGTGCTGCTGTCTTACTGGGTCTATATAGCAGGTGAGGCGCGAGCCGTCTGTCAGCTTCAGCTCTGTGTGAGGCGTTCAGGGACAGCACAGTGTGTAGGCCATTCATGCGCTGGGAGCCCAGTAAAGTTTAATGTTCCAGATTCTTAGTGATTTATTAAAACCCAGCACCAAAAACTAATCAAAAGTCCCTGAACATGTCTGTACCCTAATAATCCTCTGTGTCTCCCAGGATGGAACGTCTGTGTGTGTCTGTGGATTAAACTGACCGATCTCTGCCAGTTGCTCCAGGTCACATGTGGACGTCATTTCTGGTGGATGTCAGCGGAGATAAGAGCAGTTTGAGCCCAGTGGTTCCACAAACAGATATTCAGAGGACGTTCACGAAGCTCCTGTAGTGACGACACCAACAGAATCAGGACAATTACAAAAATCCTGCTGTCCTCCCTGAGGTTTGTGGTATTTTTTGTGGTCCTTTACCACATGATTACACTGCAGGTCATGTGGTACTTTTACACACATTCTGTGGTAGTATTACATTACTCTGGTATCAGAGGTGTGGTGGTAGTTTTTAATGTTTACCACAGAACATACAGGTAATAAAGTACCACACAACATCCAGTAAGCATCACTGAACATCTAGTCAAGTACTACAGATAGTAAACATAACAAGTCCTACATAAAAGAACTGTAGTACCACAGAACATGAAGTGCAGTACCACAGAATGTACGCAGTACTCTCAATATCTGAGGAAAAAGTAGCCTAGTAAAGTACTACAAAACACAAAGTAAAGTACCACAAAGCATGTAGCAAGTACAGTACCACTGAATATGTTTTTTAGAGTACATCATGAAGTAAGATAACCAGAACCACAGAACATGAAGCAAAGTACCTCATACTATGTAGTAACTGTAGTGAAGGACAGAACACGTAGTAGCCCGAAGTACCACAGAACACGAAGTGAAGTACCTCAGAACACGAAGTGAAGTACCTCAGAACACGAAGTGAAATACCGCAGAACACGAAGTGAAGTACCGCAGAACACGAAGTGAAATACCGCAGAACACGAAGTGAAGTACCGCAGAACACGAAGTGAAGTACCACAGAACACGAAGTGAAGTACCACAGAACACGAAGTGAAGTACCTCAGAACACGAAGTGAAGTACCGCAGAACACGAAGTGAAGTACCACAGAACACGTTTCACCACACTCACAGCAGCGTTCAGGTAAAAAGCTGCAGCGTCATTAGCGACACCTGAGCTACTTCATTAACCCATAAAACCCCGTTTACCAGCTCATTACGACACAAACACGCAGTTTGAGTTTATCTCTGCATTTAAACAGTATTTTAGTGACGTTACGGAGACGCTGTGAAGCCGTGAAACACTCACCTGTAGCAGCAGAACAGAGAACATTAGTGAATCCAACAGGTAAAAGAAACTGAACCAAACTTCCTCAACCAACCGCGGGCTGGCTGCCCTACTGCGCATGCTCAGTAGAGACTCACAGGAGGGCAACGAAACCGTGTTTTTTTTCTTTAACTGTATTATTATTAATGATTATTGATTATAGTTCGTGTAACGTGTTTGTCGCATATAGTTTAATATTTTTTAGAGATTTCTTGTTATATGTTTAATTTATTTGTATAATAATTTTATATAATAATATTACTGTAGGCTACAGTATGATAAACATCACACTTCTTGATGTGAAAAACTAGTTAAATCACACACCACAAACAAAATATAATGACGACAAGTGGTCTCCAGAATTTGTTTCACAGCAACATGAAACAGATCTAGTATAGGTTTTCATTTTCCAAAAGGTCCTTGAAACAAAAACTGAATTAATTTGTGTTGGTTCATGTTTTGATTTACTTCATTTAGTTCTCTGATTGTGTTATCATTTTCTTTGCACTTTTTTTATTTTTTTTTCAGATCATTATTTGACATATTTCCTGTTCTGGTTTGGCTTGTTCTGCTCTTTCTGCTTCCATCTGATATTATGTGGTTTGCCTGAACAACTTTGTGGAGGAAGCTATTTATCTGGAGATCCAGGCAAATAAGCTAAAACACAGTCCTTTATTTAAAATATGAAACATCACTGGTAATAGAAATATGAATTAAGCAAGAGAACTATGTGGGACATTATTCACAACTGAAACATACAACACAGAGACAGAAAAAGCAGCACGTGTACTTTCAAAAATGCATGTGGCCCAAAAAAAAGAAAAAAATATTATTGCATCTGTTTTATGCCTCTAACACGTTTTACTTGTATTCTTTAACATGGAACATGGTCCAGGTTTTCCCTTGAGCCCCTGAAACCATTTTCTTCACCTCAAACAGAAACAAAGCTGATGGAAGAACATGAACACCATCATAAATTGTTCCTGGACTCTTCTTGAACATCGTCAAGGACTTCCTTCATTTCACAGTGTTTGAGTTTGTCCAAACATTTGTACGACACAGACGGTGAAACCACACAGACAGGAACCGTCTCCTGCTCTGACTGAAGCTTCTTCCTGAATCACTGCTGTTATTGTTGTTTTCTTTCTTTTTTATTATTCAGACTGTGTCTCGCCTGCAGCAGCTGGATTTAAACTGCAGCCGACAGAGACTGAGCGTCAGCAGCTCACCTGAAAATCCTCAGTCAGCAGCAGCAGGATCAGCTTCAAGAGGGAAAAAGGTCAATTTTCTACAAAACCCTTTGTCTCCTCTGCTTGAAACAAACATGACAGGATTTAAATTATATTATTGTGTTATATTATTTTTCATAAAGGTGTATATCCAACTATAGATGGTAAAAAACAATGTATACAAGGAGGAAAATATTAGTTTGAGGAGGAGGCTAAATGAAACACGTCTGCACTGTTAGTGCCAGTGATGGTAAAGATGTTGTAACAGGCCTGCAGATTATCTTTTTATGCTGCACATACACAGTAGAAAATATCACTCACTCTTATTACACTCTTATGTAACTACTAACAAACATTTACATGTAGTCATTTAGCTTTTTTTTTTATCCAACATCACTTACAGGTGAGGTAAATGTGTTAAATCTGCCACAACATATTTGGTATAATCTCCACTGGCTCTGTTCTTTTTATTACAGCATGAATATGACTCATAACTTCTGCAATGCTCCACAAAAATAAACAAAATAAATGTAACCTAAGAGTGAGTCCTGCCTTCAGCCCAGGAGGATTTCTGTTTGTGTACAGCTGGAGGAGACTGTAGAGACTACATCAAAAGTTACTGCCTCACTTTTTTCTTTCAGATCAGTATTCATAAGAAAAGTTATGTCAGAATATAAAGCTCAGCTCTGGTCAGACTGTGAAAGTCTGACACCTGCTGGACACAGACGGAGCATTACAGCAACTTCTCTCTGCTGACTTTTAAAAGCCAAATCACTGTAAATCTTAATTAAATTAAAATTCATAGTGGTGGATGACACAGTCAGATAGTTTACCTAACTTAAAGTATTTGTAGGACCGAGTAGAAATACTTACTTACTGGTACTTACTTTTATCCTTCTTGTTATCTTTACTCATAATATTACACTAGAAGTATGTGTTGATCACATGTTGTATTATTAATCTGAATCAGAAAAATAAAAAGTATAATATTTCTCTTTGAAATGTGGTGGAATAGAAGTAACATAACATGGAAATATTCAAGTGAAGTACAAGTACATGTTTTAAGCTGTATTTTTATTTTTGATTTATTCTGACTTTATAATGTAATCATACTGTATATCTGTAAATTAATCTGTAAACAAACAGTAATGAAGAAGAAGAAGAAGTAACAATACATACACTGACTTTATCCTAATTTCATTTTCTGTAGGTGAGACTATGAACTCTGGGGGGCGCTACAGGCTGCCTGTGGCGACCAGAAAATTATTTTTACTACTGTTATATTTGTTTTGTTTTGAATACTCCTGTTACATTTTAGATGATAAATGTGGTAAATAAAACACAAATCAAATGATGTTTTTTACTTTGTACTCATCACTAATGTTAATGGACTGATACTTTATTTGATCTACTGTGTGTGTTATATCTAGTTGTGACTCTATGTTTAGTTGAGATAAAGATCATTTTCCACTTTGGTAGACAGTAAAGTCTTATCTGTTATTTCTCTGTGACTCTCAGTCAGATGGAAAACAAAGGTTTTTCAGAGGACAGAAGTGGATTTTAATTTTAATGCTGAGCTCTGTCACAATAATTAAGTAATTAAGATGCAATTAGGTTTTCTTCAGAACCGACTGGGACTGGAAATGAATTTCTAACAACATCAGAGTTATAGTTTGATAAAACTTACTCTTGTTATCCTGACATGACACAAATAATTAGTCTCATGGAAATATTGTTTTCGGTCTGCCTCAGGGTACGACACCAGGCCCACTGACATTTCACATTAGTGTGTCAGCAGTTAGTACAAGAAAGAAGCCAATCAACAGTGAGTCCCAACCCTGAAAGGATGACATATATGTTATGTTTCAGTGCAGTACTCCTCAAAGTTGGTTTTAGTAGAAGAACTGGAGTTAACTGTTTACCCTATTTTTGTATTTCTTACTGGCTGACTTATGTTTCTGCTTTAATTTGTGCCATGCCTTAGACTTTTGATTAAAACTAGTTTTAATCACATTTTCATCATTTGATTTTTGTTTGTTTTTAAAAGAATAAATGTAAATTTAGTAGAAAACAGCATTAGGATCAATAAGCCTAAGGTTTATAACATTAAAGTAGACTAATGCTAGTTAATTTGATGAAAAGCATAATGTCTCCTCATCCTGTTGGTCACTGTCAAAATACCAACTTTTGCGGTGAAGTTTTCTTACCTGTGAAATATGAATTTGTCAATGTATTCCAATATAATGTTATCTATGTATATCATCCCAGTTTTTATATGTCTAACTTGTTCTTAATTTACTTCAGTTGAATTCAGTTTATTTAAACAAGACACTTTATAATGTAAGGTTTAAGACCTTACAGAGAAATATTTTTGAGATGCACTCGTAGTTCAACTTTTAACTTAACTTTCATCATCATACATTCTGTGTATAGTGGTTATTAGGGGTGAGCGATATGGCCCAAACATAATATCACGATATTTCAGAGTATTCTGACGAAAGCAATAAATTTGACGATATAACAAAATACAGAAAAAAATGCTTGTTAATCATTTGACTGCATAAACATAACAATAAAAAAAAAAATTCTGTAAAAACTTATATTACACAGGTTAGTTTCAGTGCAATAACTTTATTTAGTAAAGTTTTTAGTCATAAAGTAAAATAAAATAAAAATTCTCCCTCTGTTCTTTGGATTGAAAAAGTCTGTATAAAACATAAATAGTATAACAAAATAAAATCCACCAAAAAATATAAAGTACAGTTTAAAAAATTAAATGAAATGAAAATACTCAAATATTTTCCTCGGGAAAGTAGCTGGTCTCAAGGTTTGAGCTGCACAGCTCCCAGTCGCTGTTAATATAGTGCACAGTCAGACTACGGGTAAGACTCTGTCATCCTACTTGACCATAAATCCGTGATCGATGCAAAGTGATCCGCAGATGACAGTGAGGCTTGTACCTTTTCACGGTATTCTTCATACATGTCTAGGAGTGCCGTCTTGGAAAAATATTTCCTTTTCGGTCTAGCTTCTTAACAAGGTGCACGAAGCCTTCTTTCTCCACCGTTTGGATTAGCATCATATCTTTTGCCAAACAAATGATGACAGCTTGGTTAATATCTTTCCAGCGTCAGCTTTTTCTGTCATACGGAGTACAACTGGCGAGAGACTCGGTGATGCCATGCTGAACCAGCTTACTTTGTTTTGGTTTCGTAGCATTAGCTGCTGAGCTTTCCTCCCGGGCTTTCAGACAATCCTGGTACAGACTCGGGTGCTGAAGCTTGAGATGGTGAAATAAGTTAGAGGAATTTCCCCCTTTCAATTTTACAGGCTTCTTGCTTATTACCGTGGTCTGTGCTGTATCTGCTTGTTTGTATCCAAAATAATTCCACACCACTGAAATAGCTGCTTTTTTGGGAATTAATTCTTCGGCAGTACCGCTTCCAGCCATGTTTGCCTTCACCTTCACAACTTTAATAACTGTGCGCTGCATGACGCACGTGAGCGTTATCCGCTCCGTAATGGTGTGACGTCTTTACGCCATGAAATTAGCATATCGGGCAAAACAAATTTACCGGTATTATCGTGAATGATATGATATGGCCCACCTCTAGTGGTTATGTCACCTTTATTATGCTCTAACTCATCGCAAGGAAAGAGGTAAAATAACAACTGACGTGTGGATAACATAGAAAATTTCCTTTTTATTTTGCTCTGGCCCACAGACCTGATGGGGATCAGGAATATCTACTGTAAAGTACAGTGAGTAAAGGATTTGTAGATAAATCTGGTTGTGGACCAAAGGGTTGATTGAAACTACAGCAGCAGAGTATACTGTGTTTAGTACACTGCATGATTTGTTTTATCATGCTCCACTTTCCAACATTTCATAATGTTTTCAACATTACATATGTCTTGTACAGCAGTACTGTAGTTAATAACATATCTATTATTTTTTCGTTTAATCTCCCGGATACAACAAATTAGACCACATTCAGCCAGCAGTAGCAACCACAGCTCACATAGAAATGCTGCACAACATAGGGGAAATGGTTTCTGCTTATGAATGAATAGACAGCTTCAAATCTGCTCTTATCGGCTCTGCACAAACAAAAAAACAGCAAATACACACCTCCAAATACTGTAGAAGCAGTGGGGGGAAATAGAAATACTGAGAAACGAGGGGGCTGATATGGTATTCTGTGATTATGCAAATGAAGAGAGTATATAGGGACTATGTGACCCAAATATGGAGGAGAATAATGATGAGCTTAATCACAGGCAGAAGATACAGTACTCGACACCTCCACATGCTGTATAACTGGGAATATAACTGGAAAATAGATTATAAATAAGTTAGCCCCTAATCTAAATAAAGCCAGAGGAAAAGAGACATTTACTCGCTGAACTGACTGTCAGAAGAGCTGGAGTAAACCATTACGTTAATATGCAGAACATTTGCATTTTTTAACAGGATTTATGTATAAATAGAAAATAAATAGAGTGTTGTCTCTTCACTGTTGTCACTGATTGGCTGTCACAGCACAACCACTTACTCCAACTTTAAATTAAATGTATTTCTCCGTAATGAAAATCTGAAATATAATCTCTATCATATGCATCTCTTTCCACAACATGCATCAGATCAAAATCCAGGTCAAAATTAAATGCACTGCTAATGTTTGTAACCTGACTTTTTCATTCAGCAGCTTGTTTCTCAGGTTGTTTCCTCCTGGTCTGGTTTGAGTTTGTTTAGTCTGGAAGAAAGCTGCAGTTTCTGGTTTTAGACCCCTCATGCTGTCCTGTGTTGCAGCCCAGCAGCCAGCAGATGTCAACGTTGCAGCACCTCGTCCTTCACACTGTTCTGAGGGCGATGGGCAGCAGCTGAGGCAGATAAATCCACACCTGAGGCCGTTTGAACGGCGTGACAATCAGCGTGCAGCGACGACTGAATGATGCTAGATTAGTTTCCATCCACAACACAAGCAGAAACTGCAGATCTCACTGCTGCAGCAACACACAGCTTCCCAGCTGCTCACCATGGAACCACAACCCTGAGGACAGCTGAGTGTTCAAATGTTGGCAACACTGCATCTGTAAAGACCAATACTGCAGGTTTGACATGTGTGGCTGACTGTAGCTACCAGAGAGGTACCTGGTTGTTGAGAGATTTGAGATTTGGTGAGAGTCAGATTTCCAGAAAATAAACATGAAAATCAAGCTGAACTTTACAATAATGAAAGATTTAAAGAATAACAAAGTGGAAAATCTGTTGATATCAGATTCACAGTCTTTATCTCTGCAGCTGTGCAGCGAATTAACAAAACTGTGGACTAAACAGCAGAGCTCAGTTAGCAGAGAGCAGCACAGTGATGCTTTGTAATCAGTCGTCCTGTTGTCAGCGTTAAATGTTTGGAGAGCTTCTCTGACCTCTGCTGGGGACAATCAGCCGAGGAGTCGAGCGACTGGCCCCACGACTCCAGCAGCCAATTTAACGCCGTGAGCGTCGGAGGCTCCCGGGTCTGCTGCTCCGCATTATAGGCTCTAATTGATTTTCTGCTGTAATCTCAAGGTCCTGATGACATTCTGGATGTGGCTCATTCTCCTGGTGCCAATTAAAGCACGTTCCTCTGGGGTGTTCCAGGATGGAGGATCAGTGTCACCTCACAGTGTGAAAGTTGGGGGTTTGAAACCTGAAGGTTCCACTTTCACCCACAGTGTCCCGAGGAATTATTTCTTCCTCGGGACACAAATTTGTGTTTTTATTTACCACAACAAAAAAAAAAGTCAGCTGCCTTTCTGTCATGCAGTGCATCAACGTATCACAGTCATCTATAAAAATGAATCACGGAGGTAGACGTCCACCACAGTTCCTCCTCTGTGGGGATTGTTGACTGATGATAAACCAGATGCCGTCTTGTCTTTCTGTGATAAAGAGGAGCAGCTTGCGTGTCAGACTTTATCCTCAGTAGCAGGAGAACGAGAGATCAGCTTTCACGCTGATCTTCATGAACACGGAGAAACAACTGCTGGCAGCGTCTGAGGAGAGCTGACATCCACAGTCAGTTCAAGAAAGTTCAAAACCTGAACAGGCACGGTCAGTTTGGCCGAACAAACGTAACAGATGTGAACCTTTGGAGACTTTGCTGTGTATCACTGCATGTTGTTAATCAGTTACTGTGATGCTGAAGAAAACTGTCACAGTGAGTTTAAACACTGTAAGTGTTTCATGTCTGTATGATCAGATTTGACTCTGACAAGATGATCAGCAGCCAAACTAACTTCCTGTTTTTAGAACAGAGCTTCTGCACCTCACACGGTGTCTTTACCTTTCTCCCTCTGTGTCTCCATCACAGTTTAAACTGCTAGAATATAGGTGGAAACATGGATGGAAAAAATTAAAGCAACCGTCCATATATATATATATATATATATATATATATAAGGACAAATTCATTCAGCTGGTTTTTAGCTGTTGATGCTCCACTTGTTGGTTTGGGGATGGAGGTCTGAAGATCTGATGGGTTCCCACAGGAGCAGAATATATTTAGAGGTTTAGTTTTAAATGAACTTGTGAATATGAACTTTACCTAGAAAGAGTAACAGGTCAACAGGTCTTGGCATGGTACTCAAGGAAACACTGGGTAATCTAAACTACCCAACTGAACATAAATTAAACTCTAAATTCACAAAATTCAAAATTCATCACAGATGATGAAAATTTTGGAGCCCAGATGCAAAGATGGTTTATACAGTGTTCTGTGTTTACGAACACCTGTGATCTGCATGTGTGGTTTGACACTGAAAACATCCAGGACATTTATCGCTGTGGAAACAGGTGATCTGCAGCCTCATTAGCATTCAGACAGTCACACCAGGAGAACAAACCTCCGCTGTGAGCAGAGCCAAAGCACACAGCCACTAATTGATAGCCACATAATATTGTAGTTAATCTGCGGGATGATCCTCAGAAGGAGGGAGATGATGGACTGAGAGGCTCGACGCAGCAGGTTGTGCTGGAGGGATCAGATGTGGAGGTTAAAAACAGCAAATTGTTTATGTGGAGGAGGCTGTGGAGGGGAGATAAGCTGTGATGGCCACCGTCCTTTGTAAGACAAGAGGCTGCTGGCTTCCATTTTTCAAGGACGGTCAAAGGAACAATGAGAGCATGATGGATGCAAGCATAAATGTGCACTTTACTGTACCTGCAAACAAACGATGGTCCACACCTGGTCCACAGCAAGGGAAAATAAAATCAGTCTCAGGTCAGCCTGCGTTTCCAAAGTCACGTTTGTTTTATAAACATCTTCATGAAATTCATCAAACCGGTGAATCCAGGCTGTTTTTATTTTACATAAAAGACTGCACATGTTTCTTCACAATACATTTAAATCAAGCTTTGAGACATGATGCAAAGATCTTGTGAACACGTCCCTAAAAGTGGAGGATCCATTGAAAAGGTGCTGTGAGTTGGAATGGAGGAGATTCCCACAGAAAACAGGAGGAAAATGTGAAGGTTCAGTAAAACAGGAGAATCAATCAGCTCGACTGGCAGCTGATGTCGACACAGACATTTAACCAAACCTCCATCTACGTTGTCTTTCATGTGGGAATGGATCAAAATGAATGAAATATATGTCCCAGGGACACACACACACTGATTCATCACGGTCGTCCCTGCAGGGTCCCGACACTGGAAAAACCCCACTACAGTTGTTTTTATCGAGATTATGGCCCTCGCCCGTTTAAAGGTGTCACTGTGATTTACGGAAAACGTCACAAAGAGGAATGACCATATGCAGGCACCAGATAACAAACATACAGATTTATGTTATTTTCTTCACTTTTGACACTCGTTTCTTTTCTTAGCAATCTGCTGCTTTTTATATGTGAAGAAAATGGATTTGTCTTGTCAAGATACCTCAGACCGAACACTAGCTTACTGAAAACACAGACCACACTTACCTGCTACTAAATGTTAAGACACAAAGTCATGTTTGAGAACAGGTGTAGAAAACCTCAAGTGTAGAAAACACTAAAAATGCTCTTGTGCACCAGAGACAGATCTAATTAACCGGATATCTAATTAGCAGACTAGCTGCTGGACAACTTAATGCTAACATCAGCGCCGAAATGGACCCGAACAGTAAAAATGTAAATCTCATCCTGAGGGTGGAGCTGTAGAGGAAATCATTAACATCTAGAGGCCAATATATCCTTTCTGTTTGCTTACAGATGTCACTGTAGTTAGACAGGCAGGAGGAAGGCCATTTGTTGGGACTATTTTCTGAAGCGTATTAATTCACATGTGGTCTCCAGTGAGTATTTGTGACAGCAGTCAGTGACCGTGGGCGTGAGTCTGAATAAATGTTGATGGTGATGAAGTGCAGCAGTGCTGATCATTGATGTGTTTTATTGATGAGGAAGAGAATGAGACACTGGACGCTGGAGACATTCAGCGTTGGTAATCTACGTGATTTAATGACTGCAGGTGGCTTCACTGAGGACTCTGGTTAACCAAACACAACATGATTACATCACAGACTGGAGGACAGAGTGTTGTGTTTCCCATCGATCCTCTTCCTCAGCACACACGTTAAATATTTACTTGGCCAAACTTGTTCTGACACTGACAGAAGTTCATCCACATGACTTAATACTGACAAACTTGTAAAGTTCCTTCTGTCATCTTGAGATCCTGTCGATCTTAACTAATCCTCATCCTGAGCCTTCATCCTATTAAACGTTGCAGATTTTTATTCATCACTTACTGATCGAGAACATTTACATTTTAGATCAACACAGGAGCAGGATGCTAATTCAGCTACTTTTTTTTTTACAAAGTCTGCAAACAGCTTCTTTTGCTGATAAAGGTGAAGAGCCCATCATATTTCCACACTGCTTCCCAGAAGCTCTGGAGCTCAGTTTACTGATACAACATGGAACAGGTCGAGCTGCTGGACCAAAATGTAAAGTGTCAGAACTGTCTGTGAGCAGTTGGTGGAGGTAATGTGCCAAAGCACACAACAATATGCCAGTGAGATGACAACCAGACAAAGACAAACAACTTAAAAACATTTTTTAAAAGTCGCTTTTGCAAATAGGCCATATTGAACCTATCTTGTGACTTGATGGTGCTGGCGTGACTGTAGACGCCTATGTGTAATAAATGGTGTTTACAGGAAATGCACCTTTAATAAGTCACAGTGAACTGTTTCAGAAACAGTTTATTGACTGTGAGTTAGTGCAGCTCATTTAGCAGAACAGTGGCTGTTACTATTAACTGCTGAATGGCTCCTAGTTCACTAATGTGCACATAGGAACAAGTCAGGTGTTCTTTATATATCAGTAAATTTAATGAGGTGTTTGAGATATTCAGACTGCAGAAACAGGGCCTGCAGCCTGCAGAAAGGCCTCTGACAACTCAAGTATGTTTTTGTGAGATCATGACCTTCATGATCATGAGCAGCGTTTCAGTTTTAGCTGCCACCTGCCTCCCAGCTCCAACTATCAGGATGGAGTGTGACCAAACAAAAACTGACTGTGTTCAGCTGTGTGCAGCATTTAGTCAGACTGCAAACAAGCACTTGACTTTTTATCTTAATAGAGAACTGATGTGCTAAAGTATTCTGGGTAAATAAAAAAACTTTATGGTGCCATTACACAAATGCAAAGGGTTAACCTATCTGTGATGATACAGGTTCATCCCACCCTGACATTAAGGAGACAACAGGCAGAGTTTCACCTAAAGTACAATCAGAACACTTCTTTGATAAATATAAAAATATATCAGTACGTGAGAGCTGCATTCTGATTGGTCAGAGTATGTATAAAGAGAGCATGTAAAAATAAGTTGTAAAAATTGACCCACTTGTTGGGACTTATTCGTACAGTGAAATCCATCGATGTCAAATAACTCATTGACAAACTGTTGGCTTGAAACTTATTATTGACATGTGAGAAAATCACTTGTGGAATTTGTCTCTAGTGTGTGAAGACCCATATAGTGAAGCTAAGGGAAACCTTTATCATCCACATGTGACACCAAAGGATGTGACAAAGCGTCAGTATCTGACAGACCATGGAGTGAGAACAGTGAGAACAGGCTCAAACAGACGTCACTTCAGGTGACAGTTCAAAGGAAAGAACGTCTCATGTCTCTGAAAACACGTCCAGTTTCCTCTGTCCTCGTGTCTTAACTCGGAGGGACTAAGACACAAGAAAAAGATACTGTGAGTGAGGGAAACAAAGATGGGTCTAAGAGACTAACCCCTTAATTCCAATGTAAAAGGCAGCTTTGTGTTCCAGCTCCGACATGGATCGTTAGTGAATCCACAGGGTGCACGACAGCCCGTTACAGAAGAATTAAAAGCTCCAGCACAACAAAGTAGGAAATAACAAGAACCTCAATTAAAACCATTTAAGAAGAAACGAGGAAAAATAAAGGAGTGCAACAAGCTGCTCTGCTACTGAAACGCTCCTGATGCAGAACGACGCAGTGCAGACGATTGAACTAAACCGCTCTGCAGATGTGACATCATGTAATTAAGGCTATGTGTGTCTGTAGTTTGTTGTGTGACTCCACTTTGTGCACACATGACAAAAGAGGGATCCCTCCTGTGCTGCTCTTTCTGAGATTTTGTCCTCTTATTGATTTTTTGGATGGTTTTTCTTTATTATAAGATGTTGTATAGATCTTAAAGCCTCTGACACAGATTTGATTTGATTTGCAGTGTATGATGGTATGGTGTGTATAAGCCTGAACAGACAAACACACTGACGTATTGATGTAGACATTATAAATATGAGGGTTTGACTGAAGTATTGAATACGACTTATGTAGGCCACCTCAAACATCCAACAGTGAGGAGCAAAGCCTGGGAGGATTTCTGCTGGCTGGTCTCTCCCACATCAACACCCAGCTTCTCCACCCTCATGCCTCCCTGCTGCTGCTCCATTTTCCTCCCCACATTGTTCGGCTGACGGCTCTCAGAGCACTGTCACTCTTTGTTTGGGGAAAATAACTTCTCGGGTTGTGCTCAGACCTGCAGACGTGAAGCTGCTAGAACAAGAAAACTGATCTAGAACTGACAAATTAACTGAGTGAATGAACATATTAATGAGCTGATAAAATGTGTGATTTCATGCACAGTTGCACTGAGGATTCACGAGTCATGAGTTCTCTTGAAGCCTTTAAAGACATAAGATTGATTGTGATACACAGCTGTTCTACTTTAGTTTATTTGTATTCAGTATTTTTTTTGGTGTGTTTTTGGGAGGTGATCTGAATATCACTTTATCAGTATCGACTTGTGTAAAGGTCACCCTGCTATTCTGAGGAGTATCCAAACCCACACAGAGACATTTTTGCCAGATCTCCTCTGGTTTCATCTGCATCCTTGCTGAGGTGGAAAGTTTTGTGCACTTCAGAGAAACTCTTGATGAAAGGTGAAAGGGACAGAAAGGCCCCTGAGGACGAGATCTGTTTCTGCAACAAACACTGACGGAGAGCTGACACTGCAGCCCCTCTGTCTGTGTCTGTCACATTGTGTTGTTCTTTTCTTAACACACGCCACTTAAACACACGTTTCTCTGCCTGTAAAGGATTAATACGACTGGAGATGAGGCCTGTTTAGGAGCAGAAACTGGATTTTTACGTGTACACACACTGGACACAGACAAAATATTAAACAGTAGAGAGGACAAAGTGCTGATCACAGTCTGACAGAGCACACGGTACCAGTTCTACCACAGCATGCTTCTGCTGTTGTTTGTGAGGAGGAGGGAGGTGTTTGGGGTCGTTGCAGTGAAAGTCAAGGAGAGGACAAACAATTTGATTAAAAAGGCGACCTCTATCACAACCTCACCTCGACATTCCTTGAAGGTTCGATTAAAAAACAGGACAAGAGCAAAGCTGAGGATCATTTTAAAGTATTATCTCAGGTCAGTTATTTCATTGCACAAGTTCACACTCACAAAGGCGGAAAAGGTTCTTTTGTGTCTGCTGCAGTAAAGTCCTGCATTTGCGTTAAGATTTATGATGTTTTATTACCTTATGTTTTGTCAAGACATAATCTAAACAGATCCTCGATCAGATAAGTAATACTGGAAGTTCCATCTATGCAATTGTCCAGTTTAGTTATAGAAACAACTATTTGATAGTTAAATACGTCTTAGTTGTCATTTGTATTTGGGTAAATGAGCTGCTGAGCTAAACCCCAGCACAGTGGGGCAGCAAGTAGCTCAGCTGGTAGAGCAGTTGTCTACGTACACCAGGGTGAGTGGTTCAACTCCCGGTTCCTTCAGGCTACATGTTGATGTGTCCTTGGAAAAGACACTGAAACCCCACAGCAGCGCTGTCATCGATAAATAAAGTATGTCAGAGTTGTATTTGATGTGAAAACTTCAGAAGTGTGCTGTCATAGGTTCACATGTCACTACAAACGTGGAGATTAAAAAAACTATTAATGCCAGAGTGAAACAGCTTAAACTTTGGTCACAGGCTGGCAGCATTGAGTAAGTGACTCAAGTTAGGTGCCAAGTTATTCTGCCAAGACACTACCAACTGCATTGTGGGTATTTCTTCATGTTTTGATGTGGAGATACCAGAGAATTGCACATGAAAACCGGTGATACAAGTCTGTTATGTAATGATGATGATTAAACACTTGAAAAGTTATCTGCTAATATTTTATGGCGATGGATTTGGTTCACACAAGATGGGAGCAGATGTCAGGGTTCCAGTGCAGATCTGCTGTTTAACTAAAAGCACATCCAGTAAAGGTAGTTAAACTTACACCAGTGCAATTACAAAGCATGAAATGGTAAGAGTTTACTTTGAGACATGCACCATGATATCTCGGTGATTTGAACTTCTTTCAGTGTAACTCAGAGAGAGCAGAGACAGAGGTTGAGTGCGGACACTAAATATAATTGTGTGTGTGGGTTGTGCATCTCGTGGGACCTGCCTTTTTGTGGGTTTCATGTTTTGGCAGTTGCCTAGGTTGGTAAAACACGTCCAACTGTTCATGATCCAAACACATGTGATTTTGCCAAAGACCGGCCTGGACAAGACTGAACAAACAAACTGACCCATAACACTCAATTAAAACTGTATTTTCAGAAAGTGTCTTCTGCCAGTGATAAAGCTCCTCTTCTTCTCTGGCACTTTTATTTGGCATTAAGCCTTTTTCAGTGAGAGGGGACATCAAAGCGGAGCACTGCAGCCAGCAGCCTTCAGAGCCACAGAGACTCTAATCTGCCTCTTTACACTTCTGATCCAACAGTGTGGGGAAGCGTCCAGCGGGAAGCCGAGCCTCCGCTCAGTCAGATGTTTCTCTAGGACTCCCTCAGTGTCTTGTTTCATACAGTGATATGAGCATGAACTCTAGAGAAAGCACTCAACAGTACATAACTCACTGTACATCTATTAGTAGTAATAAAATAAACTGGAGCATGTGGTATACAAGGTGAGTAAGAATCTCAATGACCTCAGGCATCTAAAAGGCATTTTCTCATAATTCTAAATGCCAGAACTAATTATGGCTCAGAATCTCATAATTAACTAATCTTAATCTCATAATTACAAACTTCTACACAGTTTTCTGTCATTATGAAATAGTTATTACTTTAAATACTTATACAGCGGGGCAGGATCTGAAAATACAGAGGACGACATAAGGTGAGTATGCAGAAATGAAGAAGTTACCAAAATAAAAGTTTGATTTGTGGCAGAGTGTCAGATCAGTTTTCTTACCAACAACTCATGACAATTCATGGTAACTGCTCCTTCCAACGATTCTGTGTCAAAGGTCTTTCATGCTGCACAGAAAACACATCAGACACGAACACATAGGACATCAGAACCATGAAGTAAAGTCTGTTCGCAAATTATAAACTACATCATGATATTAACACTGCAAATCTTTTTTTTTTCTCTTATAAACATGAGCTAATTTTGCACCACGTCAGATTTGTTCTGCTGTGTTTACTGTGCTATGTTCTAAAATTGACAACAAAATGAAACCTGTAACAGCAGATTTATTCAACCACTTGAGGATGAAGGAAACAAGCAGCAGTTATAGAACTACACGCTGATTAATGTGATGAGTTTTTCCGTCCTTCTGACGGATCTGAGTTTTGTATTCCCTCTCTTTTACCTCTGTTTTTGGTCTCCACCAACTCCTGAGGGACATATCTGGCTCTTTAGCTGCTGAACGGTCCACTATCTTAGCTTTTGTTTTTTTTTGGCAGAATTGTTGCTATGGGAGATGTCGACACGAACAGAACTAATAAAGTTATAGGCTGTAAAATCTGCAATATGCTAAGTAGCACCCTAGAGCTGCGCAAAGCTGCAGAATTTATGCAGGGTTTTATCAGTACAAGTGATGTGTTTCACATTACACAATCATTTGATCCACAGCTACCTCAGCTTTTGAATATTTGTGTACTGGCACATCTGGAGGGTTGTTGAAGCCTGAATGTTTGTCAGATGAACCATAACCCATAACGTTCAGAGTGGTAACGGCATCATAATAAAAGCAAGAGGCTGATGACTCATGAGGACACCAGAAATTACTTCAGTGTTGTGGGAAAACAACCCCACCTGATTCAGATTTGATTTGCTAAGCAGGCTCCCACACATTCTTATTCATGTAATGTTGAACAGGGCAGGTTAACACTGCAGGCTGACATTAGAGGGAGTGACAGGGCCACTTCATTTAAAGATACATTACCCAGACCACAGCAGGTTACTGCTCCTCCTGAGTATTGGATGTGGAGTCCATGGCATCACATTATTGATCAGAACATTTAACATTGTCCCTGCTGAGGCTCAGTAAAGCTCCTCCACTCATCTCATTGCTGACAACACAATACAGCTGAATGACTGTCAGCTCAGATGGATCGTATGCCCGCATCCTGACAGAGAAACGCGTAACGTGTGCAGTAAGCTCCTGCGTGAAGGACGGTGGACTGCACCACCGGCAAAGGTTGAACCGCAAATGATTTATTGAAGTCATGGAAGGACTTCCTCCTCTCACTTTGTCTGATGGATTCATGAAACGTTTCGCTCTCAGAGAGGACATGAAGCATCAGAGGAGAAGCTATGGAGACTCATCAGCATTATAATGGCTTTATTTCATAAAGTTAAACACATAAACACATGAAAAAGCCATCTAGTTTGTACCTCTTGTGGAATTCTAATAGGTTTTTGTAGGAATAATTTCATCATTTTAAATATAAACAAATCGAACCTTTGAGGAAGAAGAAGAAGATGATTCTTGTTTCAACGATAACAGGACAAAAACATAATAATAGATTTGTAACCAGTTTCATCAGCAGGCGTCTTTGGGTTAAGGAAACACACTAAAATAATGAAAATGCTTCAAAAACTATAATTAAATGCAGACATTCATTGTCCTCAGAGGCCGTTTCCTCAATACTCTGACTCGTCCTCTAGCACCACAAGCACACTGGGGTTTCTGGTTTTCACTGAAACATCTAAGCAATTGTTGGATGAATTTTGTTGTGATTTGGTGCTATATAAATAAAGTTGAATTGAATAATAACAGAGTTTTATCAGGTCGATGGTGGGGCACAAAAATATAAAACTGAAGAATAAAAGCTGCAGTTGTTGCCACAAGAACATTGGAAGGAGGGGAAAGTTCGGTGTTCACTATTCTGCACAGCACAGTACACACTTTGTACTGTGAGGTTAAAAATAACCTGGTTGATCCTTCAGATCACCGTAATCAATCAAATGTCATCTGAGAACCAAAACATGAGTTGAGGCTGAGGCAGCTGGATTTAATAAAATCAGCCTGTTTTATAATCTGTTACAACACAATGACAAGCAAGAAATGCCTGTGATTAAGGAGAAAAGACTGATTACACACCACCACCCACCAGTTACATTAGCTCTGCTCTCACCAACCATCGCTGTGCTGCAGTTTGTCTGCTCAGAGCTCAGGTGGTCACAGCCGGATGGAAATGGCACTCAGGAATCACGGAGGCCTCTCTGGTGTGCCGCCTCCTGGCCCACGGCCCCCAGGGCCATCCTCAACCCCTGACAGATGGCCGACTTCCCAACAACATGCACGGCTGCAGCCAAATGCCAAACCTCCTGCACAGCCCAAATCAGAACTTTGTCGACGGCAGACCGCAGACCGGAGGCACTCTGGTTTTTAGGTTAATGCTCATGAAGGGAGCAGTGAAGGAGAAGAGTTTGTGGGCAAATATGTTATGTTTGCTTTGTTATACATCATTTTCCAGACCTCTAACGTGGCACTGAATGAAAAATTAGTCTCCATTTTTGAAGAAAGGCTGCACCTGACATCGTTCTCATGACCCAAACCACTGAAAACATAATGTGGCTGCTGAACACACTGAGCTCATTGTGAAGTTGTCCTGTCTTGTCTCAGGACTTCACAAGATTCACCAAAATAAATGTTAACATCTCAAATCCTCAAGCACACAGGATAAAAACTCACAATTGAACCTGTTTGACTCACGTTTACTTATTTCACTCAAGAAAATCAGTCACACATTTCAAAATGCTGAGCCCACTTTTCCAAACTGCAATCAGATTACAAGTACTTAACTCACAAATTTGCAGAAGGTTTAGCCACAGTCTACTGGTTTACAGTGTCTGGGAAAAGTGTGAGAGAATTTTAGGGGGGGAAAAACTCCCTTTAAAGGAAGAAACCTCCAGCAGAACCAGGCTCATGGTGGGCGGTCATCTGCCTCGACCGGTTGGGGTGAGTGGACAGAGGAGAGAGAAAAGAGCAGCAGGCAACAAGGGAAAAACAACAAGCTGCAGAAAAAACCCTGGGAAGGTTGGTAGGACCAGTAACTACACACAGGAATCATACAGCTCTGAGGTCGAGGATCCCTGCAGACAGGTACAGAGAGAAGGAGACAGAAGACGAAGCACAACTACAGCAGAGACAAGACACAAAGTTAATGACATGCAAGTTTGATTTCTGAGTCCTGTGTGTGATTTAGGCAACAAATATACTTTGTTGGTTCACACAAGCACAAGTCCATGTGCTGCAGCTTGTTGGGATTTTTGTTGCACTAATTCCTGTGTCTCAGACTGTGCTTGCCTGAGCGTCACACCTTCAACAACTTGATCCCTGGTTTTATTGTAAGGTATTTTCTCTGTATAACACAGAGGAGTAACCATCAACACTCTTACATCTGTCTATTAGCTGCTGTTTCAGTTTGCATGTCTGTGTGGTTCTACTTCTTTTTACCATGCTGCATTTTGTAGATGCATTTGTTTGATTTATTCTCAAAAGTTCAGCTTTAATCTTCAAATGTCAAGTTTATTCTCAACATTTTGACTTTATTGTAGAAAAAAAAAGCTCCCTTAACATGACATGATTCATTGATCCCTTTGGGCAAATTGTTGTTGGACAGCTACCAGACACTACATGTCAGCACTACTACTGGGTTTCGGTGTCTTGTTCAGGGACACCCTGGCATACAGCCTGGAGGAACCGGGAATCAAACCACTGATGTTTGTAGATGACTGCTCTACCAGCTGAACCACATCCCACCACCTAATATCTCAAATACTTCATCGTGAAAATGTTAACCTAGTAAATTATAGTCTGCCTATTTAACAATAATTGTCTAGTAATTGTTCAACAACTTTAAATGAAATTTCAGCCATTTTATATGAAATAAATTAAAATTCTGGATATAATTACTTCTTAATTGCCCCCCAGGTCTAATGAATGTCCAGAATGTGAAGACATTTTGAAAATTTATTATAATTATCTGAAGATTTTTGCAATTTAAGAAAATATTTCACCCAGTTACTGGGACAGAAAAAGCAGAAACTTATCTGAGAAATAAGCTAGTTCACTAATAAATAACCATCATTTTCCATCAATGTCATGTTTTATTAAAAATATTATTTTACTTGTCTCAAGAAATAATGAATAATTAGTAATAATAAAGTTTCTGGTTTTGAGCACAAATTACCAGGTAATTACATATTTAAAAAAAAAAAGTATTTCACATCAGTTAGTTGTGATTTCATTTAAACCACGGAACAATTACTGAGTAATTCTTCTGTAATTAGTGACTGTGATGTACAGTTACTGTAGATGTTGATATCTGGCAACATTTTACTGAAATGTTTGGTAATTAAATTTTAGGGTAATCCAGCCTTAATAGACACACAGTGGGGTAAAAAATACACATTTAATCTAACATTATATATTAACCTTGATAAGATTGAAGAGAAATAAAATGCTTCCTGACAGTCCACCTCAGCTGATTACTCACCGTGTTATATTCTGCAGCCACATGAACTTATCTGTCTCTGTATCGTCGTTTCCTGCGTCACTCAGCTGAAATCTCTTCCTGTCTGGACTTTTACCTGTGTCTGATTTGTTTGTCTGATTTTGACTCTTTCTCCATCTGTGTTTACCATCTGTTTCTTTACCATCGCCGAGGTGACGAGATGATCTGCATGTCATCTATATACGAGACACGAGGCAAACATTAACAGAGTATTGCATCATGTATTTTTCCCATCCACTAATTCCCTGCATGTTGATAGGATGTGTGAACTTAAACGACCTTCTTGCCCCCACACAGTGAGAGAAGCTTCAAACAGGTGTTTTGCATGTTAAAAGCTTCTGGTGTCTCTGGAGTATTAAGTTTTAAGTCTGTCACGCATAAGCCTCGAGTTTTCCTACATTTTAACTCAGCTCACACTTCAAAAAGAGAGCTCGTCATCACATCCAGTAAAATATAATCCTCACACACAAACAGCTGTCCGTCCATGCCTGTACCACACCCCCCTCAGTGAACGGTTCTCTGAGTCCCCGACGTGTGTGTCAGTAAAGATTCTGAATCAGAAACCTTCCTGCAGCTTGGTCAGCTAATTCCTACACAGAAGCTGATGGGAAAGTGGAACCTGATATCCACAAGGCTCCAGCTACTCTGCTCCGTTCTGGGTTTACTGGTCACAGTTTGTCTAAAGTTTCTTGTCTTGAAACTATTTTTGTCTCCCTACCTGTCACATCCTCAAAAATCCATCGCTGATGAAACATGAAGATCATCAGTGACACTTCTGACAATCATTTCATATTATATTCTGTGAAATCACAACACTGAGAGCAGGATTATTCATTTGTAGGGAAGTATGGGAAAGGTTGTGTCAGGAGGGTCATTCGACATAAAACCTGTGTCAGATCAAATATGTGGATCATAATCCAGATTTCCAAGACCCGGGTTATCAACAACTGCCAGCGCTCCTGTTGAGCAGCATGGTACAGGTGGAAAATGTGCTGGATGATCTGCTGCAGCTCAGGTCATCTGCCGCTAACATTAATACAGTGATTATGAAACATGCTGATGTCTGTGTTGGTGGGGAAACGTTCTTCAACACAACATGGTTACGTGGAGCCAAAGATTTTACAGCATACGAGGGAAAAAGCATCACTCTCCAAGTTCGTACTAGTGGATTTTTACTCAAGTGCATTAGATTACAGAGGTGTTTCTAATGTTTTGGCCCCCTCTAAATATAATGCACTCCAGTACGAGTCCACCACCCACTATGACCAGTTTCAGCTAAAATGGAGAAATCATGGCAGAGCTGCTATATTAGACTGTACAGGTGTACCTAATAAAATGGCTAGTGAGGGTAGATGTAGCATCAGAACACAAAAAGGTTAATATGACTATAACAATAATAGAAAATGTACAATATGTGTGTAATCACAGAGCATGGGTTCTTTATAATGCAGCCTGAACGTCAGGACTAACATCTCTGTGGTTCCTACAGTCTTGGAAACAAAGCTGCACTTTGAAAATGTCCAGTAAGTACACAACGTGAAACTTATTTTAAGCTTCTAATTGCTGGCGGGAAATAAACTGCAGGGTGTGACTGGTGTAATGTTGTTGACTCAGGAAGGGGACACTGTTGAAAAGCAGCCGCTTGTCTGCTTGTATAACAAAATAACACCAGAGCCATGTCTGTTGAGTGTGTGTGTGTGTGTGTGTATTTATGGTCATTATGCTTTTTCCGTCTCCATCTGAGGGTGGCTGTACTGATGCCGTTTTCCTGCCAAACATGTGCCCTAGTTGCAGTTGGCAGCACTTCTCAGGGCGTAGTCCAATGTACACAGTGCACCTGTCAGCTCTGATGGGACAGTGCAGCCTTGTTCCTACCTGTGAGGAAATCAAACAGCCATACATGACTTAAGATCGATCTTCTCACCTCTCAAAGTGACAAACTAAAGTCAAGATAATGGAGGTGAAGGAGGAGTCAGTGTCAGTTTTAAGTTAGTTAATAGTTTTTTAGCTTCCATTTCTTCTATTCCAACTTTTTCTAAAATGCAATGACAAATATAAATTTCACTTAACAGAATACGCAATATAAAATTAAATCACATTAATCAGTGAAAACACTGAAAGTCTTGTCAGATAAAAAGAGGTTCCATCCACCTATTTTTAGTTTGCAGCTCGGTGAGGTGGAAACGTTAAAAGCAAAATGTGACGAATAATGAAACACTTTTCACCCAAATATGCCTCAAACTTCAGCAGCAGCAGACGCCCTGTAACCATCTTCAGACTCACACCTGAAAGAAGCAAAGACCATCTTGTCAACTCCTTCTGGTGCAATGATGATTGTTCACCTGCTAACGTTAGTGTAACAGTAGGTGGTGATTTCCTGCACATTTGGATGAGCTGATGACTTTTGTGATGTTAAAAATCTATTTAGTCCTAAAGAAATGTTCAAATGAAACTAATCAATACTGAGTATCAGAGACACATGAAGAATCCTTTTCTCCTGAAAGACACTCGAGGAAAAGCTAAAAATAACTCATCGTGTTCCCATCAGGAGTTACTCATCTTGCCACAGCAGAATCGCTCCCCTGCAGTTCACAGGTTCAGTGATAGCAGCAGTTTTACTCACACAGTCAGGTGAACACGGCTGCTCAGGTGTGTTTTTCCCTCATTAGTTCATTTACAGGTAAACACATAAGAAGTCTAAATGCAGTGTTGTAAAAACATCTGGAATTCCTCCACAGTTCATACAGAATTTTAACAAACACCTTAAATTAAAGCTGAAGCTAAATAATTATAATAAAAATAATAAATAATAATAAATAAGTAATAATGCAAAAGTTCTAAACGTGACCCACTGGACTGGACCATTAGTGCCACCAGCTGTTTGTGCTCAGGCTCCATATAAACCTGAAATTCACTCAAATTCATATCTGCTTTCACAGATTTTAATCCTGTTTAAATGTAAAGTTTAATCTGAATTTGTAAGAGCTTTAGTAATTTTGGATTTAAAAATGAGTTTAATAGATTTACTGTGAATTCAGGTGGTTGAACAAGGTGATGTCGAGGGGACGAGTGTGACAAAGCATGAAACACAAAATGGCTGCTCAGTCTTCCAGGTGAGTAGTTACAGGGAGAAAACAATAAATGGCTGCTAGGCTCACAGCTAATTCAATTTCAATTCATCTTTATTTGTATAGCGCCAAATCATAACAAAGATCATCTCAAGGCACTTTACATAGCAA
>JAUMHL010000016.1:17209708-17227385 GCA_032362345.1 Sandelia bainsii | reverse complement strand
CTCTTGCTAATTCCAGTCAAAACTCTGGCTGCAGCATTCTGGATTAACTGGAGGCTTTTTAATGAATTATTGGTGCAAGCTAAGTTCCAAGTTCTCAAATCCAAAAGGGCAGAATCACACACAGAGACATGAGATATGCACCAGTCCTTAGTCCAAACTCCAGAAAACCAAACAGTTCAGGGTGAAAAAGAATCTTAAAGTGAGACTAACAGAACCAGTGACAGAGCAGCTTTCAGAGAACAGGCACAGGTTGTCAACAAACTGGAGTCTTCAGGAAGGTTATTGGGCGGGAGAGAACAAACAGGATACGGATACAGACTAGAACAATCTGGGAAGTGAGAAACTGGAACAGGGCAGGTTAAATAGGACACAGGACAGGTGTGGGCAAAGAGACTGATTAGTGGAATGTACCACTGCAGAGGGGGGAACAGGAGGAGCAAGAGAGAAACTTCCATCTAACAGGAAGTCAGGGGCAGTAACCTGCACACTAGGTCTGCAGGTACAGGAACTTACTTCCTCTACCTTCATTTCTACCAGAGGAACCAAGGTGTAAATTGAGTCTAGAACTTTCTGAAGGCCCAGGAACTACTGGGGCGGAGCTTGAAGTGCTAAATGTCACTGATTGGTCACATGATGTACACCTAGCATTTTAAAAACTTGTTGAACACATAAAAGACCAACTATCGTATTCTGATAGTGAGCTTATTTTCCACATTTTCCCGAGGCGCAAATCAGAATTTCCTTTAAACCCAGGAAAGTTCCAGCACAAATATAATCATAACAATTATCATAAAAATATGTTGAGCTGTTGCGTGTCTGAATTTCACAAGCTCTGAAGTGACGTGAGAATCTCATCTGCAACATAACACACACACACACACACACATGACCGGTGTGTCATGAAAAGACATTATCATATCAAAGATGCTACAGTACTGTGCAAGTGATGATCTGATCCTCAACATAAATTAACACATCAAATCCAGCATTAGTTATTAAATGTTAATTTGAATGTGTAAAACTAAACCTCACTGTGCATTGCATAATCACAGTGTTACTATATTACATTTGTTTTATTGAAAAAAACAATTTGAAAATCTATGATTTAGGACTGAGGATTGAACTTGATTCACTGTTTGTATCTTATCTCTCAGCTCATGTGCTGTAAAGCAGCATCTGTTTCTCATTATCAGTTATTTCTGCCTTCAGATCACATTCATACCCTCAGTTTCCTTCTGAAAAAAACTGTGTAAAGGTTTTTCTTTCCATCTGCACCTTGGCTAAACCACATTTATCCCAAAACTCCACGTGGCGTTTTGAACGGGCATGGCCTCAGTGAGAGCTTCTGTAACGTCATAACGTCCTGCAGCAGCTCAAAGCACAAAGAGTTTTGGACTCGTTGTGGTTGTGCGTCACTCTGTGATCATTTCTTTGTCTTTCTGCCTTTGTTTCGTGTCTCTAGTCTCTGTGATCATTCACCTCTCAGTTGTTAGGAAGCTCCTTCATTACTATAACATGTCAGGTTAATGTGTCTGCTGCTTGTTGTGCAGTTTCTCTTTACTGCTGCAGTATGAAAGAAATCTGGTGATTAGTTTGAATATGTTTTGTAAACATTTTAAATTAAAGTAATTTAAATTAAATTAATTTGAAGACAGTTGTTATACAATTTATGTAGAGTCGCTTCTTTGTCCTGCTTAAAGGCCAAAACACAAATTTAATTGTTTGTTCAGTTTTATTTACTGTTAATGATTATTTGATCAGCAAAATAGTTTTCTATTGATTTTCAATTTACTATGTCTTGGAACCATTTAACTGTGTAATTTATGCTTCTCTTGTGAATTCAGTGCAGTAACTCTTTAAAAAATGGTATCGTGGCACAGAGACAATTCAAATGCAGAACTTTAAAGAGTTACGTTTCGAATAATGGGAAAAGCAAGGTTTGTAGTGAAAACAGGTACTTGCAGAAGAGTGAGAAAATCCAACAAGGCAGGAAACCAATAAACTAGTGATGGTGGAAATCACAGGCAAACAAAAGCTGGAGATTGAGGCTACTGGACGAACTATAGAACGTGGCAAAGAGTGAAGACTGGTGGCTGTTTTAAAACACTACAGGCTTAATTAGCCACAGCAGAACAGGTGAGCAAGAGGGTGGAGCCGGATCAGGCGGCACCACTGAGAGGAGGGTCAGGGTCTGGAACGAGAAGAGAGTAAGTGAAGGTCCATGTCTGGCAGAGTGATCATGACAATTTATCCATTTTACTTCCTTATTTCCCTGTTTATTTTTTTTACTTTTGTCCAACTGTTTTAGGAGGAACCAGGAGTCGAACCACTGACCCTGCAGTTTATTACTCAACACAGTCACAGTCATTACGAGTTGAACTCTCTGGATCCCACAGCACTAACTACACACCATGGGACCTCTAAGTGGTGAATGGTGACAGTGTCACTGAAGTCATTCTGGAAACCATGAAAAGCCCTGTGTTTTCTGACCCACCCACCCAACACAAACTCCTACTAATGCCAGCTTCCTCTCTCCATACATCACCAACTTTCTCCCTTGCTTGAGTGATAATTAACACTAACTTTGCAGAACTCATGCTACTGGGGCACAGAAGACGGACAACCTTGAAACACCTGCTGTCCACATATAAAGTTTTGGCACAAACACTGTTGTAGATGTATGTGGATATATTTAATATTTTTGGTTGAGCTACTCCTGTGTACTTGTGTATCAGCTCCTCCTGAGGTACAAGTTAGGAATCAGTGATGTAATAAGACAGGCGGTGTCAGCTATTCTGAAGTTACTGTTATTTTTATTTTTGATGTAGTTTATAGTCCAGCTGTCAGAGTGTGAAGCTTCACACATTATCACATTCAGGCACAGAGGAGTCCATCTAAAACAGGCTCTTTCTTCCCTGTACAGCTCAGTGAAACCTCGTACCTCAGTCCCAGTCCCAGTTTGTCAGTCTGGAACTTTTTTCCGGCCATACTTTTCTCCATGTGTTGGGCTCGGTGATAAAAATAGACACGCTGACCAACGAAAGCAACGATGGTGCCAACAGTCGCTCGCCACCCACCAGCAGAAGTGCTTGGCACCTGCTCGTCCCTCCAGTTTGTGAGTGTGCGTTGCCTGGAAACCAGCATTCCCCCTGTCAGTGGGGCGGATGCTTAATATGATGGGGGCACAGAGCATTGTGCTGTTTACTTTCTTTTAAAGGGGCAATGAGATATCTATGACTTCTGTCAGCTTCTATTAGTGATCAGTGGGAGACACGACCTCATCACAACTTGTCTTGAAAAACTGCCTCATATGTAATATGACTAAAAGGGTTTGCCCGATATGTTTGAGATGGGAAACCATGTGTTGGATGATACAAACAAAGTTATTTTACACAGTATTTTGGGCAGAAACGTATAATAGTGCTTTCTGGTCTCCTGACCTTGAGTGTAATGATGTTAAATTATTAAGTGCCACGAAAAGACTAGAATTAATGTCCCTGAACTACTCACACACATCTGTTTTGTGAAGAAACAGAATGACCTACACTTTGTAGTGTCACCTGTACAGGTAATTCATGAACTGTTGGCAACCACAGGGAGGTTTTTCTGCATGACTGTACCTTCCCTGGAACACACCCCTTTATTGCTAGAAGCAATAACGTTTGGTTGTGTTTTTGTGTGTAGGTGTCACGAATTATTAAAACAAAGGTACTGTTCCTAGAAAGACACAATAAAACTCAGAAGAAGTAGATCTGTGCACATTAAGTAAACATACAGTAAATGTACAAATACACAATTACATTAACTCAAGTAAATCTTGTACTTTTACTGCACTACATTTACTTGAAAACTGAAGTTTTCAAGTCAAAGAGGCAGATTAATAAAATCAGCTCCATCGTTACAGCTATAACATTCAAGTGATGAACATTAATGCCTCAGTAATTATGATGCAATAATATCATATTCACTGATGTGAAATGAGCCATTCTCCATAAAGAGTACTTTTACTTTTGGTACTTCAAATATTTTTGAGCTAATAATTTTGTCTTTCTGTGACATTTAACATACAACATGTAAGTAATTTTTCCAGCAGTATATACACATACAGCTACACACATGTACACACGGTGAACACCGGGGGGTTAAACAGAGGTAAGCACTCGTGTAGCCCTGTTAGCCTCCAGAAAGCAATGACTAACTGTGAGGTAGCAGGGAGGCTAGCCACTGACATTCAGGGCTGCTCGACAGAAACATGTTGAAGGCAGCGCGATGACCCAGAAACACAGACGAGCCTCGTCAGCTCGAAGGAACAACATGTGAGGAAATGAAGATGGACAAGCAGAAACATGAGCACTAAACTTCTGACCTGCAGAAAGAAAAGACAATGCAAAAGCTTTAGAATCAGCAGACACTGACCTAACCTGCACTTTTGTCTTTATATGAAAGAACTGTTTAGTTTTATCCATGCAACTTTATTGTCTCAAGATATTCAAGCTTCTTCAGGAAGTCTTTGTGTATTAAATCAGTTTAAAATAACATCCAACTGGCAGATAGTTTCCACACATTTAAGCTGTTTAAGACAAAGAAATTTAGATGGAGATGTTCTGCAGAGGATTTCTGCCTGGTGCATATTGTTCAGTGGACCATCAGATGCTAATCAACAGTGTGTGAGCCCAATGAAATGCAGAATTTTCTAACATTAGACACAAGTATTACTCATTAGTTTAGCTTACTAATCACTTCCACATGCATTTCCTTCACAGTATGTGGGCCTCTACAATTACCTCGAAACACTGAAAGCTCTTCCCTGTGCAAACAAGCTTTCCTCTCACCACTTGGATTAGGATTCAGAAGTCTTCAACCAGAATCTTCTGCAGTTTCTCTCCTGTGTAACAACAAGATCACAAAGGGCAGAGACACAGAAACAGCTTGTGAAAATATAGAGGGGAGAAGGGATGAATATTGTATGTGTTTTTAGAAACCTTTATTTAACCACTATGTCTAATGGGACATTTGCACACTTCTTTCATGCTGCCTGGTCTCAGCAGTGGAGGGAAATTTGTCACAATGGGGCTCAAGAAGGACAAAAGGAGCAAATTATTGAATCTTATATTTATATATTTAAACTCAGTTAAACATAGAACTAGAATTACTGCATTGCAGCTGTAAGCTTCTCTTCCTACGCTGTCAACTTGTCATATTCTATTCTTGACTTGAATTTGAGTCAAACTTGAAGAAATTCTGTCTAAGCCTACAAGTGATATTGTGCTGATAAGGATGGGCAGGATGAATGGAAGTTAATCTTGACCTTTGACTTTTGACCACTGGTAAATATAAGAAGTGGATGCTTGTGCAAAATTTGGAGAAAATCCTTCAAAGCATTCCTCCATATATGGACACGGGGTCACAGTGACCTTTGACCTTTGAACACCAAAATCTAATCAAGGTTAGAGTCTCCAGAGATATTGTGTTCATAGATATGGGATCAATGGACGGGCAACTGGAAAACATATCTCGTCTGGCCACAGCCATCACTGGCACAGAGTCATAAAAAGACATTCAAACAAAGTGTGTAGGTCACAAAATAAAAAAACTAAACAAGAACAACACTGATGGAAGCAGAGCTCACTACACAGTGAGTTGCTGATTTCCATCTGGCCGTGCTGGCGTACGCTCGTTGTGTAGTGATAAAGTAGAAAAGATCCTCTTAAATGAAGCAGGCAGGTGGATGTTAAACAATGGATGATAGCTTGAGACGAGCGCTGACTGTAGTAAAAAATGTATGTAGTCAAACATATCTCTGATTTTCAAGTGAATTCATTCAATTCAGCTTTTTTTATTAAATAGTCTCAGATCACAGGTACGAGGCCACCACCTTATCAAACGCGATGTTAAGCTCAGCATGATATTTATCATTAACATTCAAATTTCCTCTGTTTGGAATCTCTGTTGCCACATTTTGTGCAGGTCGTGTACCATTTGACGGTCTCTCAGACTGTGTGTTTTTGTTGACTTGCTGCAGCTTGCTGCTGTCTCAAATCAGGTGAAACCACTCCCAGCTAGAATAAACTGTTACCAGGCTGGTTGAGTTTTGGAGTGCAACCAGGAGAAAGAAACTCAACAGCTGACTCATAGCAGCTTTTTATGGCTTCTAATCAGACTAGGCAAGATAAACTCCACCCTCCAGGCTCCTGCAGGTAACTGACAACAGAGTAACAGAGTAGAAACAAGAGTGAGAAGTCAAGTTCAACCACCACAAGTTTGAATTTAAGAAATTAGATGAGTGTTAACATAGGGTGTAGTGTGAACTGTTGGTTTTCAGGCCTCCCTGAAAGAAGATGGGCAGTGACTCGGCTACTGTGACGTCTGCACCTCTTTTACATGTTATCACATCATTCAGTCGTTATCTGTTGTTGACAGGACCATGGTTATGGGCAAGTTGGTCATTACTCCACCTGTTAGTTGGCTCAGTAGGTTGTTATTTTGCACAATATACCGGATCTTCAATAATAAACACAGAGCAACAGCTCCGGGTGTGACACAAAAAGGTATGGAGAAAGATTGTGGTTTAAAATGTGAAACAAGCAGCTGTTTCCAACCCATACAACCTGACCTCCATCTAAAATGAACCCTTTCAATAGTGACTCTTGCTTATGCCAAAAGCTGCTAGATATTGGGAAACTGATCACATGTAATAATATGCACTTACTTGGTTAGTGGTTGGACATTAGGTCTTCTACTGAAGCATAACTACGATGATGAAAGTTGAAGACCACAGAATAGTGTGATAAAACTTGAATCAACAGCCTTCAGTTGGAAGTTGGCCACAACAGAAATAGAATTATTAGAAGAATTTGCCTGAAGCTGTAGTTTACACATGCCTGTCCAGACACATTTTCTAATAATCAGTTTATACGTGAGTCCAAGTGGACTTTTTATATCCACTGTACTTGAGGACAGTGACCTTGACCTTTAACCTTTGACCATTAAAATATACAGTGGATATAAAAAGTGTACACGCCCCTGTTAAAATGCCAGGTTTTTGTGCTGTAAGAAAATGAGACAAGAATTAATCATTTCAAAACAATATTTGCCCGCTCTTCTTTTCAAAAGCACTCCATCTCTTGTGCACAGCCCTCTTCAGGTCACCCTACAGATTTTCTATTGGATTTAGGTCTGGGCTCTGGCTGGGCCATTCCAAAACTTTTTGTTGATTCATTCTTTTGTTGATTTGGATGAATATATGGGGTCATTATCGTGATGAAAGGTGAAACCCCTCTTCATCTTCAGCTTTCTAGCAGATGCCTGAAGATTTTGTGCCAAAAGTGACTATTTGGAACTGTTCATAATTCCCTCCACCTTGACTAAAGCCTCCGTTCCAGCTGAAGAACAGCATCCCCAAAGCATGATTCTGCCACCACCATGCCTCACTGTGTGTATGGTGTTCTTTTGGTGATGCAAAGTTTTGTTTTTGCACCAAACATACCTTTTGGAATTGTGGCCAAAAAGTTCAGCCTTGGTCTCATCAGACCATAACACAATGTCCCACATGCTTTTGGGAGACGTGATGTATTTTTTTGCAAAGTTTAGCTAGACAAGGCTTTTGTCTTGCAACCCTACTCCATAGTCCAGACATATGGAGAATGTGGGAGATTGTTGTCACAAGTAGTACACAAGCAGTACTTGCCAGAAATTCCTGCAGTTCCTTCAGTGTTGCTGTAGGTCTCTTGGCAGCCTCCCTGACCAGTTTTCATCTTGTCTTTTCATCAATTTTGGTCGAGGTCTTGGAAACGTCACCGTTGTCCCATATTTTCTCCACTTTTTTATTACTCTCTTCACTGTGTTCCATGGTATGTCCAATGTTGTGGAAATGTTGTTGTACCCTTGTCCTGACTGATACCTTTCAGCAATGAGATCCCTTTGATCTCTGCAAACCATGGCTTTTGCTGAAGCATGCAACGGAGTAAATGTTTAGAAAATCCTACTTGGACAGCTGAACTATATTTGAGGTTAATCAGTCTCTTTAATTGATGGCAAGTGTTCCCAAGAAGACTGAGTGCTGTAATTAAATCAAAAGGTGCTTCAACAAAGTATTAGTTTAAGGGTGTGCACACTAATGCAACCAGCTTTTGTATTTTTTTAAATTTTTTCCCCTAACAGATTTGTTTTTCAATTGAATTGTACAGTTTATAGGCCACATTAACAAAAACCTGACATTTTAACAGGGGTGTGTACACTTTTTATATCCACTGTAATCAGTTCATCATTGAGTCCAAGTGGACATTTGTGCCAGATTTGAGGGAACTTTCTGCAATGTGTTTCTGTGATGTCATGTTCAAAAAAATAGAACGGACAGACAGACGAACAACCTGAAAACATATTGTCTCTGGCTACTGCTGTCTCCAGCTTGGAGGCATAACAGTGCTGACCAAGAGTTGTCCACATTAACTTTGTTAATATATTTGAAAAGCTTCCTCAGCTGTTGCTCATTTTTGACCACATGGCTCGAAAGGAAAGATCTCCTCCTGCAGCTGATACAAATTTGTATCCTAAACTGTATAAAACTGTGATTCTTCTTCACATATTCTGTCTACCTATTTCAGACGGAGTGTTGTTGAGTTTCCATGCAGGAGTGATGGAGGAGTTGATCATTGACTAAATGATCTGATTGCTTGTATGGATGTTCCACTGAACAGTCAAATGATTTACAGTATCCACAGAGGTGTGCCTTTATATCCACCTCTGTGTTTGATTTGCAAATTAATATATAACCATCCCATAAAATATGGACATTACTCATATAACCTCTGTCTGAAACAAAGACAAGCTTTTTACTGGCAGCAGTGAAACCTTTTTATGTAAAGGCATCTAGATAGCAGTCTTAAAAAAGATAAAGAATAAACACACCTGGGCAGTATTTACCTAAAAGAGTGTGTGTGGGTTGTGAGCATGTTTCCATGTTGTCATAAGGAGGTGGTTTTTCAGAGAAACCAGAGAGACTGATAAAGGCGTGTGCATCCTGATGAAGCAAACACCAACCAGGCATAGTTTGCTCTTTACTTGGTTTTCTCTTCTAAATTTGCTACTTACCGTGGTTCAAAAGGTTATGTTAAACATATTTGTAATCGTTATCTTTTAGCATAGTGGTCAGCCCTTAAATCGCCCTTGTCGTTAATTTCAGAACCACAGGTGCACATCTTTCATTTGGATCCATCTGCTCATAGTCATGGACAGGACAGTGTTTCTTTTTTCAAGTAAAAGTAGTAAAAAGCAAATTGACTGCACTATAAATGTTTTTTACCTTTAGACAAAGCACTTTACAATTAGCATCTCATTAACCCGTTCACGTGCACACTGATGATGCAGAGCTGCCATGTAAGGTGCTGTCGTCACTCACCTGGAGCAACTGGAGGTTTGGTGTCTTTCTCGAGTGGAGCAGGGAATCTTGCAACATGCGGAGCTGTGAGAATTGAACCACTAAATGTGGGGCAACTCACAGTCTTCACATCATCACATATACATCATGATAAAACGGTAAAAACAATGTCACAGGATGCTTTGCATGTTTCTGTGTCAATTTTACAACATTTCATTACATTTTGAGAAAGAGGAAATAAAACTGTAACAATGTGTTGAGAACAAACAGGCCAGTTTGTATTTTAATTCAGCATTCAGGCAGTGTGAACGTTTGCAGGTTGCTCTGCACTCAAACGTCATCTAGAATCAGGCCATTTATTCAGATTTGCACCATTTGCCGTGAGATCTTGTGGTACATTGACTTTGACTGCAGAAGAGCTGTTTCACCCCCCTCCCCCCTCACTCAGATCATGAAGTCTGAGGATGCAGAGACAAGGACAATGGCTCCTCAATGCTTCACTGCATTACTGCAATCATCTTGAGGCTGACTGTGTTTGTGTTCATACGTGTGCTCCTGTACATGCACTGTATGTGCTCTGTGCTGGCAGGCAGATGAGGGGAGGGGGGTGGTCAGGTTCTCACTTTCAATCTACATGCCCATAAATCATGTGGTGAACACACCTTCACTCCTTTTAGCAGCCGGCCACTGTATTTTCTCACTGAGACGCTCCACAGATCAATAACTTCAAACACTCCGATATTAAAGATAAACAGGCTGCTGGTGGCTTTTGGGTTTAATCACTGACATATTATCCATGAACAACATTCCTGTTTGTGGTTAGTTTTGGCCTCTGAATGCTGCATATAAAGGAAATAACAGTAGGTGGTGATGAATCATTTATTAAGAAGATGAACTAAGCAGAGGGTCCTCCTAATGGATAATATATTAATAGTAAATAATGACTGATAAACTAAAAAAAATATTGGTTTATTATTATTTATTATAAAGACCTCCTTCTTGTTCCTCAATAAACCACAGCTAACAAGGAACCAGTGTTTGATATTAAATAGAAGTTAGTCAGATTTTTCCAGGTACTGTTAATCAGTAAAATACAAAAACAACTTGGTCAAAAACAAAGAGAAGTTACCAAAAAAATAACTGTTAGGCGAAGGTATGTGGGTGCAGACTGATTCAGATCCTGTTTACACCCTTACAAAGATGTATCTTGGGTGAACAGATCACAAGTGGACAACTCTAAATACAAGTGTAAACAGCCACTAAGACATTGTCACGCCTCACACCCTGGCCTGCCTTCCTGGTTCCCTGGTTCTCTATTGCTCAGTCACTTTGGTCACGCCCCCACTTCACCTTCCCCTCACTAATTATTCCCAGGTGTCCCTCATTCCCTTGTTAGCCCACTCACTATTTAACACCCTGCACTCCCTGCCTTCCCTGCCTGTTCACTGTGTGTCTCCCATGGTTTGCCGTTTTGCTCTTTTCCACCGCATTGCCGTCCACTCTGCTCTTTCCCTGCTCACCTCCTTGGTCTGGACTTTTCCCCTCATCTTTAATCCTGTAAATTGGTTCAGTTTTGGTTTTGTGTTCACTTTAATGTTCACCTTTCCCTTAGTTCTCCCTCTTTACCACCCAGCCAAACCACGTTCCTTGTTCAATTAGTTTATCACCTTCCCTTCCACTCAGCGCCCTCCTTTGTCTAGTGTTCAGTTAGCTTAGCTCCCTCTCCTCACCCTGCCCGTATTCTGCTGTCACTGTTTAGTTTATACTTTCAATAAAGATTCCTATTACTGTTCTAACTCTCTGGTTCTGGTCTGCTCATTGGGTCCGTCCAACTCCAGCTCCGGTCTCAGCCACAGCTCCAGCTCCAGCTCCAGCTCCAGTCTCCGTTCCAGCTCCAGTTCCTGCCTCAGCTCCAACTCCAACTCTGGTGTCACCCATAGCTATAGCTCCAGCTCCAGTTCTGGCCACAGCTCCTAGTCGAGCTCCGGGCTTAGTCTCTGTTCCAGCTCCAGCTCCAGTTCCTGCCTCAGCTCCAACTCCAGCTCCAGTCTCCGTTCCAGTTCCGGGCCCGGTCTCCACCAGCGCTCCGGCTCTGGTCTCCATTAACGCTCTAGCTCCAGCTACGGTCGCCACGACCTCCATTTTGCTTCCTGGGCGTGTTGATGTCACCATTTCACCTGTGCCTGTTCCTCATCACGTCTACGCTTTCACCACCACATCAGATCCTGTATGCGTCGACATCTCCACTACCACTTCTTCTGTCTGCCACTACGTTGATGCCTCCACTTCACCTGACCCTGCCCTCTGCTGCGTCGAAGCCTCCACCTCATCCGATCCTCTTCTTGAGCGGGGCGATATGATCCCTCGTCTCCAGTGCCTGTTGCCTGATGTTGCGGTTGGTGCCGCCCCTCTGTCCCTGGTACCGGCTCACTGGCAGGACAAAGTCCAGGCTGGCGTCATCCCGAAGCCCTCAGTCCCTGAGAGAGTTCCTGTTCCCCAGCGGAACCACGCCATTGCTTCCTCCGCTGCTCGTCCCTTGACTTCTGGGTTCCTGCGGGGGGACAGCAGGGGCTTCAGCCCAGCTTGTTCCTTTTATAATCATTAGATATGAATTTAACAGTGTGTTAAAAACACACACTGACAAAACCCAGAAAATACTTTTTACTGCACTGATGATAATTCTAGATTCTGAACTGTCGGGATAAAAAATATTCTGTCTTCTGCACAGTGAAACAGATTTTAAGTTGCAGCTCTTTTTGTTAGGAAAAATTACACAAAAATTAGGTTATACTTGTATAATGTATTAATTGTACAGCATGAAACACACTTCATTCACATGGTTAAGACTCAGAGCTGTTGTTGTGATGATGTTCTGAGTTCAGTTTGCTGTCATGGGATAGAGAGCCACCATAGAACCACGTTACTACATCTGCACAAAGCAATGCTAATGCCACAAGTGTTACTCCTGACTTTGTGAGCCTACGCTGGCATCCAAACATGACTGTCCAAGCTTGTTGTGATCTCTATGAACCGCGACTATGTTCAATACGTTTTGATTCTTGATTTTCTTCTCTGAACTATAGGATGCTAATGTTAGCCTTTAGCTATTTACTTAGCATCAACTACGTTGGTATCACAGTGAAGTTAAACAAGTATAATAAATTAATTGGGCAAAATCAGTTCTTGGCTCTAGAAAAGCAAAGAGTTGGTGCCAATCTGGAACCAGTTTTCCTGGCTGAGGAGCAGTTCCTTGGTAATGGAAATGCAATGCCTCTTAACCAGCCCTTGAACTGGCTTGGTGACTTAAAATTAGTTTGAACCAGATGCATCACAGCTACAGCAGGAAGAAAAGGTAAATCCTGAGTAGTGTTTTATATGCAGAAAAGGTTCTGGTCTGTCTGTTTAAGTCACGGAGCTTCCATAAAAAGATGTGACAAGCAGCTCAGATAACAAGATGATACACTCAGTTCTTTACATAAAATCATGTCTGAGAGCAGCAGAGGACTTTGTCCTGGAAATAATCTTCAGGGACAGAACATGTCTGATCACCTGCACAGACCAAAGCTCCAGATGAGGTTAGTTCATTATAACTACAACCTGTGGTGGTGCATGTAAAGTGATGCTCCATTGGTACTGGCTTTACACATCAAAGGTAGTTTCATGTCTACATATTTAGTGTGACAGACTAGAATCGGTGTAGGGCCCCCAAGGTTCCTGTGATCTGTATGAATCAGTCTAGTATTGTATGGACTTGATTATAAAGAACTGAGTAACATTCACGGTGAAATCAGTGAAGTCAAAGCTGCACCGAGGAGCAGCGTTGTTCAGCTGCTCTGCCTTTGTGGGCATCGCTGACGTTGTTTCTTTGCGTGATGATGGCAGTGACAAGTATGTGGAGGATGGATTTTTTTGTTTGTTTTTTTGTTTTGGTGGTGGGAGGGGGGTGTCACATGGTGGAGGAAGGAGTGCACAGTGAGAGTTGTGGAGCCTCTGGCGACTTGACAGCGGGATGCTTTTCAGTATCTGTCATTTGAGCTGTTGTATTGTTATCCCCTCAGTGAGAGGCACGGCAGGAATGCTTGGGTGGTGCTGGTGGTAGGTGCCCATACTTAGAGAATTAACTGCATGCTGCACCCGTCCCCCACCCATCAGCACATCGCTCATGCCCCTGAGGATGAATCTACACCCGGGAACCTTCAAAGGAAAAAACCGCAGAAGCTGTTTTTCTTCAGAAACTGTAAATCCTGTTGAGAGGCGGTAATGATGCTGACATACATATTATTATACCTCCATTCGCTGATACATGCTGTGACACAGCTCTGTTTATTGGCCATTATATGTCTGAATTATACAGCCCATATTTTCAGCTCTCAAAGAGCGTAAAGTCAAGTTCAGCGCATTGTAACACAGGCTTAACACAGCCAGTAAACGAGGCATAGACTATCTCTGCTGCAAAACATCTCCAGCTTTTATTTTCTCAAATATACTTATTTTTAATAAAACATCATCAACATCAGAGAATAAACAGAAGTTCCTCAAAAGATATCAGGCTTGACATTAATTAAAGTCTTCGCATTTAGCCCACAGACCTTCAGACAGAACATAAGACATATTTATCTTTAACTCAACTTTAAGACATCATCATTTTGGCCACTAACTAGTCACATGGCAGTTTACATGCATGTCTGTCCAGACTCAGTTCATCCATGAGCAACCAATAGATGTTTGTGCCAAATTAGAACAAATGCGTTCAAGGCGTTCCGAAAACATGATGGCTCCAGCAGCGACTATAGCCGGTGCAGAAACATAAAAGATAATCAAATAAAATTAAAGCAATTGATCAAACTCCTCTAATTTTAACGGATCAGGAATTTTACTCTCATATGTATCTTTAGCTTTATCTTAGTCTGTAATTTTTCACCCCCTCCCCAGCAATCACCATGACTTCCTGTTCTCCTGTACTTGAAAATCCCCAAAAAAATCCTTTAAAAAGGTTCTCAGAGTTTTTTTTCTACATTAAACTGCTTGTTCTTCTATGTTAATCTTAATCAGCTCAATGTGAAATTTCACTGTTGTCTCAAAGTGTCCTCTACTTTGAGACAAAAATGTTTCACCAATCTGACAGATGGACACGTACATCAGCATTTAGACCCGAGTGGAAGATGATGACAATAAAGCCATCAGGAGAGCAAGAGCCAGGAAAAACTCCTTTAATGTCAGCTTCATTTAGATGTTTCTGTTCTCTTTGTGAATCAGTTTTTGCATATATTCATTAACACGAAGACAAATAGTTTCCATTAACAGTAGCTGAATTATCTGTTAGCAGCTACTGTTTGCAGTAAACTTACAGATGTACAGACAACTGTCACTATTTTACTTTGATACTGAAGACACAGGATGGAGGAATGAAGAAAGTGCATGTTAATGTTTATTTCATGTAAATTTACTGTGCAAAATATAAATGAAGATGTCATATCGATCACTGTTTAGTCCTCAGTGATTCCATCTGTTGTGAGATCAATGCAGCTGCGTTATCATATTTTGTAATCAATGTGCTGATATAATGAATTAATCACTACAGCAGTGAGGAGTCAGAACCTCAGCGTGGAGACAATATTAGAGGATAATTGTGTGCTAAAAGCTTCCTATAAGCATCTGCTGTTAGTTAACGCCCCCCTCTCAATGATGGGTCCTTCACAACAAGACACATGTCTGTGAATTACTGCTGTACTTCCAGGTCTGTGGACTCAACAGCAGTTGATCTGTAAACACCTCTTCCACACCTGCCTACTCACCTGCCCTGAAGACTCAGTGGGAGGCAGCAGAAACATGTGGTGAGAACAGAAAGTGTCTGTGCACACGACAAGCATCTTCTGAGATTATTACAGAGTCAGCGAAGAAGCTCGGTCCCATGAAATATGAAAATAAATCAGTGTCTTTATCAGAACAACCTGGATTTTGGTAGAAGTGTGAGATGATGCAGAATATCTCAACAACTGTTGGATTGATTGCCATGAAATTTAATTTAAAGGTTCACGTTGGTGTTGTCCACAAACGAACATTTATGTACTTCGGGACTACGCTGCCTCCAGGCTCAGTCTGGGTCCAACATCACTACTGGACATTTTGGGGGTTCAGTGTCTTGTGTTGTCTAGGGACACTTTGACATATGGTTAGAATGAGGCAGGTTGTGAACCGTCAATCGTCAGGCCTAGGTGCATGACGCAACATGGATCTAAATGTTCAGAACCTCAAAATAATCCATTTCGAGGTAAATACTCAGGGAACACCAAGACAACTTATTTCAACAGCACAAACATCCTATGAAACTCTCCTCAAATTTAAACCTCAAACTCATCATAACAGTAAAAATTTATTTTTTGTGAACTAAATTCTCTGTCTAACGTTGTATATCTGTTGTAATTGAGGATTTTATGAGGTGTTAAACATCCAGCTGTCACACTGGATCGATTTGAAAATAAGAATATGAACGGCCTCTGTGCTACTCTCCCTCTTCCCTCTGCTCCTGCTGGAGGTAATTAGGTCCTTGACAAGGACATGGACTCTCCCCCCTCCCACCATCCCTCCCTCTCTAGTACAACACCACGCTTTGCCTATGTGAGAATAAAAGCCTCCACACATCAGCAGCCACGTCCTCTCCTCTGTCGCTGCTGCTGCTGCTGCAACAGAAACCTTCAGTGTTTGTTAGGAAACAAACATGAGTGTGACAGTTTATTATGAATCATCAATCACATCTGGAACATCTGTCAGCTCTGCCTCCTGAGCTACAGAGGGAGGCGTGGTCAGCTGTCAATCACCAGGGGCATAATTTAAAAGGAAAATCCAATCAATACATGTGATGCACCTACAGTACAACTTATCAACTAATGCATGGTATACTCTCTGTGTACTCTCTGTGTACTCTCTGGTATTTTTAGCCCTCACACGACCAACTCTGCAACATTATACCCACAAGGCAACACCAGGCGAGCAACATCCTCATCCAAAGTTATTTCTGAACACCAATATGTTTCATGCTAATTTAAATCAGAACTATTTAAACTCACTTTTATCCAACTGTCTTTTTTAATAAAACTGAAGTAAACAGGTTTTCCAAAACATATTGACATCTTTTTAATGAATTGTTTTTAATATGATGTACTGGAAGTTTGATTTGAAAAGTAAGCAACCATTTGATTTGTCTTCTGTCCACATGTCAAAGTGTTTTCACAGCAATACAGTGAAATTAAATCTTGAGTGAAAGATTTCAGTTGGTCCAAAAGCAAATGCGAAAATAACATTGTGTTTTTCAAGTCAGAAAGTTGAATAATCAGGCTACTAGCAATGAAAAAAATGGCAGAAACCTCCACATAAATTGATGTAGTAATATTCATACAGTCATTTGGAACATTTACCATCTAAAGGGTTGTAAATTAAAGGAAACTCATCATCTACTCATTGGTTTTTCCCAAGTCTCCTTAAATCTGAATTTCTCTGTTTTTCTTGTGTTCATGCAGCTGTGATGAGGGGGAAGCAAAGGCTAAGCTGAAGCTAACAATTAAGGATCCTGGGCTGGATCTTCCTGTACAGAGGACGATAATTATGTGAGGCAGAGAAGCACTCTGCAGCTGATCAGGTGCCCTGTGTCATTACGGAGTGGGAACAGAGCCATGAAAACAGGAGACAGTAAGAAAAGAAAAGGCTGGAAAAGCATCAGGAAGGTGTTAGCTGTCACTGAGCAGTTATGTAATGTACCGGGCATGAGGAGCTGCCAGAGAACGTGCTGCGTGATGGCTGGAGGTGAAGCCCTGTCTGCTGGACACCCTCGACCCCAGGGATGCCCTCCGTCCTCAGACTCCTCTTACTCAACAGCATGAGGTTTGGGTTTCCCTCATCTGAAAATAGTACAGACAAATACGCAAGCAACGCCATGACAAATACCAGTCACACTGCTGCTCCAGTTCATTACAGTGGAGATAGAGAAACTATGTTGATGCCCTAGAGCAGTGGTGGCTGGTGAAATTATTTTTTGGGGGGGGCGCACTTTTGCAAGTCAGTTTTATGATGCGCTTTAACCACATATCACCACTTGTATTAGCCAAAGCACCATTCTCATGCATCACACTATAAAAGATTAAATTAACGTAAAAATACACAGTCTGTGTTTTCAGCCATTTACTATTTATAAGTAAATTTCATCCGTCTCTCCTTTAACTGACACATACAGTCAAGTAGCTCATTCTGCACTGTCTCAGATGTCCCATTAAACACAGTAACAGTCTGCAGGTACTGCTGCATCCA
>JAUMHL010000016.1:17191329-17209608 GCA_032362345.1 Sandelia bainsii | reverse complement strand
TCTCCTATACTTTGTATTGGAGGGGGTTCCAGTGCGCATGCACCAGTTATAGCGTAGGTCTATGGTAAAGATTTTTGAGCCCCAAACAGGAAATACGTCACACGACCGTTCAGTCGCAGTAAACGAGTGAGAGAATATTTTTAAACTACACTTTAAAGCAGATTATACACAATACTTACGGACTGTGTAATGTATAGATCATTTATTTAAATTTTCATGTTTTTGTAAAATTATTTTATGTGATTCCTATCTTCTTCTTCTTCTTCTTTATGTGAGACAGGTGGGGCGGCGCCCCAGCGCCCTCTATTGACGAGCCGCCACTGCCCTAGAGGAATAAAGACCCATGGAGGTGTTGTATTTGCTTCACTTGCTTCACACAATAGACAGATGACTCAGTGTTGACAGTATGAAGCCACAGTCAACAAAATGTCATATCTAAGCGTCACCACAGAGGAACGGGCATTAGTTGAATTGTTGAGCCACAATGTGGTAAAAACCAATTAAACAAAAGCTGCCCATTAATAAAGCTTTATATGAAGCTGAATCTAACCAAAAGTCACATATCAGTGTGCAAGGTTAAGTTCATTATGTGATCATTTAAGAGCTACAGTAAAATGACTTTGATTTTAGAGTTCTTCACTTTTCACCTTCCTGATTTAATTTTGCAAAGGACTGAAGAAGACTCGTAAACACTGATATTATCCACTGCAAGAGAGCTTCCTGTGAATTCCTGCACTAGTACTCTCCTGCTCTTAGTGTGATCTTTGCTGGCCGACCACTCTTGGGGAGGGTAACAGTGGTGGTGATTGTTCTCATTTGTACACGATCTGTCTGACAGTCGACTGGAGGAGTCCAAACTCTTCCGAAATTCTGTAACTGTTTCCAGCCTGGTGAGCATCAGTAACTTTTTTACAAATGTCTTCAGAAATCTCCTTTGTTTGAACCTTGACTCACTTCTACAAAATGAGGAAGAACCTCCCAGACTCACAGCCGTTTGACCCTTTCAAATGAACCGCAATCCTAGAGGTTCACATACTTTAGCTACATACAAATATTTAAGATAGGATCATGTGTCATTTTCTGTCTCAGTTGTTTAATTGGAGGCCTGTTTTCTACCTTTAGACTTGCATGGACATCTGATCACATTTTAGTTACTTTCAGGCTCGATTGTCTGTGCACGAAACAATAAAACTAAACTAAAATTAACTAATAAAAAAATTCTAAAGCATGAATATGTCAGTCCTGTAGCTCTGATTTTATATCTGAGAGAATACAAAGTTCTGAAAGTTTGAGAAAAATATTTTACTGCTCCAGCAAGAAGATTTCAATGGTGACTCTGGAGCTGTTAGAGAAAGGGCAGAGGGCTACAGTTTCAGCTTGTATCCGGCTGCAGACCAAAGTGAGGACAGGAGAGAGGAGGTGAAACACAAACCTGACACTGAGGACTTCTCAGAGTGATAGTGAAGGAGAGAAAAGGACAAGAACAAGTTGAGATGCGTCTTCTCTGCTCGATGACCTCTGCAGCCACTTTATGCAGAGTGATCTGTTCAATACGTTATCTCTGATCCGCTCAATAAATCAGGATACAGAGAATATTTCTGGAGCAGTCAGCAGAGATTCTGCTCTGAGAGTGTCGTCTCATGAAGACATAAGGCACCTCAGTCTGTTTAATGTATTCTACATACTGCAGAACGTTTCGGTTTAATTACTTACTCACATGTCAACATCCTTTAAATAAAATTTCTGGTTTGAACTGATTTGCTGAGATTGAAGAAACATCACTTTAACAAAATAAGTCTCTGCATTGTCTCTCAGCACGTGGAGGCTGACAGAGAGGTAAATCAAACAGTTGGGTTCCCAAACTGACTGATGATACCTTCACAGAGTGACACTGCACTGTCTGAGTGGACTGAAATAAATTACAGAAATGTGTGTGTGTGTGTGTGTGTGTGTGTGTGTGTGCACTGGGGGGTACAGGAGAAGAGGGACAAATCATAAAACTTCCAGAAATAGTTCTCCAGTCGTCATCGATCATGGAGCCTCGCTGCTGTCACACTGGTCTGCTGAGAAAACAAGACGGGCTGTTGCTGTTGGTCTGCACGAGAAAACTCTATCAGACAGTTTGAGACATTCAGTCCTCGCGCGCTGAGCTCCAGCACATTCAGTCTGAAATCAAACATTAAAGCACCATGTCTCAGCTGTGTTGGACATACAATTTAAGTACATTATAAGTTTAGAAAGTCAAACGTAATTGGACCCTTGGCTGCTCAGTGTTTCTTGTGCAGCTGCGAGTTGTTGTAATGTTAGTTCATGCACACAGATCACATGTGACTTAGAGTTGACTGAAACTTGTCACTAATAGTGAGGTGGAGTTATGTCAATATAAAGAGTAAATTAAAATCTATCACACATCAAAATTACTTGGATTACCAAAATCAGTGGGCGTGGCCAGGAAAACAAGAAGGTGGAGCTGAAAAATTACGTGTATGGTGATGAAGGTTTCCCTTTGTTAATTCACACCAGGTGATGAGTGCTCTCTAGGACATAGGCAGACATGTTTCCTTATCAGTGATCAAGAGAAGGCTTCATGAGCACAGCGTACATTAAAAGTCAAGATTTCATTGTACGGCAGGATGAACAATCCTAAATATGAGTGGTGGAGTATCATCGATCAATCCCAGTCACTGATGTGATCTCAGTCTGGTTGAGCTGTGTCCCACTCGCTGAAGATCAGACTGAAGGCAGAGAGACCTCACAACAAGCAAGAGCTGAAGGAGGTCGCAGTGAAGGGTGAACATTGTCAGGGAAGACACTGCAGTCACCTCAGACACTGTTCAGACCCCTTCATTCTTTGAGCACATTGTGAAGGAGATTTAATTCGAAACTGATAAAATGTGAATGGATCAATTTACACACAATAACTCATACTAGTAAAAGAAACTGTTGAAAATTTATTAAAATCAAAAACTGAATCATCTCATTTACATAAGAATTCAGACGCTCAGCTCCAAGTCTACTTTCTATAGATCCTCACAAGATCCATCCTCACACTGGATGGTGTCTATCTTCAGGTCTCTCCACAGATATGGGGTTTAGATCTGGGCTTTGGTTTGGTCACTGCAGGACAGAGACTTGTCCTGAAGACAATTCAGCATTGTCCTTGTTTCCTTGAGGTCATTGTTGTACTGAAATGTGAACCATTAATGCAGTCTCAGATCTCATAAAGTCTGGCGCAGGTCTTCTTCATGGACTTCTCCGTATTTGGCTGCATTGATCCTTTTCTCAACTCCAACAAGTCTCCCTGCCCCACTTTGCTTCGTGGTGTGTGTCTGATCAGACAACTTAGGAAGATGCAATCCGGGTTATAACCACTGAGGCAGTGCCAGTTAAACTCAGCAGCAGCTTTGAATCACCTCAACAACAGCATTAAGTGTTGGAAAAAAAGTTCTTGAGCTTTTCCACAACCACCTGCATTTACATTCGTACCTGACATTTATGTCGTCGTTGCCATTTGCTCTGCTGTGATCTCAGCATTTATCTTCTGGCTAATGTTTGGCAGTCATGGATGATTAGGCCCTGGTCTGCCCCCTTTGGCTAAAAATTTAAACCTTTTAAATCCTCCAAACATACACAACCTACTCAAAGCAGTGTGTGAACAATGACTCCAATGAGGCTGACGTTACCTACATCTACGTGGTAAACAGCCTTAGACCTTGGAGTCTGATTAAGTAAGAATCGGAAGCGTCAACGTTTAATGGAACCATAACTAATGTTTTCTACTGTATGTTTATTATTGATTCTTATTTGTATAATGTCTCACCTTGTCATGTTTTCTGGAGACTAACTGAATTCTGACCCTGATGGTTCTTCTTGTATCTTTAAATCTTTATGATAGCCCCCTCAAGACTAACAGTATTTTAGAGTCTCTGTTTTGTGGTGTGTTTTCAGCACGGTGGCATCTGGAGTGCTTTTACTTTGAGAAGAAGAATTATTATTGACTCACAGCCCTCTGCCTCACCTCCCCTCACTCTCTATCAGAGTCTATAACTTCTGCATAACTGCTGACATGTGCATTTATATCATCACATGGGACGACATTACCGGAGCAGTATCCATTCATTTCAGATAGATGATATGAGTCTGTGATGAACCCAGTGTGTGATGGGTAATAGAAACGATAACAGCCTGTCATCAGTGACCTGCTGTGATTGATGCGGCACACGTGGACACGTAGAGGCAGGTCTCAGAGCTGTGATGCTACTGAGGGTCAGAAATTGTAAGTTAGAGGTCGATCGTCCATCAGCAGCAGAAAAGTCTGTAATAGAATTTCTTCACTTCAAATGCAGCAGAGAGATCCTCATTTCTGTCAATCAGTTTTATAGCTCGTTTAATGCTGCTAATGCAAACACTTTTAGTTTACCTCACACTTTGCTTAATTGAGCCATTCATTTGAAATATTTTCCTCAGTCATATTACATCATGATACTCATACTGTATGTGAAAATGGCTTCAGCTGGAAACTGTACACTCCAGGGTTTAATCAGCCTTTCTGCTCAACCAGAGTACATCAAGTAATAATACAGAATGTGCAGTAAATGCAAGATTATCAGACATGTAGTTTTCCCTATACACTGTAAATTCTAACTTACATATAATAGTTAACTAACTATTACTAACTACTAAGCTAACTTTAAACAGTACTGCAGCCACAAAGCCAGTGGAAGGCAGTGAAGCACGAAACGTTTCTAGTCTAAAATACAGGAAAACTTGCAAGCAGGTATTAGCGGTGTCCAAAACCCCTGGTACAGTTCAAACCTGGTGCCTCACTGACCCATCACAATTGAAAAGCCAAGATCATTAACCTCCACCTGCTTTCGGGGCACCCTCTAATGGAATTGGCCAACGAGCTGGTGCCAGTGAAATTAGATTTCATCTCCACTCAGCAGTGACGTTCATCTTACACTATACTGGGACTGATCTGAGTACAGGTAGTTACAGCTATCAGCACATGGAGCGCTGTTGCTCAACAGAAATGGGGTGAGAGGTGGGGGGTTGTCCGATTACAGCTTACAGTAGTAGTCTAGTACAAAATGGTATAGTAGTATAATTTAATTGGTAAAACAGCATGATATATTGGCATTAGTTAAACAAAATGAGAGAAATGACAAAGTGCCATAATAAATGGATTAATCATAAATGTAAACAATACCTTTGTTTGCAGTTTTACATTAAGACTGAAACGTCCTCCAGTGTGAGGCCTCCACAGCTCAATGTGACGGCTGCTCCATTACCACACATCCCCTGTGCTCTGTTTATTTGTTTGCAGTTGTCGGTCGCTATGAGCAGAGGGGAAAGCTTTGACCCCTGACCTGAGAGCTGTTAAAGAGGCTGGAGAAAGTTACCACTCCATGAGTGGGAGACATCTGATGGTGGAGCAGCTGGAGAAAGAGATATCAGGGAACCCCCTTCAACCGTAGGCGCTAAATGATCATTTACTCCTGAATCATCCAGTGAAACAGAGATGGACACATGTTTACGACGCTGACAGAGGCCAGATGTAGATTTGGCACACAAATTTGAACACGTGTTCTGAGATGAAGTCTTACACAGTTTGGTGATCCTCTGACTTTTTCTCTAACACTGCCATCATATTTTGGTGCCCAGCACAGTGCACAGATGGGAGGTTAATTCAAAGTGCTCTGAATGAAAGTAGTGCAATGACAGTTTTGGTTAAAACAGAGTCTTCATTTATTGTATAAATGAATACACATCTGTTTTTCACAGCCGCTCAATTCATTAAATACCAGCAGCCGTCTGAAGGTAGCAGGATACATAAGTTCATAAATCTGCAAAGTGCATCATCAAAGCTCAGTTGCATTGCACATAACTGTTCACTGTATTTACCTTTATTAAATCATGCAGTACTACACTCATCAGATTGGTCCATTATAGCTGCTACTTCTGCAGGAGATTACAGCAGTTCATCCATCCTGTGAGTCACTGTCTCCTTTCTCAATGTGCAGATACCGTAGAAACTGAGCTTTGAGGTACAGCAGAAATAAAACTCAGATTGACACAATTTCATAAATGGCTTCATCAACATTATTATTATTCATTTTTAGAAACCCATATGTGCCTCTGCCTGTGGTTTCATGCTGCTCTGCTCCATGTAAATGACATGATTTCCCAAAGAAGCTTTTGCTGTTTTCATGCCTCACTGTGATGAAACCAGCAATGCTCTTGCTGGGGTGAGGTGGATTTATTTATCATCACACCCTTGGAGTTAAATTCAAGTCAGGCCTGTTTTGTTTGTTATGCACTGTATCATGGTGAATAAACATCTTTGTTTTGGTGTTGTTGACCTGAATAACTTAACCTTCCTCTAAGACTTGGCTGGTAACAGATTTTATTGTCTTTATTTATACCAGTGTAAAGATCACTCAGCCTTCAAACTTTAAACTGCAGTATGAGTTGTAACGCTCCTCTCTTCTCTTTAGTATTATTGGTCGCACAGAAATGGGTTTCTTGTATTGAAATTTCAGTTTTATACGGATCTCACCTCATTATAATTGCTTCTCTTGAATGGTTTGATGGGGGTCATCTCACTGTGGGTAATTGCAATAATTGTATTCTGCCCCTGCTCATTATGCGAAGTGGGGAGGCTGCACTGTCGCTGCAAGGTGAGAGGAAAATTGAAGAAAATACAGAGTTTCCATTGAATGAAGCCATTTATCTTCCAGGTGAATACTAGCTATTACTCAAGCTCTTTAATTTGTACTGTTGGGATTTTAGAGCTGTTTGTGTGACTGTAAAAATGAAAAATGACCTCACACAAAATGAAGCTTGTCACAAAAATGTTCTCCCAAACAAAAATCACTTAGGTAAAAATCTAAGACAATATCTAAAGTTGAATTTAAATGTAAATCAGTACATGGAGTCTGTGGTTTGAATATACTATAAACTCTTGTATATTGCTTGAGTATGTGGACATCCTTTTCTATACTTTAGTCCCCTTCTTGTTTGGAGCTCTTTGGTCAAGTGTGGCCCTCAATTCCAGTAAATAAAAACCTTAAAGATAGGTTCACAATTTTTCACTTGTGTCACAAAATAATGTAATCCTACAGTGCTCACTCATTATTTACTGTAAATTTCCATCTGAGATTTAAGAGTATGTCTACCATAGTTATTGTCTCATTTTTAAATATTGCTCCACTGTAGCTTAACAGAGAAACACCGTCCATTTCTACACATACAGGGAATTATTGTTCAAATAATTTATTTCTGGCCATTTAGCATTTTTGCGAAACTTCTCAGGATGCTGCTGATCCACTTGGAAACTTCTTTTGTGTCAGCTGCAGTTTGTAGAAGGAGGACATGTAAAGGTTCAGGCTGTGTGATGGACTTTGCTGAACCTCTAAAGCTCCACTGTCAAGGGACGACTTAGTGTAACATTAATTAATGAATAGATAATGAAATTAACTGCCGGTGAAATCACAGAATGAAGCCGAACAAGGTCAAAGATTTTAGAGTTTCTGCCTCAGAAAACTTACGTCACCCCTCTATTCTTAATTGTAACTTTATTGTTTTAAGTCTCCTCCTTATTTTATTAAAGGTGCAGGATGTAACTTTTTACTAGAATTCTCCAAAACGTATCTTAATGTGGATAAGGGCTGTCTGTGTCTCTGTCCTCTGTCTCTGTCTTGTCCTTAATTTCAATGATTTCTGCTTGATTAATACGTTTTGGAGCATTTTCATGGGCAGACTGGGTAAAGCAGAGAGGATTCATTTTGAGTCTCATGATAGCTTTAAGAGCATAGTATATAATAAGAATAATGACTCCAAAGCCAATGAATATATGGCCCATAAAGTGGAGTTACCATTTTCTAAACTACTTTGGTGACGAACTTAAATGTTAGCTGGATTATTTATGAAAATTTGTGGGAGCATCAGGAACCTCACCAGAGTAATGGGGAGCTGGTGCTCAGTTCAATTCAATATCAATTCAGTTTATTTATAAGGCACCAAATTACAACAAAAGTTATCTCAGGGCACTTTACAGTGTTTAAGGTTTAAGATCTTCCAGAATATAACTATATATAGAATTATATAGAAAACCCAAAAGTCCCACTTGAGCAGCACTAGGAGACAGTGGAGAGAAAAACGAAAGAAACCTCCAGCAGAACCAGGCTCAGGGTGGGCGGCCATCTGCCTTGACCGATTGGGGTGAGTGGAAAGAGGAGAGAGAAGAACAGCAGGCAATAAAAAAAACCAAACAAGAACAACAACAAGGACACTTGGCAGGTTGGTAGGACAAGTAACTGCAAATGGAATCACACAGGTGCGAGGCCGGAGATACCTGCAGAAAGGTACAGAGAGAGGGAGACAGAGAGGAAGAAGCAACTACAGGAGAGAGAAAACACAAAGTTAATGACATGAGATGGTGGCACGTGAGTGGACAGAGATGCAGACAGGAGAGGAGAGGAGTTCAGTGTGTCAAGGGAGAGCAGACCAGGTCTAGCAGCGTAACAAAGAGATGGTTCAGAGTCACCTGAGCCAAGTCTAACTATAAGCTTTATCAAAAAGAAAAGTTTTAAGAATAGTCTTAAAGGTAGAGAGGGTGTCTGCCTCCTGAACCTGGATTGGGAGCTGGTTCCACAGGAGAGGAGCTTGATAGCTAAAGGGTCTGCCTCTCATTCTACATTTGGAAACTCTAGGAACCACAAGTAGACCTGCACTCTGTCCACATCCAGGCTTTTATGTCTTTTAAACATGCTTGAAGTTTGACCAATTGATTTGTTTCATCCAGTTTCATAGATAAATATAACTGGGTGTCATCTGTCTAGCAATGGAAATTTATACAGTGTTTCCTAATAACATTGCCTATTGCCATGTATAAAGAGAAAAGAATGTGTCCAAGCATGGAACCCTGTGGAACTCCATAACTAATGTGCATGGAAGACTCATCATTAACATGAACAAATTGGAATCTATCTGATAGATAATATTTAAACCACCCTAGTGCTGTTCCTTTAATCTCAGTGAGGCATTACAGACTCATGTTGGACGTACAAGTTCAGAACTCAGGAGAGTTAAAGGTAAATAAACTCATTGTGTCTAAAGTCTCTGTGATCAAATCATCATCTTTCTCTAAGTTTACAGTGACAGTCTAAACAGAATTATAACATTTTAAAAGTTCTGGATACTTTGGCAGAAAACAAATGAAAAAGTTTGTCAGTGAACATTTTACTGATACATTCAACATCTTTCTAAAAGTGCAATTCCACAGGATGGTCCTTTTAAATTTTTCTTGACTAAGCATGTTTTGTAAGTCAAAGACACACTTAGATTTCTTATTGAACCCTTTGTACTTAAATAACATGCAGAGTGTTTTTTCATTATATCATGTTTGTGAACACAGCTGCATGTCTTTGATCAAACCTTAGAGCAGAACCATCCTGACGGCCTGTGACCTCTGCATGAATGTATTCACAGTGTGATGGGATGTGACAGGTCAATCTCTGCTGCTCTGCATCCCACCACTGCTACTGGGAGGCGGAGCGGGACATCCCACGTTGCCACGGCTACCGACAGTCTGGCACGGCAGGTACGCTTTCCTCTTCCCCGAGGGAGAGAGACTGTGAATTAATTCTGCTTTAGACCTTGTTTCTTCTCCTTCCTGCTCAGCGACTAGAGATGGATGCGATAAGGTGGCCACAGTTATCTGTTCTTATGAGGCTGACAGACGTAATGCAGATCGGGAATTCCATTTAAGACATGTTGGCACTCTGCAGGCTGAATTTTTGGGCCAGTGTCACTGCAGTTGAACCTCTCTCTTAATATTAAGGCTATTTTTTGTTTTAGTGGTTGGCAGTAATTAATAATTTGGTGGTACAGTGTATGAGGCGAGCTGCACGGTCAGGCCTGAAAAGCACATTCACCTCCTCATTTGACCGCTGGGATGAGTAATGGCTGTGCAGCAAGTGTGTGCGTGACTTTATTTCAGCTCACCTTGCAGCATCCTGTCTCAAACACACACTGATAAAACATGTCCATTGTGTTCAGCAAGGACACACTGATGTGAAGCACGTGAAAACCTGTGTCGTCCTACTGCAGAGCCACCTACAGTCGACCACCGCAGCAGTTTGTGGCTGCTGATGGTGCAACAAGTCTGAATACAGACTCCAAAACCCATCATATTCACCATCAGCAGGTAATTACTGTTGATGTAAGACATTCTTTAATTACTCTCTCACTTCCTTATTCGTTTCCTATCATGTTGCTGATGAAATTTCATTCAGTTCAGAACAGAAGCTCACTTGTGTAAAACTGCAGTAAAATCTGTCGATAAGTGGATACAGTTTTTAGGTTGGAGGATACTGGTGAATGGTCACTAGTTATAACTAGAAGTGTCACCATTTCTGTCTCATTTGTCAGTAGTCTGTTACTGGGCCAAATGACTGCAGTGGAGTGGGGAGAAATATTTTCTAGCTGATTAACATCAAAATCTTGTTGATTTTGTAACGTAGATATAACATCTGAAACAAAAATGGATCATGTTGGCAACTATGACCCATTACATCAGGTTAAGGGAACAGTTCATTTTATAGTTCAAACCCATCAGGTCCTGACCAGTGGCACAATGGGAACAGTGATGTCCAATGTCAAAGTCAAGGGTTTCTTTTTCTAGTAGGTCATAGAACATCTACGATATTGGCTTTGCTTATCCCCATCTATTATAATCATTATCCAGTAGATTTGAACTTCTGTTTATCTGTCATCCAATCACAAATGTCTGCCTTGCTGGACCAACTATATAAAGGTTTGCCTGGTACCTTTGTTCTGTTTGACTCCAGTGAAGGCGTAGCAGTTAAGTTGCTCCAGTGGATCATTGGCAACTTTGAAGAGTTCAAAGAAACCACCAGTTTTTGGTTGGTGACATGATGGGAACAGTGGTACCCAATGTCACAGTCAATTGAATTATGTGCAGCAAACCACCAGTGACCAAGAACCACTATTTTGCCACTATAGAAAATTCTACAAAATGTTTTATTTATATGAATTATTTTAACAAAAACCTAGGGGACATTTAGGAGGCTGGTGGACACAAAACTGTTCCTGCTGATAGAGATGAGGACAAACTGGATATACAGGGCTAACCTTGAAACCTTCAGTGCCTCACATGCAGCTTGTTTAGCTGTACAGTTTATTGTTTATGTGATGTTAATGAGAGTTAAAGATGTACATACGTTTACTTCAAACAGCAAAATAATTAGTAAAATTCAAGAAAATTACATCACAAGTCCCAGGAAAACCGAAGACTTTTACCTAAAAAGTGTGTTTGGCTGTAGAAATTTTTTTTTTTATGAAGGTGAGCTGGATGCCTGCAAGTGAATTAAGTCAGTCCTGAATCAGCAGAGTCACCGTTCTGTCCACAGTCACTTCCTGTGCAGACCGGCCCATCCTCACCACATGGCCCCGAGCTGGCAGGTCCACGGGCCGCCGCTGTGCACCGTCTGCCTGTTCAACCATTATGTAATCACCCCCATCATCACATCTGAGGTTTCATTGCAACAATCTGCCTGGTGCCCCCCCCCGTACATCAGTGTTTATCATCAACATGTTGAGTTTCTAATGTGGTGCTTGTGTGAGCAAAGGTTTTACAGCAGAGACTTCAAACTAAATCTGTGAGCTCTTGTTTGTTGTCATGAATTAATGGCAGATGCATTAATAACACAGAAATGTACACATCTCAGATTTGCTTGTTGAGCTAATTCATGAATATTCAATTAGATCATTTTGTGTTATTTGTTCAAACCCTGAGCCTTAAAGCCAGACTTTTTATTTCACTTTGCAGGAACAAGACTTTAGTCAGTAAGTTGAAGGTACAGTTTGGATCAGAAAAATAACCAGCTGACAGATAAATGTAGAGGAAAAGTACTAGAAGCCTTTAAAGTATTACTGCAGTACAGTAAATGTACTTTTTCTGCTCATTTAATGAAGCGTTTTTTTTGGAGCGTGGAAGTGGAAACGTGGTTTTGGCCGGTCGGGCCTCTCTGGCACAACAAGCAGTTTTCTGATCCCAGCGTTCCCAGAGCGTTTGGACGGCTCCGCTCCAGTGATTGATGGAGCTATTCTTATTACGGTGACCTGTTACGTAAAACGCAGTCAGACCCTAAAAATAAGAGCAGGCTTTTCAGGACATTCATTGTTTGCTTTCGTACAGGAGCAGGAATCTGGATCCACCCCCCCATCAGTCACAAGTCTGTTGTGGCTGAACAGACACAAACCAGTGGATGTGGAGAGAAGGGCAGGGGGTGTCAGCTCTACAGCGTGTGTAGTGTATGAACATGGAGCAGAAATAGAGGAGGGAGATTTCCAGGAAAAATAAATAAATGTGGCTGAGGTCACATTGAAGGTTGGAAGAGTCCCAGATCTGGATTTTCCTCTCAGATGTGGAACAGATCTGATGGTTTCAGATCAGTCTGGAGAGTAAAAGGCTGCACAGAGTAAAACCACATGTGTTTCATCAGTTCTGATTTTACCTAATTTTTGAAGCTGATGTTTTTGAACTCGACTTTTTAAATCCGGATTTAATTGCATATGTGCAACATTTATGGTCTTTACACAGATACACAGACAAGCAGTGGCAGCCTGCTCTACAGCTGGAGACACTGTGCTGAAGTCCAGGGTGGATGGATACTTGGAAATAAACCCATAAGATTACTCACCTGCAAAAATATTAATTTAAGTGTTCTTTTAAAAAAAAATACAATTACTGGTTGTATTTATCTTAATATTTGACTCAGTGAGAATAAAGAAAAAATATAGAGAATAAAGATAAAAAAATAAAAACATGTCATTATCTTCACATACGTAACTGTACTTCCTTTGCTTTTGGCAGCAGTTTAAAACGCCACCATTGTTTTTTGAAATAATTCACGGGAACGGGGAGAAAATACGTCTAATGACAGATATGCTGAGATCATTTTAATAATTGACTTGTGACAATAATAAGCTTTAGTTTTAGGATTTGCTGATTGTTTCACAAATGTAGAATCTGACGTGTGGATTGGGAAAAAAAAATTGCAACTGCATCATCTCTTGATTTCAGTACAACTGCATTGACTAATTATCGTCTTTATTTATATTCAGAAGAATTTTCTTAATTCTTAACATTTTTGGAACAGATCAACAGACAAAACAAGTAGTTTCTTCACATTTCTTCTGCAGTATGTCCTTGTTCCTGCCATAAACAGGCCTGTTAGCGGCAGCTCTCTGGGGATGTTCACATTCATTGTTGGAAACCTTGAAATAATCAGTTTATTTGCTGATCTTATAAAAAGCAAAGCACAGTTTCACATACAGTTATTTTCATCTATTCAGTGCGCGTCCCTCCCATACATGTGCAGCCGTGACCTCTCTCCAGACTCTATTAGCATGGTTGATGAAACTGCTACTACACACACACACAGCTCTGCATAACATCCCCCTCCCTCCACCCGACAGCAACAGAATGAGATCAAGAAAGTAACAACGAGCCGATTAGAGCTAGTGTTTGTGGAGAAGAACATAATCACACAGTCGATGCAGAGTCCATCACATCAGTTGAGGTGATTTACTCTCATCATGCTTTTCAGAGGGAGGTCACATCAGCAGCTCTGATAACAGAAACAACCTGACTTATTTTTGCAGCCATCATCAAGTTGTTCTTCATGTATAGAAAGGTCTAATGGTTTTTGTGTGCACACTTGAACTGAAGTAGCTCAGTGTCATCATCAGTGATTTACAGCTGCAGTAAAGGCTGGTGGGGAAGTGAACATTAGGAACTGAAAGGTTTAATATTTTTAATTAATGATTCTTAGTAGTTTTGTTCCTGGTTTCTTAGTCCTGGTTCCTCATATTGATCTGTGCAGCTTTAAGGTTAGATCAAGGTCTGGCTGACTGTGATCTAATAAACTGTTCACATTTATTTTTTGCAAACAGTGACAAAAAGGCAACTTGAGATCAGATGTCACAAATGGTTTATGTTTTGGTTTTAAAGAATTCATGTTTTCTTTTCCTATCTCAGTACATTCATATGTATGGACAATATAACTTTTATTTGAGTTCTGACTTTAAACTGAAAGTCAGAACTCAAATAAATGTCATACTGCCTCTAATGCTCTTCTGTACTATTGAGTGTTAAGATAATGAAAAGCTAAAAAAAAAAAATTCTTTTTAAAGCTGCACACGGTAAAAAATAAATCATCTAATGATGGTTTGACATATGATCTCACATGAATAAGAGTAATTTAACTTTATGTCACTGTATGCACAAAATAACTTGTATTGTTTTACATCAGTCAGTGAGACCCTGACTTAACGCTCAGCTCCACTGCAGTAGAAACTTGTGACATGCACAACTTCATGCAAATATCGTCTGATGCAATGCGAGCAACAGAGTTGTTCAGTTGTTTATCAGAGTTGTTTACTACCTGACTCCATCACATGAAGGACATAACACACCCCACAACTACAGATTCACGAGAGAACAGACACTGACAACGCATGTGTGGAATGTGGCCATAAACGTGTGTGTGTGTGTGTGTGTGTGTGTGCATCCATACGACCACTCTACATCTGTCTGGGTGGTGAGCAATAAACATAAGTTGACCTAAACTACTTGTTACCTCAGAGTTGTCACTATTAGCACTGAGAATTCGCCTCATTTCTTGTTTTTGGTTCTTGCTGCACAGTTCCTGCCTGGTTCAGTCTCTGGATTTTGCTCTCTAGTAACATAATGAGAATATTATGACAATATACAGTACACTATATAATAATGTACGTTTAAGGACTTTTATAAGGACTCTTACAGTACTTTGTTAAGGTTAGAGAAAGACTGGTTTGATTTAATAAAGAAAGACTGTGGTCTGAAAAGTGTAACAGTGGCTGTTTTTTACCTTTAAACAAAACCACAAACTTTCTCTAACCTTAATCAAAGTGTTATTTTTCCCTAAACCTAACTAAAAATAAAACTGTGGAGTCAAACTTGAGACTTGGGATCTGCGAATTAGTTCTGTCACAACGTTTTGTTTGATATTCTGCTCAGCTGCAGGTGTATCTGTACAGTGTGACAGTTGACATTTAAAGTCCATCACCATTAACTGAGAACAAACTGCTCTGATTTGTGGTGAAGGAGTGGACCCAGCAGGAAATGACTTCATCACTTAGCATGCTGGGATGCACCATAGTGAACCATGTAATCTCCTAATGCATCCCAGGAGATGTGTGATTCCTGACATCAGTAATATCTGAAGACAGTAAGGTCTCTGCACCCTTAGACTCACTCACATTACAGTAGCAGGCACCTTGACTTGGCTGGTAGCTGAGCAGAGTAAACAAACTAATATCAGGTTGTTCCATCTGGGTTTATACTGAAGGATTAATGTTTCTGACTGTAACTGAGATGTGTGGGAGGAGGCCAACGCTGGCTGTTTTCTCTTGTTTGTAACTGATAAAATTTCATTTTATGTTCTCTGTCTCTAACAGCTTGATATTAATTACTGGGTGTGTTTATTCTGAGACGATAATAGTTTTAAAATTCACATCTACTGTGTTTATAGTTGATTCTGGGTTCCCCTCAGATCCTCCCAAGGTCAATCAGATTGGACGGGAAGTGTCAGTGAACTGACATCTTCAGGTCTCTTTATAGATGTTCTGTGGGGTTTAAGTCTGGGCTTTGGTTGGGCAACTCAAGCACAGTCAGAGACTTGTCCTGAAGACACTGCACTATTGTCTTGGCTGTTGCTTCAGGTCATTTTACTGCTGAAAGATGAAATATTGCCTCAGTCTCAGGTCTCGTACACGCTGGAGCAGGTTTTCTTCATGGACTTCTCTGTATTTGGCTGCATTCATGTTCCTGATCAGTCTCCATAGGGATGGTACTGGTGTTTGGTGTTCTGAGAAAGAGTGACCCCATAAAGACTGAGTGAGTCCATAAATATTGTTTGAAGGTTGTGCTGTTGTCCAAACAGGCTGTAGCTTCATCTAATCGCTCTGCCATAAAGACCTGATTGATGGACGATTACTGAGAGGTTTGTTCTTCTTCGTGTTCTCCCATCTCTGCAGAGGACACCTGAATCTCTGTTACAGTGATCAATAGGTTCATCGCCACCTCCTTGTCCTTTCTGTCTGTTGCTCAACTTGGTTGGACAGCCAAGTCTAAGAAGAGTCCTGGTGGTTCCAGACTTCTTCTGTTTCATAATTATTGAGGCCACTGTGCTCCTGGAAACCCTCAGAGCTTTAGACATGGTTTTATATTCTTATTGTCCTGATGTTCAGTGTGAATTGTGGGACCTTGTAGACACAGGTCTGTATCTTTCCAAACAATGTCCATTCAGTTCAGTTGTTCACAGGTGGATCCAGGCAAATTCTAGACTCATCTCAAGGAGAATTAAAGCACCTGTTACTCCACAGTGTGGAGTATTACAGCAAACTTTTGAAAGTGAGAGATTTCAGTTTTGGTTTCTGAAAATGATAATAGTTACTGTACATGGTTGATTGAATGCAACTAATTCAAAATTTGAAAATACTGTATAATGGGAAAATCCAACATTACTAAACCTTGATGAAAACATTTTATGACAGTAATGTTCCCAAAGAATGAATCATTAGCAGAATAACATTACATTTTCTTCAGTCTCTCTGCCTGTTGCTGATAAATAGTGATAAAGGTCTTTTTCTTCTGTGTTCTTTAATTGTGTTGTTATTGCAGTGCAGTTAATAATTATATTGAGGTGTACAAAGGTCTTCAACAGATCTGGAAGTGTCAGTGACTGCAATTAAAGATTAATGTCAGGCAGAGACAGGGCTTTTCTCTCCTGCTGAGATAACAGTGAAATCCTCTGGATGCACAGAGCCAATTATTCTCCACAGAGATACGAACGCCTGCAAACTGCTGCAGAAGTTTCTACTTTACACAAAACCTGTCAGCTGGGACACGTATCAAAGCTTTTCTGAGGCCTTAAGATCATCTTCAAAAGATATAACCATAACTCGTTGACATTCAAATCAGAGTATTTGTCAGGTCTTAGCTGATTTCAGTCGTTTTGTCTTGAGGATGAAATTATTCATCTGTTTGAGATTTGACAGACTAGTCGTCCTGGGTTTCCCCTGAGTTTTAATACAATCATTAACCCAGTTTCTGCTCATTTGCTTATCTAGACCTGAAACCAATATGACCTTCAGTGTTCATTCAATCAGTCTTTGTTTCAACTCCACAGAAGTTGATGTTTGTTCCTGTAAAGACTGTTATTCTTGGCCTGAAGCATCACAGATCCTCATTAAATGTTTGCACACAACTCACTGTCAAATGAATGAGTTTCTTATGAAACTGTGTTTGACTAGAACATGTTCGGTGACCCTGTCCTTAAGAAACAGCTGCTGCTTGCTCGTGGCTTTGCCTTTTTTGTTGATATGTGAAGTTCAGCCCATGAACGTCTAGGACTCTGTTTGAAGATGTTCATGACTAATAACCAGCAGCGTCTCAGCCCACTTACTGACAGCGGTCACATCAGCTGCTGTAACTTCATCTGCTACATTCATTTAATTACACAGAACATGTGGTGTTAAAGAGTCACTGCTCCTGGATCAGTGGTTAGTGTCAGCAACTAATACGATAAGACAAACCAGGGTTAAATTAAATCAGGACTGCTGTACACAAAGCACAAGCAGCAAACACTGGACCTGACTGGCTAATGCACCTGTCAGTCAATCAAACAGTTTAAAAAGTACAGTTCTTTAAACTGAAAAACAAGAGTTCAGTATGAAATCATTATCATGTCCTAATTACACACTTCTCTACATGTATGTGGATCATTCTCAGTGGAAATGAACTAAATGAACTGAATGAAGTGGGATTTCGTAAAGCAGAGGAATCAGCTTGATTTGTGACTGTACGCTGTAGAAATTACTCCTCAGCACTGTACTGCAGTAGATTTGATGGATCACAACAGCAGGAGAAACACACAAGTCCAAAAACTACAGTTAAAGAACTGCATGTGCATCAACACGTCCTGATCATTCAGAGATCTTTTATGAGACATATACACTACTTACAAAAAGTTAGGGATATTTGGCTTTCGGGTGAAACTTATGGAAAATGTAAAAAGTTCACACTACAGTGATATTATATCATGAAAGTAGGACATTTAAGTAGAAGCACGCAATGGTGATTTCCTCATCTCAAACAATTTATTGAAACAAAAGCCAACAACAGTGGTGAGTATACCACAACAAAAA
>JAUMHL010000016.1:17175725-17191229 GCA_032362345.1 Sandelia bainsii | reverse complement strand
GGTTATAGTGCATTTTAGGTTCAACCTGAAATTTCACCCGAAAGCCGAATATCCCTAACTTTTTGTGAGTAGTGTATGTCTGTGAACAGTAAATTCAAAATATTGGAGTGTTTCTCACAAGTAAGTATAATGGTAACTGAAGATCTGACCAGTTTGAAGATGAATTTATACATAAATACAGACGCGTCCATAGTTACAGTCATGGTTTCGCACTCTGAGATGCTTTTATTTTGTTGTTACTGGCCTCCTTTTGTTCCCTGTTATTTTGAAATCAGATTTTTCTCAACATTTGTTTTGTTCTCTGCCTCTGTTGTAAATCTTGACTTTTCATTAAACCTTTCACTCGCTCCACTCCTTCCCCTTGTTTCGCATTCAGGTACATATCCAGGTTCATGACACCAGGTGCAAGATGGTGCTGCAGATACAGCTAGAGACTCTCACACCAAGTTTAATTTGGTCAAGAACTGGAATTATTTATTGATTTTTTGTTGTGGTGGTTCTGCACAAGTCAGTGCATCTATCTAAGGGCGACAGTGGCGCAGTTGGTAGGTCGTCTATGAATCCCAGGGTTGGTTTCCTGTCCACCAAGAATTTCCTCAAGGGGATTAATAAAGTATCAATTAAAAACAATCATCCATCCATTTTCTTAACCGCTTGTCCTCGTAAGGGTCAGGGGTAAAAACAATCAATGAATTATTATCTTGTGTATAAAAGCTGGATTTGTTCACTGAGGGTAAACGATCTTACAAAGCAGCCAACTTGCTGCTGGGGTCCTTCAAACTTTACATGGTTTCTCTGTGATGCTCAGAGCGAAGCGGCGCCTTCGAGTAGTTCTGACATTTTTCCTGTCTGACTCCTGGAAGTGGTCCAGAACTTGCCGGATGAAAAAACACATGTCCTCTACCATCAATCACAGTGACAGCAAAAAGCTTTAGACGGTGGGAAAAATCCTCCATAGAGTTTATATATGTTTAAAATGGTCACTGATACAGAGTTAAGTTAATTCCAGTGGTGCTCACATGTCAGCTCGGCTAACAAACAACCTGAGGACGAGCTGATCGCCTGTTGGAGAAAGTCTGGATCTTAACTGAATCTCATGTTTGAATCCTCAGAACAAATGAGGAACAGATGTATTTTCAAATATCTGCTTCTGTGGCAAAAGTCCAAACATGACTGAAACTCCTGACCTGTCTCCAACCCACAAAGTCTTTCACACCTCTGTCTTTAACGGACTTGTCAGCAGGACACGCGTCCTGCTGAGGCGACATTGAGGCGACATTATGAAGCATGTCTGTGATTGAGGCCTCTTAGACATCCTGCAGTCCAACAGGAAACAAAGAGGAAGAGGGGCGACAAGCTGCCAGAAAAATCCACCACAGAACAAGAGTGGCATTTAAATTCTCACAGCAACATGTGGAAGTGTGTATGCAGAGTTCATCTGCAGGCGGCTGAAGTCAGGATTTCAGCATGACTCAGACGATCTGGGACTGAACTATGATGAGCCAAACACGAGGAGGGTGTTTTAGAGTAATTTTGGGAATGTTGCATCATAAATCGAGGCCCCTGGCTGCAGCTCTAACAGCCCTCTGGAGTCCTCTGATTCTATTGTGATCTTTCTGAACTTTAGTGGAGGCTTTTAACTTTATCAGCTTGATGTCATCAGTTTGAGGAGGTAAACTATGCAGCCGGCTGCACTGTGTCTGTCAGGCCCAGAAATCCACTGTTAGTGATGGATTAAGCTGTTTGCTCTGTTTTTACTTTTACTTAACAGAGAACTTTAACGTTCCTGTACTGGTACTTTTACCTGAGTACTTGTGTCACCATTGCTGTGTTGAATCTGTTTTCATGTCGTACATGTTGTAAGTGTCTTCAGTGAATGTTCTGTTTATTTGAAGTTTTGGAACATAAAGGGGAAACTGAGGCAGTTCTTCTTCTTCTTGCATATTTTGTGCAAAAGTCTTTTATTGTTTCTTCAACCTTTTAAACAAAAACCTTTTCTAGTAGTTTGGGAATAAGAAGCTACAAATTAGAAGAAAAATCCTTTATTCTGAAATATTTTCCAACTGGCTTTTTTTCTATTTTACTGTTTGTTTTACTGGAACATGGTTTTATTTTTACTTGATGTTGAACTTTGGTTGAGCAGTCGATTTTTATGACTGATTTTTTTTTTTACACAGAGTGATAATCTCACTTTTAAATAATTAGCAACCCCCCCTCCTTGTGTTAGATTTTCTGAATGACTCTCACACACTGGATCAGCACAGGCCAGACGATGCAAATCTGCTTTTCCCTTTCATGTCACTTCATTTTTTCATTTCTCTTCTGCAGCTCCCTCGGGTCATTCCATGGGAAAAGAAACTTTTCCTGCAGCCCTGGGAGAAATCCAGCTATTTTAGGAAAACACGTCACTGCGTTGAGCTGCAGCCCAGAAACTCTCCCTAATTTCCATCATCCAGCTTTTCTCTTTTTTCCCTCTTTACTTGTTGCTCAGAAACAGTGTTTACGTTCCACAGAGACATGTTGCTTTGAATCTCTCAATATTTTATAGAAAAGCAGGAAGAGAAAATAAAGCTGTATTAATTCTCTTGTTTCTCATGCACAGAGCAACGTGGCTGCAGCAGGCAGAGCAGAAGCATGACGGATCAAGTGCACAACTTGTGGGGCAGCTCAGCTCAGTGAGGTTTGGTCGTGAGACGGCAGCAGCGTGACATTGCAGCGCCTCTTTTTGGTCGCTTTCCCCTTGATACGTGATTCATGGAAGGATGAAATGTTGAAAGGATGGGCAGATGGATGGAGCCGAATTCCAGAGCCACAGGTATTCATTTGGGATCAAATTATGAGTAAAAAACGACGATTGTTGCACGATAATCGAATGTTACTGCATGAACATTCTCACTCAGCCCATGATCAAACTGTCTTCATCCATTCCTGCATGTTCATATGTGCAAACATGACAGCACAGTGCACCGTCAACAACTCGTGTGATAACCTTGAGCCTGTGCCACACTGGAGACAAACAGGTTCGTTACGCACGACACTTGTCTACATGTAAAGTCTCCCAAATCCTGACGTGTTCTCGTAACACTGATAATATTCTGTGTATGATTATTTCTAAATATCTGGATCAGGTTCATTCTGAGCGTGTGTGCGTGCATGTGTGTTTTTATTTCCCCCACAGTGAGAGAGCGTGCACACACGTCAGCTCGGGGAGGGCAAAGCCTGCTTAAAATGCAGTGAATGTGACAGCAGAGCCACAGTCCAGACTACAGCAGCGCGTGGTCGGGAAAGGTGAGCGTGGAGGGGGGGGGGGCACCAAAATGCCAGAACCAGCTCACCCGCAGACGTGACGCCGACACACCGACAAAAAGAAAAGGACACGCGGAGGCGCTCAGCTGGTTTCCAAGTAAGCGCGCAGGAGTCGGAGGGGGAACAGAGAGGACTGTGGTGCGGGAAGAGTCGCCCTTGTCTGGGGGGGAAAGATGACAGTGGTGTCCGGAGAGAACCTGGATGAGACTGTGGCACTTGCCGCGTTGTCAGCCCAGGATGTGTACGACCAGGAGAGGGCCGAGAACCAGGAGTGCTGCGAGCGGGTGGTCATCAACATCTCCGGGCTGCGCTTCGAGACGCAGCTGAAGACGCTCGCCCAGTTCCCCTCCACTTTGCTGGGGGACCCGCGCAAGAGGATGCGCTTCTTCGACCCCCTGAGGAACGAGTATTTCTTTGACAGGAACAGACCCAGCTTCGATGCCATCCTCTACTACTACCAGTCCGGGGGCAGGCTCCGGAGACCCGTCAACGTGCCAGTGGACATTTTTATGGAGGAGATCAAATTTTACGAACTGGGGGAGGAGGTGATTGAGAATTTTAAGGAGGATGAGGGGTTTATTAAGGAGGAAGAGCGCCCGTTGCCTGAGAATGAGTTCCAGCGGCAGGTCTGGCTCCTGTTCGAGTACCCGGAGAGCTCCGGACCCGCCAGGGGGATCGCGATAGTTTCCGTGCTGGTTATTCTCATCTCTATTGTGATTTTCTGCTTGGAGACTTTACCTGAGTTCAGAGAGGAAGCCAGAACGTTTGACGAGCTGCTGGTGGTGAACGGAACTTCGCGCGCAAAGAAGCCAAACCCGTTCACAGACCCGTTTTTCATCGTAGAGACGCTGTGCATCATCTGGTTCTCCTTCGAGCTGCTGGTCAGGTTCCTCGCCTGCCCGAGCAAGCCCGCTTTCTTTAAGAACATCATGAACACCATCGACATAGTGGCCATCATGCCCTACTTCATCACGCTGGGGCTGGAGTTAGCGGAGCACCAGGGGAACGGACAGCAGGCCATGTCGCTGGCCATTCTCAGGGTCATCCGCCTGGTGCGGGTCTTCAGGATCTTCAAACTCTCCAGACACTCCAAGGGGCTACAGATCCTCGGGAAGACCCTGCAGGCCAGCATGAGGGAGCTGGGACTGCTTATTTTCTTCCTGTTCATTGGGGTCATCCTCTTCTCTAGCGCGGTCTACTTTGCGGAGACCGATGACCCGGACTCGGGATTCAGCAGCATCCCGGACGCGTTCTGGTGGGCGGTGGTGTCCATGACCACCGTGGGCTACGGGGACATGTGTCCGGTCACCATCGGGGGGAAAATCGTGGGCTCCCTGTGCGCCATCGCCGGGGTGTTAACCATTGCGCTCCCGGTGCCGGTCATCGTCTCCAACTTCAACTACTTCTACCACCGGGAGACAGAGCACGAGGAGCAGCTCCAGTACACGCACGTGACCTGCGGCCAGCAGCAGCCGCCGTTTGGGGAGTTCAAGAAGAGCGACAGCAAACCGTCCCTGTCCAAGCCTGACTACCTGGAAAGCGACGACGTGGACTCCATCAAATACACCAACTGCAGCCCGCACAAAGCCTACACCGGGCAACTCACTGATGTATGATTCTGACCCAAAACCACGCAAGAGTGACGCGCTAAGGGAACCGTTCAGTGTCATTCCCAACACTCTGCGCTCTGGTTTGACTTTAGACTGGCGAGCTCCTTATTTCTGCCATCAAAGGGAATCATTCCATCACCACAGTGGACGGATAACAGGAGAATTCACATTTACGCCCTGGAATAGTCTTCCATTACGCGCGTCATGAGTCGGAAACGCTTAGAAATGATCAGCCTATAACCAATTGTAGCACTTTATTATTATTATTATTAGAGTTTCTCTTAGTAAAAGTATAAGTTATTGCTCTAATGATGCAGGTTTACGTTTACATGAGCTTTTCTGTCTAACTGAAGCAGACACACAACACAGGACCAATTTAATCTAAATTTACAGACTGATGCAGGAGGCACGTGGTGGATGTTGTTATTATGGGCCCCCACACAGCGCACCTGTTATTTCACCCTCATTTATTTTCCATTCAGGCTGGATGGAGCTTGGCGGTGGATCAGATGATGTGCAGGCGGGAAGAATCGATTATCCAAAAATGTAACAGCTTCAATTCCAGATTTGATTTGATTTTCTACTCTGCAGAACAGGCTTCTCTTCAATGAACCTGCGAGACAAAAAACAGGGCACGCTCACCCTGGCGTTGTTATGCATATTTAAATTCACATATTCAGGAGGTTAAATCCTCCACAGTAGCTTGTTTATGAAATAAGGTGCAGCTTTTCCAAGCGTAGATCGCCCCTGTGTGGATGAACGGAGACCCTGCATCTTTTTAGTGGATGCAGTTTCTATAGCAACCTTCTAGACTTTTCTGTATTGTCTGCCACAGGAATGAAAGCAGGCAGGCTGAGACTGAAGAGACGAGGCTCCGTGAGGCCACAAAACCACCATGTTGTGGAAGCCACCATGTTGTTTGATTTCACCAGCTGAAACTAAAGAATCACATCCATCTTTAACAAAAAATCATCACATGTACCATATTTAAAACGAGGTATCTGACCCGTTAACCACGCACCTTAGTAACACTGAGAATATAATCTATACAAATGGGTGAGTAGGGACTGCAACCAATAATTATTGTAATTTTCTGTTATTTTAGGCTTTAATGTGGACAGATTAAATGCTCATCACAAACTCACAGAGCTCAAAGTAATGGTTTTAAAGTTGCGTATTTTTTTAAATCCAGAAAAAAACAAAAGGATGATTTAGGAAAAATAAGAAGATCTTTCACTTGAGCTTGACTGATACTGATTCTTGAGGCTGATATATACTCACACTGTAAAGACGCTGATATTTTAGGAGGATACATCAACCAAACAATTCCCCAGCTAATCTACTATAAACATTTTTTTTAATTAAGTGTTGTGACACAATGACGCAGGATATTTAGCATTAATACATTTTCTCATCAGAAATCACTGACGGTTGCCTAAAAGAATAAAACAACACAAACACTTTTAGCCAATAAAACAATAAAATTCAGCCCTGTATGGAAGCAAGAAAAGGTCAAACATGGAAAACAAAAAAAATCATAGCAAACAAAAATAAGACAAAATGTTTGTAGTTTGAATTATAACAATCAGGTCATGAAGAGGATGAATCATGAATATGATTGACTGAAAGCTTCAGAACAGCTACTAAATAGACCTTGTGGTGGTTTATAGATGACATTTCTGTTAGTTGTTGAAATAGTCAGATTTGCGAAAGTTATATTTTTTGACCATTATGAAACTAAGAAAATAAAAAATAAGGAAGATGTAATATTTTACATATTTAAATATTTACCACATTCAGTGGTATATAAAGGTCATTTGCTATTAATAAAGTTATCTTGGCACTTTTTTGCTTCCATAAATGCTAACACCCAATTACTGTGATAAGCTGACACTGACAGTATCAGTCAGGCTCTCAGCTCCATAGTTTTACTCTGAAACATTAAATTAGAAATAAAACGCTTTTAGTGTCAAACGATCAACATTTTAACACCTGAACCATTATTTTGCAAATGCAGCTGACGAGTCTCAGTTAGACTTTAATTTATCGCAGAGTAAAAACAGGCCACCTGCCACATTTGAGCCTTCCATAATTGGCTCTTATTGCAGCACCTTACTCATCTGGACTCAAGGGACGAATCATTCAACCAAACCTGATGGAAAAAAGGGGAGTTTTTAACAAACTCATGGAATAAGAAATGGTTCCAGCAGATGTTTTCACTGTGAAGGTCACATGTTCCTCATCCTGTTGGTTGGATTATTATCTGATGGATGGAAAAGAACCTGATGGAGTTAATCAACACACACAGAGATGGAAGGACGAACGGACGAGTCTTCAGTTCAGACAACCATCAAATCAACAGCACTGGAAGGAGGAGTCCAAACAGAGGTGAGTTCCACCTGAACAAAACTTCAGCTACATCACATAAATATTAATGTTCTGTAAAGAACTTGTCTTATTTTATTTACTTGACTTATTTTACATTCAGAGTTTCATAGAATATAAACTTGTGTTCACATTATAGACTAAAGTGTAATCATGTTTTCTGACTCTAGTGTGTAACAAGACAAATCCAAAATAACTCAAATCTATATTGTTTTAGATGTACATGTGAAAAATAACTGGGTGAGAATATACACCACACACAAGGGCATCATCATTCTGCACACAGCTACGCCTGGACTTTCAGTAGCAGATACTTCAGTTGATCATACAGCAACTTAAAATAACCTTAATGGGCACGTTGTAGTAACTCAAACTCTGAACTGAACTGATGCAAACACAGAGAATTCAGCACAGACTGATATCCATCTTTTAAGAATCAATTTCACAACATGCAACTAGAACATTTTCAGTAAAGTCCGGTTTGTTCAGCTTGTTCTTCTTTGACAAGCAGCACAGCCCCCTCCTTTAGCATGGTTAAAATCTTTCATTTACAGACGTTACATGCAGTTAAAGCATTAATATTGTTTGTATGACTCAGTAATGCACAGAAAAAGTTATAGAGTAAAACACAAGGAACAAACAGAAACTGCTGAGGAAAAGGAACATGCAGTTTTGCATTTGGAAAGTTTTATATCCAGTTTACAGTTCACATGCTCAGTTGTTACCCTGAGTGTCTCCCTCCTGTGTGTCACAGGGGATCTGCTCATTACTACATTTAACTGGTTGTTTAATGGTAATGTTACAGAAAGGATCCTGTCTCTGTGTGTTCAGCTTCACTGAGAACTACACTGTCTCGTTCTGCTCCCTCTTATCAAAGGTCAGGTGGTGCAGTGGTGCTGTCAGCCTGCAGATGGCAGCAGCGCCTCTCTGCAGCTGTTAGGGCACAGCTGGATTCTGTTGGCTCAGATATTCTCTCAGCTGCAGCTTGGTTGAAAGAGATTGAATGAGGAGGGATGATATAAAGCTTTCCTCTCGTTTTTAGAGTTTCCCTTTAAATGTCAAAAAAAATAAAATAAAAAACAGTCACAGCCCACGTCCTCACAGCAGATTTAAAAGAGCAGGCGTGAGGAAATGTGTGTGTGTGGGGGGGTTTACTCTTATTAAGCCAAACTTTTCCACACTTTGACAGTATCATACATATAGCAAAGCTATGTAGACACCTCTGCCTGCTTATAAAACCTCGTCCTAAACCATTTTTTGTTGAGAATAGGTTTTTGTGTATTCACTCTCAACCACAGGACTTTCTGACAAGAACAATGTGTATATGCACCATCATTTGGTAACGTAACATATCTGCACGTCTGATAGGAGTGCAGGGATTTTCCTTCATATAATTAGAGGTGTGCAGAGTAGGCTTCAGACCTGCAGACTCACCGTGTGTCCTTTCTGCTAATTTAATTGCACATTTTCAAGATACACAGATCAAACATTTCTCCCCCTCTTCTGAGTCTGATCGCTCAGTTCACGGCATCTGCAGACACCAAGTAATTATCTGATATCAGTGTAATTTCACTTGGCTGCAGCTGGGAGCTTTGGGCTTTATGTGTATATGGTTTGCTGCAAAGTGTTTCCTTCATAACATACTCAAACAGATATCAGCAGCTGTTATATCCACCAGCTCCTGAACTGTGTTTATATTTCATGTGTAAATCAAGATTTGAGGAAATTTAAAGCCAGTTTGCAAGTTTACAACTAACGTTTCATTTTAAACCAAATTAATTTAAGTGAACTCCTCATTGACTTGGTTTTTAACCTCGTCTGCAGTTAAATTATTTTCTGAGGTTAGAGTTGAACTTCTGATTAATGCTGCCTGTCACGCCAAACAAACTCAGTTTCAGAAACTCTTCCACAAAGAAGATCTGCTCTTGTGTCTCTCCTCTGACTCTACAAAGGTCTAGGCTTAAAAAAAAAAATCTATTTCCTACTAAACATATCAGTCTCTGTAGCTCAGACAGTTGTTGTCAGTTCAGGTTTCAGGTTCAGCTCTTTTGTTCTCAGCAGCCAGTGAGACGGTGACGTGCTGGAATATAAATCACGTTTAGAACGTGTTATAGCAACATGTACTTTACCATGTTACAGTTACATAACATAGCATCTCATGGTGGACTGACAGCTCCAGCGAGCATCGCACTAACTGACTGTGCCCCCTCCCCCCCAACCCCTCAGGAAGGATTATGCAGTTCCTGTGAAGTCACCTCCACCTCCTTCCGTCCCTCCTGTCCCTCTCTGAACATATGCAGGCGGTGCAGGCGGAGGTAAACAGGTTTCCCCTTGGATGACACTGCTGCTGTTGAAGGGGCAGAGTTACACTCTGACAGCTATTGTTAGCGTCTTTGTCACCGCTGAGAGAATCTGTCCCGAAGCCTCAAGTGAGTTACACCCCCACCACCTCACAGTCCCACCCACCTCCTCCTTTTTCCACTTCATGAAAGACGAACAAGCACAGATGAAAACAGAGACACGGAGGTAAAGATGGACGGAGGACACTGAGTGGAGGTGGGACATGTGATGGTGCAGACTAAACATAATTTAGATATAACATAATGGTGTTATATTTAAAACTAATTCTTTGAAACTTTATCCTCTACCTATTATACAAAACAACCCTGACTTCCAGTATCTTTCTAGAGCTTTTAGCCAAACTTTCAATTGATCGTTTTTAGCAAAAAGAGGATGAGAAAAGTCCTAAAAGTTCTGCTGATGATACTGTAACAAGTACTGACATCACATTTGAACACATCTGTCTCCATGACAACAAGTGAATCTTACCAGGCTTTTTGGGAAGTTTAAATAGTTTTATTTCTCACTATTTTTGATTTATTCATCCATTATCTTCACTGATTTTTCCTGGTAGGGGTCGTGGAGGTGCTGGAGCCAATCCCAGCTGTCAGTGGGTGAGAGGCGGGGTACACCCTGGACAGGTCTCCAGTCTGTCTCAGGGATGACATTTAGAGACAATCATTCACATTAACCCAACACATGCATGTGTTTGGCACAGGAAGAGTCATAGGTCATAGGTCATTCTAGCTGTAGAGTAAATACTGTATGTGACACAGACTCAAATCCTATGACTACACTGTGAATTAGTCAAATTCAAATCTGGGTATTGTTAAGTGAAAACATGTCTAAACTGACAGAGATGAGCCGTGAACAAACTGTCAGTGTAGCATCTGTCCACCGGCTTTATGTGACACGTTTGTTCAGGTTGAAGGTCGCTGTTATTTAAAGACATTTATGTCACCTACACTTGATGAATTACAGTCGCGAGACCTTGAGCTGCACAACATGAAACTGTTACCACAGTGACAGGATCACAAATGCTGATATAAATCAGGAACATCTTAGAGTTTTGAGGACAAGTTATTTATATACGAGTGTAAGCAGAAGGAGGTTTATATCACCTGCTTCCCCGACATGTGACACAGAGAGTGCTCATTATTTTCTGATTTACTGCTCTCATTAACAGTTGTCAGGCTGTTGGTAGAAAGGTGCATTTGACAAACATTGGCTGACATATAAATTGACTTCTACTGCATTGATCTCTGCATGTTTTAAGATTAATGTCAGTAAATGGAAATCTCAGAGTTCGGTCAGACTAGACCTTCAAAATACTAAACCATATGATGCCAAGCGGTGTGGAAATCCCTACCTGACCATCTGTTTTAGGCTCCTACACCCACCTTGTGAAATCTGTGTGTCCCGCCCCCCTCTCAGGTCAGCTGCTACTGCTCCACTTACGACTAGCGCTAGTTTGTGTTTTTAGTTAGCTAGCTAGTTAGTTAGTTAGCTAGTTAGTTAGTTTTATGTCTCTCAGAAAGTATTTTTTGGCAGTGAAGGAAAATTAGCTTTGTTTACTTTTCCATAAAACAAAAAACCCATAAAGCAACAACAGACACAGTTACAGACCAGCAACAGACTTCAAGCAACGTTTTTATCTGTTCACAGTCTGCAGCAGGACTTTCAGCTAGCTTGTTACTGAAGACGGTGCTGTTCCAACTGAACACAGTTTCAGTTCACAGGAAGACTTCCACAAGCTGACCAATCAGACCAGAGTGGGATGGGTGGAAGTGGGGCCTTAAAGACACAGGAGCTCAAATTAGCCTTTTTTGTCTCAAGGCCAGAGGAGCTGTTGCATAAAGAGGCTTGAACATGGATTTGCACTTTTTAAACCTTAAGTTTAAAGGAAATTTTGGGGAACATTACATTTACAATTTGACAGGTGGTTTTATGTTACTCATTACATGAAGAATGAATCTAACATGTAATTGTACTGTAAAGTGTTGGTTCACATCAAGATATAAAACAGAAGTTCAGGATAATAACGCAGCAATTATTCAAACTGGTTCATCTGAGGACAACACTTTGTAGCAGCCTGAGTTACTTTATTATCTGGACAGCTACTATTTTGATATCAGTAAATTAAACCTCGGTGATACTGATTATTACTTGATACCCGCTGACTTTCTCTTCCTGGAGAACAGTCTATTTTTAATGGTTACTTCATGGAAGATGTGCAGCCATGCTTACAGATGCCAGCTGATAATACCTAGTAGAGTCTACTGGAGTGAAATGAAGCTCAACAGAATGCGGAGAGCAGTTTGTTTCACTGGCTTATTTTACAAATTACATGCGGTCCACAGCTGGTTGGACTGCTGCTGTTTATGGTCCAGCTCACTGGCTGCTTGGTTGTCCTGCTTCATCTCATCACACCCTGTCTACAGAAAATGTATTATATTGTCTGTGGTTGCAAATTATTTCCCAGTGTCTGTATCTGACACCTGAGTTTAATCTGGGTTGGTGAAGGATCCACAGACTTTCTTTGACTCAATGAGAACCCAAAGTCTGTAACAGTTCACTTTGTTACAGGCAACGAATGGTCAAGTCCAGCTGCAGTGTTCGGTCACGTGAGAGAAGAAAATGTTTTTGCAGTTTTTTAAAGTAAAATTCCAAATATATGCTGATTGAAGCTTCTAATAGGTCTGATTGATTTTCAGTTCAGTGGCTTATTGAATAATTAAATAATCAGTTCAGGTTTGATGATGTGATTTTTACTGCTGTTCATAGAACAGTCAATGAAAGTGACTGAGAAAGAGAAACTACTCTTTACCAAAAATGCTACCAAAAGTCAGATTTAATATAGTTTGTGATTTTGATCTTGGACTGACATAAATGTATTTATGGTTTCAAATGTTAAATTCTAACCTTTGTTACCTTTGAAATCCCTTTGCGAAGGTTTGAGAGGAGGTAAGAGATTAAATAAATGAGAGAAAGATCTAGTCATTTGGAAGGTATGAATCCTTCATTCTAGTGAACAAATTGAGTAATTAAAGGCTAGAAATATAATTATAGGAAATATGGGAAATTCCCAATATTATGGGATATGATTAGTATTGCTATTTAGTAAATTGCATTGAGTGCAGGAATTACTAGTTTAAAGGAATATTTATCAAACTATTCCCCCTCCTTACATGTACCAAACTTTGCACTCTGTGCAAAATAACTTTTACTGTTTGTTCCAGTGGTGTTGTGAGCTTGGTCTTGTAGTGTCTTGTTGTGTAGTAAAAGCTGCTCTCTGTGCACAATGAAGACAGGATAAACAGGAAGTGGCTGCTGCTGGTTTGCCCTGTTCTGTACGGCCTGGAGTGTGTGAGCAATCCAGAAACTGACAAACAGTGAAACTGAAAAATGAATGTATAGATATTAGTGAACATACTGTGAGTGTATTTCTTAAAAAATACACACATAAACATTGTATTACAAAGCTATAGGTGTAGTACCTGGATTTTTCTTTAGTTCTTTGTATACAGACACCAATCTTTATAAGCGAGCATTTCAAAAATGCATTTTCAGGTTATCCAGACAAAAGTGTCTACAACAGACAGAACCTGGACACTAGCAGTTTCACCTTCCAGACTTTGTGCTCAGCTAGGCTAATCCTGTACTGGATGCACAGAGAGGGAGCTGATATCAGTCTTTGATGGTCACCTTTAGCTTGGGACTTAAAAGTCACACACACACACTCAGACAAAGATTTTCTTTTTTATAAAAGCAGCTGTAACCATGAAGTTGAACTGAACAACTGTGATGGTTCTGTCTTTTCCAGGGGAAGAACTATGAGATGCCGCTCTACCCTGCTTTCCCTTCACTGCACCTTGTCAAACCAAAAGTGGATGACATCCCTGCTACGACGAACCCCCCCACAGTTCTTCTTCCTTCCTCTGATGAAGGTGAAATAAAACAAACTCTGATTCTCATAGGAGACACAGAGCTATGAGACGACATCCTGACTGATATTTGCACAGAGTGAAACTACAGAAGAGACTCTGAGGTACGACAAAGATTACTTGAATCATCATGCTACACATTTGCAATATGTCTGCTGTTTAGCGGCATCCTCCATTTATTCATTAGTAGATGTTTTTGGAAGACTGCTCCTCCTGCTCTAGAGAAACTTATAAGTCCTGTCTGTACATTACATAATCATATTCAAACCTGCATGCTTGGAAAGTAGAGCATGTAAACAAAAGTTTGACTTTTGTGTTGATGGCTCGACCCAGCACTGCTACTCTGAAACATGGGAACAACACCCACAACTCATCAAAATCAAGCTTATTCAAATAATTGTGTTCGAATGGTGGAGTTAGTTGCTAAATCTCTATTTTTTAAAGTATCATACTGTATATGTTTTCTATGGAGAGGAATTGGTTAACCTCGTGAATTATTTTGTAAATTTTTAACATTTTTGCTAATGTGTTGTCATTTTATTTTTCATTTCTGCCTTGGTAAAACTAAGCAGCTCCAGTGGGCAGCTCTGATGAAAATGTCTGCCTGCTCGAACAAAAAAAAAAACTGTCTGCCCCTGAAAGATGAATGTTTGTGCAGGAAATTAAGAAAAAGGACAGATGAAATGCATTTATCGCAGACATTTGACATCAGATTTTCTTTTTAAATAATTTTGAATGTTTCTGGTTGTGTTTGGGTTTTTGATCAGAATGCTGTAATATCTGTTTTATCAGTAACATCTACCTCAGTTTCCACTCATAACGACAGACGTTATCTGTCATCAGACCTGGATCCAGTTTTTAATGCCTCTCTATAATTGTCCAGTGCAATGAAATAAACTCAAGCGCTCTGTAAACTGCCACTTAACAACACAGTGAAGTCCGAAGTCACCACCATATTAATGAAGAGGAGTAAATATGAAACCAGGAGGGAGCTGAAGTCATTGTGTCATGTCCATGTTAGCCTGTGTTCCATTAGCTTCACGAGATCAGTGCAATCCTCCATTAAGCATTTGTTTCATCGTTATTTGTAAAAAAAAGAAAAAAGAAGAAAAAGGAACCACGTTCCTCAGGATTTTGTTCCATATTTGAAGACATATCAGCAACCACTTATTTTTCAAAATAACTACCAAATTGACCTTAACACCAAGAACTTCACACATCACACTGTAGGAAAATACTGCGTTTCAAGGAGGATTTTCTTGTTATTAGCGATGTTAGAAATCTCAGTGGGATTTTGATTGGAGATTTCTTACTTCTGGAAGTCCAGGTTTCATTCTGACTCTCTACATTGGCCTTTTAATTAAAAATACAGCAGCATAGCTTAGAGCCTGACATGATGTTTCTATACATTTTATACATTTATGTGTGAAACTGTTAAAGGTAGGTGTGAGCGAGTGACTATTTCTAAAGAGCAATAATGTCGTGCAGAGGGTTTCCTGACATTTAATCAGCCTGTCTAAAAGAACCGCTACAGAAAAGTTTCATCACTGTCTGTCCAGTACAAATACAGGTCCAGGGTATGTTTAGCCTAGCTTAGCACAAAGACTGGAATTATGGGGGGAACTGCTAGCCTGGTCCCATCAAAAGTGAACAAATATCACTAAGAAAAGCTTTCTTGTTTAAATAGTTTAAGAACCTAAATGTTAAAACAAGACACTTTGGGTTTAGAATAGTTCGAAGTGGAGCTAACTATTGAACTATTAAAAAGTGATCTACTGTAGGCTACTTAGGATAAATCTCCTGTTTTTATACATATACACGCATTTGCAGGCTACTTTCTACCAACATGGTGGCGTCATGTATGTAAGTGATTAAATTATATCTCCCCAGCCAGTCGAGGCAGATGGCCACCCACCCTG
>JAUMHL010000016.1:17143946-17159785 GCA_032362345.1 Sandelia bainsii | reverse complement strand
AGGGGCTCACTCCGTCTGGGCCTGTGGACTTCCTTGTTTTCTGTTTGTGGAAGAGACGTCTCACCTCCTCTTCAGATGTCCTGAGGGCAGTGGGGGTATCTGGAGGAAGAGGTGAGACTTTAAATAGCAAAATCAGAGAAACTGATAATTTTGCAGTGGTCTCTTAATTTTTTCCAGAGCTGTATCTCATTTGTCCTGGAAACACCCTGGAATCCAACCGGAGGAGTTGGAAGTCATTGCTGGGGAGAGGGATGTCTGGAAACCCTTACTGATCCTGCTGCCACTGCGACTCTGGATAACTGAAAAATCATGGACGGCTGGATGAAGAAATTAAAAAGATAACTGTAAAGAAGGGAGGAATTAAGAGAACTGAATGTAATAATGAGATATTTCTGACCCACACTCTCTCTCTGCCTGAGGCTGCCTCTCTCACCACTGTGGTAAAGCACCGTAAAACGTGAAATTACTTTATCCAACATATGACACAACTGATACAAGCGGATTGTTGTGCATTGATGCCAGTCACTCATCAGGACACCTGTCCCGTTCTCTTTCTCCCAACCCCTGTCTGATCAGGTCTCTTGGATGCCGAGCAGGGTCAGAATTATATGGTTTTGGTACTGGTACTGGAATCCATATTTTCTCTCATTAAACTGGCCTATTTTTGGCCCCTCTTCCATTTGTGGTGTCACGTGCAGTTTCAGTTTTTTGAACCAGGTCTAATCCAAACATTACTGAATAAGGATATGGATAGTTTCTATATGAATTGATTCGCTTGGTAACCAGCAAGTTACTGTTTAAGGACGTGTGAAGAGACGGAGCTGTCCGTGGTTCTGAATTTGAATGAAGGTTTAATTGAGCTTGTTACACACGGCATCTGGCTGTAAGAACCAGGCCTGTTGATATGTTGAGTGACTGAAGGCTCAATCAGGTGCGAGTGTAAACATCACTTATATACACAGGTATTTCTGGTATTTCACCTGATTCATCTTCTTCCTCTGTGCCGTAGACCTGCACTATTGTCTAACACTATGAAAAAATATGAAGCTTAAATATAAAGACAAAAGACAAACCCATTTTGCATTTCCCCTTTTTCAAACTCAGACTTTAAAGTCTTATCAGCAGGCTTATACTCGACCCAGTCCTCTGACTCCAGTAACAACAGAGGTGAGAACTTCCAGGTTCCACTGACTTTAAAGTCTCAAAAGACCTGATAAAGGCAAATTAAGCCTTAAAGTTTTTCCTGACTGGAGGATTTTATATTACATGCCAAACTAACTAAATCCTTCAGTCTTCATCTCAGTTACCAGCATATTAATACAGGAGCCCGTTTTCAGAGGTGAAACATCTTTTTAACACAGTCGTCTCTGCTTGGTTGATCGCTTCACTCGCTTTAAATATAATGTAAATCTACAACTCAAATTTAGGAACATATATTTCATTTTGATTTAGTCAGTCATAGTTGTAAGTTATTAAAGTAGTATATTAATAATAGTTACACACTTTTTAGTCAATTCTAGTATAGTAACATCTGGAGTTATTGAATTTTAAATTAAAACACAACCCTTTTGAATTAAAAAGTTAAAGATTTGACTTAGGAACAGGTTATAATTGAGTCACCATGATCATAGATTTAACTTATTTAATCTGTTGTCCTTTTCTTGCCCGTTTCCACCTCATCACATACTTCATCACATTTTGAGTGTGTTCCTAATTGTGACTTAAACATTTTTATTAGTCTGGCTCACTGTGGTTAGATAAAACAGGGTCTACTGCTTTCTCCTTGTTACCATGGCAACCCCGGGATATTTACACCAACACTCAGCCTCGACTGTCGCAAACTGCTCAGCGGCAAATTATGGGAAACAGTTCGAGTCCTGCTTCCTGCTGCAGATTGTTCAGGTCAGACCCGAGTCTGGGAGCTGAAAAAGCTGCAGAGGTTTGTGTTTGACAGCAGGAGCAGGAATCTATTGAACACAGCTGGTTACATAACACGATGCAGTGGAAACAAACCACTAAGATCTATTTTCTCCTGCGTTTTCACAGTTTCCTTCTTCGGGAGAGAACTTTGGATTAATTCCACCTGATCTGGTTTAAACTGTGCAGCTCCGTCTGGACCTGTTCTGTCACACACACACACACACATTGTAGAACCAACTTTTTTTTTTACAGTGTGTCTGCATTGCGTCGAACCCCCCCCTCTCCTCTCCTCTCCTCTCCTCTCCTCTTTCTCACTCCCCTCACTCTCTGGCGTAACCCCTCCCTCCTTCACTCACTTCCTTTTCCTCTGCACATGAAATCCTGCAATATGCCTCTAAATGACCAGACACAGATCCGTTCTATAGGGCGCGTACATGCAGGATCCTGAACCGGTTTTCCTTAAAAGCCCCTGCGTTGTTTTTTTCATTTTTACTGCAGAGAAAAGAGAGTCGCTTTCTGTTGATGCTGCAGTGTCCAGTTAAAGGAAAACCAGTCCTCTCCATCAGACTGGGAGCTTGGAGCAGCTTTATTAATTAGATTTCTTCTTTTCTATCCGTTCTCCGTCTCATTTATTTCCAGCATGATTTTAACACATGGTCAGTCAGGATTGTTGGTTCAAAGCTGTCTGAAGCCTCCTCCTCCTCCACCTCCTCCTCCTGCTGCTGCTGCTGCTGCTGCGGGCTGCTCGGATCGACGCTGAAAACCTACACCAAGAGGATACGGATGTTGACCAAGACAACATAGTCCATTAATATTTCAGAGATACTGTAAAGCGATATCAACATTAAACCCAAGTTGTAGCGGGTGGCCGGGGACAGGTGCGCACGGTGAAGACGTTTCTTCCATCCGGTTCTCTCCAACTCAGCACAGGTAGCTTCATTTTGATTTGACATTTTCACCTTTCAAGACATATTTTAAATTTAGATTGCATTGTGTGTTCGTGTGAATGTGTTAAATCACTGGCTGCACAGTAGTTGGTGTATGAGTGAAAACTGCGGGTTGTGATGTGCGCAGAGAGGGAGCGCAGCGGGACTGCAAACTTGAATACTGATGTATGCGGTAAAAATACAGCAAATGCAGCACAGGGTACTGTACTGTACTGTACTGCATGATTTTTTTCTCCTGCTCTCTCTCACAAACAGCGAGCTCCCCATCAAATAAATATGACTGAATGGGAATCTGTTGCTTTTCTAACATGAGATTTGGTTGTTTCCTTCTGTTGCAGATGATGGATGAAGCACTGCTGAGAAAAAGATGTTCAGCTTAGAGATGATGGTGATGATGATGATGATGGTCAGGGAGGCTCTGCACAGCTTCTGGCCTCACTAGGAGCTTCTTCACTCCAACCTGCCCACCCTCATCGCTTTCTCTTCCTGTCCTTCACCTACCAGGAAGGATGACTGTGGTGTCCACAGACAACATGGATGAGACCTCCACACTGCCAGGTCACCCGCAGGACCCCTACCCACCTGACGACGACCACGATGACCACGACTGCTGTGAGCGAGTGGTTATCAACATCTCAGGGTTGCGCTTCGAGACCCAACTGAAGACCCTTGCCCAGTTCCCAGATACTCTTCTTGGGAACCCCAAGAAGAGGATGCGATACTTTGACCCCTTACGAAACGAGTACTTCTTTGACCGGAATCGTCCAAGTTTTGATGCCATCTTGTATTATTACCAATCTGGGGGACGGCTGAGGAGACCGGTGAACGTGCCGCTGGATATGTTCTCCGAGGAGATAAAGTTCTATGAACTTGGTGCAGAGGCTATGGAGAAATTTCGGGAGGATGAAGGGTTTATTCGGGAGGAGGAGCGACCTTTGCCAGAGAAGGAGTTTCAGCGGCAGATCTGGCTTCTCTTTGAGCATCCAGAGAGCTCTGGACCAGCCCGGGGGATCGCCATCGTTTCAGTGATGGTTATTCTTATTTCAATAGTCATATTTTGCTTGGAGACCCTACCAGAGCTGAAGGAGGATCCCAGTGACCGGATGCGGGTGGTGGGGAACACCACCGTATATTACAACCCAAATGTCTTCACTGACCCTTTCTTTGTGGTGGAGACGCTCTGTATCATCTGGTTTTCCTTTGAGTTGATAGTTCGGTTTTTCGCTTGTCCGAGCAAGGCAGCATTCTTTAAAAACATGATGAACTCTATTGATATTGTGGCTATAATCCCGTACTTCATCACACTTGGCACAGAGCTGGCTGATGACCAAGGCAACAAGGAGGGGAAGGGAGGAGGGGAACAGGCCACATCTTTGGCTATTCTCAGGGTAATCCGTCTGGTCAGGGTGTTCAGGATCTTTAAACTGTCCCGACACTCCAAGGGGCTCCAGATTTTGGGGCAAACTCTAAAGGCGAGCATGCGGGAGCTGGGCCTGCTCATTTTCTTCCTCTTTATTGGTGTCATTTTGTTTTCCAGCGCTGTCTACTTTGCTGAGGCAGAGGAGAAGGAATCATTCTTCACCAGCATCCCAGATGCTTTCTGGTGGGCGGTCGTGTCGATGACCACTGTCGGCTACGGGGATATGTACCCCGTGACCATTGGAGGGAAGATTGTGGGCTCGCTGTGCGCCATCGCTGGAGTATTAACCATCGCTCTGCCGGTGCCGGTCATTGTGTCCAACTTCAACTACTTTTACCACCGGGAGACGGAGGGCGAGGAGCAGGCCCAGCTACTCAACGTCAGTAACCAGAACTTGGCGTCAGAGACCAACTCGAGTCGTCGCAGCTCCTCGGTGGTGAGCAAGTCGGAATACATGGAGATAGACGAGGACATGAACAACAGCATCGATAACTTTAGGGAAGCCAACCTTAGGACTGCCAACTGCACGGCTCCCAGCCAGAACTGTGTGAACAAGGGGAAGCTGCTCACCGACGTGTGAGGCAGCATCCAACGCATTGGTGTAAATATTGTAGAAATATCAGGATGCTTTATCTCCATTGGTGCATTTTACCCTCTTTTTTTGCGAAGATTCATCCAAATACATGTGAACAGTTTAAAGCACACATGGTAAATTTAGTATAGGCTTAGTTATGTCATTACAAATCAGGTTAGTTTGGCAATACTACAAATATCAAGAGGTGGAACATTTCATAAATTAGTCATCATATTTAATATTTTATATCCTTGAATTCCTTGATTTACTTCATAATGGTAAAGGGGAACTCTACCACTTTTAAACAAAGATGTGTTTATCTCAGTGAGCATTAAGAGATATCAGATATCTAATCTGGGTATGTTGGTCAATTGAATTGACTTTGACCATTAAAAAAAAAAAAAAAAAAGAGTGTCCTATTACCAGTATTACTACATTCATCCTGTTTAACACTGTATGAGCTTGATGTTAAACTGAGATCCATGGATTTACTTTGAGTTTAGGGCCTAAAACGCACATGTAGTTTTTGTTATGCTATAAAAGCATGAAACATTTATTATATAAAACAGAATTAAATTAAATTAAATTCTATATAAAAAGGAAGATAAAAATGAATAACGAATTTCAATTTGAGAGCACTATTAACTAACAAAAAAAACTGACAACTGTCACAGGAAAAAAGCCCATCTGAGATTTGAAGAACACATCTGAGGATGACTCTCTGAACAAACAAAATGTGAATGGAATACAGCTGAAGTTCAGGCGGTTTTTTTTCCTGCAGCACATCCAGGGAAGTTTTGGGAAACTTAATGCCAGATGCTGATCTGCGTTTTTCAAGGCACCTTATCAAAACAGGAAGTCTGCCGAGCTTTGTGGAGGATTTTCTGCACTGTTGCTGCTACAGTTCGGCTGGAGGCTCCCTGTATGATGCCATGCAACACTCCTTTATACAAAAGCATGTGGAGACTCTCTTCTCTCTTATATCAGCATGCACAAGACATTACCTCATTTTGATTTTTACATTTTTTTTCTCTGATCCTCATCTTGTCCTCTTGGCTTTTTTTTCTTCTCATTTATTTTCACCAAAAGTGCACTGGCTATTTATTATTGTTTAAGTTATTTTAAAGCATTTAAGTGTTGAATGTTAAAGCATTAAGGGAACAGGAACACCTCTTTTTCGAAGACCATGGCATGTCAAAACACTAAAGCGTTATGGCCTAATTAGCTATGGCAAAGCTACGTATATTCAATGCATGATGTCAGTATTAAATTGCTTGCAGCTGTGGAGGGACCTCAGGAGCTTGAGGATGATGTTTCTCCTAAATTTTGTCAAGCTAACGACAGGATATGGTGCATGATGGAGCAAACTGCCGGAGGGGACAAATCTGCTAGAAAAAAAACAAAAAAACAAAGACAAAAAATTCTAAAGAGACATATTCTTTGAAAAAAAAAAAAAAAGACATTTCAGATATTACATTGTCCTTATTCATTAATTTTAAGCTTTGATGATGGAGTGCATGGGATCATTTTATGTGATTTGTGACCCAACTTTTTTTGCATTTGACAGTTTCAAGAAGAAAAGCAGGAATATTTAACAAATTTCATAATTAGTTTCTAGTGCCTTGAAACCCATCACATTATAGAATTGACTGAAGTGCCTCCCGATAAAAGAGACGACAAAGAGCTTACCATGTGCAACTTATCTTCTCCTGCCATAAAGATGTACTTCTCCCTACATATCTGGAAAAGAATAGGGTTATAGATTAACATGTTTAGATAAAGATATGTATCTATTCCTTATTCTGGGACCAGATTTATTGGGCCTATAAACTATTGGTTGCTGGATGATGACACATGGCTGCAGTGCACAATTAACAATTATCAAATTCAAATAGGAACTTTTTTTTCAAAGACAAGAAACAGTGCTCTTCTTCAATTCTATTCTGCAAAAAAGGGCCTTTCCTCCACATGCAATTTTTGTGATTTCAGCAAAACAACAAATATCAGGAAAAAAAACAGTAGGAGACTGCTAAAGTTTTCCAAATAAAATAACAGAAAAATACTACAAAAAAGCTGCAATAGCTACTCCAGGAGGCTAATTTTAGTGTTTTAGACAAATATTTGAATAGATACAGTTGCTTCAGAAAGTACTCACACTCCTTCAATTTATGCACATTTAACTATGTTTCACATTGAAATTGAAATAAAAAAACTGCAACATTTCCACTCAATCTACACTAAATAACTCACAATGGCAAAGTGAAAATATTTTTTCACATTTATTCCAAACCTATCACAAATCCTAAACTGAAAAATCTCCTCCTAAGTGTCAGACCCTTTCCTGTGGCTCTAAACTGTGGTCAGGTGGATCCTGTTAATTCTTGAGATGAGTTTAGTAGAAAATTGAACTGACTGAAGATGATTTAGAAAGATACACACCTATGTAAATAACATTCACAATTCACACTGCGTGTCAGGACAAAAAACTAATCATGTCGAAGTCCAAGAACCCTCTATAGATCTCCACAATAACATTTTGTGGCTACAACAAGCGTATAAAACTGTTTCAGGCCTTAAACGTTGTGAAACAGAATAAATGTGGAACCACCAGGATTCTTTCTAGAGTTGCTTGTCCAACCAAGTTGAGTAACCAGACCCAGAAATTCAATGATCACTTTGACAGAGCCTCAGAGGTCCTCTGCATAGATGAGAGAAACTGACAAAAGAACTAACATCTCAGTAACACTACATCAATCAGGTCTTCATGGTAGAGTTGTTAGATGAAGCCACAAAGCAAAACACTGTTTCTGTGGTCTGACCAAAATGAACCCTTTGGGCAGAACACCAAACTCTGTCTGGTGACCACCAGGCACTACTCATCACCTTCTAATACCATCCCTATAGTGCAGCATGGTGGTGGCAACATCATGCTATGGGACTTTTCAGCAGCAGGGATAGGGAGATGGATCTGGATTGAGAGAAGGGTGAATGCAACCAAATACAGAGAAATCCATGAAGAAAACTTGTGCCAGAATGTGTGAGACCTGATATTGGGGTGATGGTTCATCTTCCCGCACAACGATGACCTCAAACAACCAAGACAATACTGTGTCTTCAGGATCAGTCTCTGACTGCCCTCCTGTGGCCCATGTTTAAAATTAATGTTTTTATTTTATTTATTATATTAAGGTCTCACACTCTAGCTTGGTTATAAGTTGGTTTGTCAAAGTTGTATTTTCAGTATCTCTACAACAGAGTGCAACGCTAGTGTGATTGTCAGAATGGACAAAATTATGACAAACCAAATCAGATAATTGGAATAATTAAAAAATACCTGGACAGTATTTACTTGTGAGCGAATGTAGGGCTCATTATTTTCTGTTTTCTGCAAAAGTACAAATGTAAATTGATGAAAAAAACTGCAGCAAAGGCTGTAGCCAGGATTTTAGAAATACTGAGATCGTGACTTCTGTCTACTGTAATTCACCATTAAGTTACAGGATATTATGGATGTTCAGGTAGGCTTATACTATACACTATACAACCACCATTATTAGAAACTTTGCAGAAGATGTTGCTGGAAGGCTGAAATATTTAACATTTTTCTTGTTGCCGACAAAGTCAAGATTTGGTGAATGAAAGAAAATGTCACAGACTGCCGTCTATTGATACCCAGGACCAAAACCTCTGCTTTATTTAGATCTGCGTCTTTTAAAAGACATTTATAAATGCTGTTTGAAAATGTGGAAAAAGTGAGAAAAATTAGCCCTACATATCCTCACGCTGAATCATAAAACTTTCTCCTTTCTGCCCACATCAATGTGACTTTGTCCATCCCACCTTCCCTTAGTTTATCCGAGCAACTGTTCGTTTAGACATCGTCGTAACAGAATCGATTAAGGCTCACACTTTCCATCATGTGGCTGTAGAGAGATAATGATGGATCTGACCACAGGGGAGGGAGTCTGGGTTTCCTCTGCAGAGCTGCATTCATCAGAACATCACCATAAGCATTAGTCACTGAATGCCTGCAAAATGGCGCTAGTGCTGCTGCTGTTGTGTTTTGAAGAGGGAGCACATGTCTGTGTGAGAGAAAGTCTTCTCTGTGGTGTAAAGACAACATGAAGGCTGAGCAATGATCATCACACCGTCGTGTGTATCAGCCATGTGAAGTTTCTTACGGTGATTTCAACTAATCCATAGTAAAGAAATATGCCCTAACATTGTTGTAATCCATTGAGATGGTGAAAAGGCCATTTTCTCTAGTCAGTGCTGAACACTTCTCCTGCCAAATATAAGTTGTTAAAAAAACATTGAATAGAATTTATTATGTTTAAGTCCCCAAGTGGCTCAGATCTCCAACACTGAGAGTATTAGATAGTTATCATATCAGAAGCTGTCTTTGTGTGTGCAGAGAACAGATCCTAATTTTAGGAAAACGTCACATCCAAAAAATGAGGAATGCAAATTTTACTAAGCAGCTGAACAGTCTGGAACTGCAGAGCAGAGTCGTGTCTGAGTCAGTAGTTTCTCTTACATAAGAGTCTGCAGGTTTTTTTTAATTTTTTATTCCAAACAAACAGATTTGCTTTGCAACGTAAGTAAAATCTGAAGACTTCCAGGCTGGTTTTACACTTAAAAATATTTTTTGCAACTTAGAGCTCCTTTTCATCAGAGTTGATCTGTGCATCTCGTCTTATAATGACCTGAAAATCCCTCCACATCCACCCACACAGGTGTTTTCACTCATTTTGACTGATTACACCTCCTCCTAGGACTGTGTGGGCGTATTAGACTGTGCGTGGTTGACAACTTTTACTTCTCTCTTGCTGAGACAGAACAACTTACACCTTTAACGTTCTTACAGAAAAAGTTATGCACATTTATGTCATCTAATCAGGATTCAGTTTGTGTAGATTTTCTTTTATCTTCCTGTAGATTAATATGAACAGTAAATAAATGATTGTGTTCACATAGGTTGAACTTGAATAGAAGATACTTTTTCTTATGGATCATTATTTCTACACACACAAAAATCCTAATTTGGGACCTACTTATGCTTACAATAACAAAAATATGTTGCAAGTATAGCTTGAGAGTATCATCAGCCTTCATCTTTTCTATGAGGTTTATTCACTAAAAGTGTTTGGTTGACCATCCATGTGTGTTGCAGCTGTGTGTCAACACCCAGGCAAGTTAAGGCCCGTTTCACAAACCGCTGTTGAAAGTGTAAAGAAAAAAAATCCCTTTAATTAACATTTCTGTCTAATGAAAAATAAATAAATGCTATGAAAGGTGCTACATGTTAAACATGCAGTTGGTCTTGGGGAGCAAAATGACAAACTTTTTAAACAATACAATTCACATAAAAACAGGAATTCTATATTTTCTTGACAGCTATTTGGATTTAGTGATGAACAACATCAGGGTTGTTGGTCGTCTTGTGGTTTTGATTTCTGTTTATTCATATCGTAGAGTTTACTATAGGCCAAAGTTTGAGACATATCTGTGTCAGACATCACTGAAGGGACCAAATGTATTACAGTGGTTTTATATCATCCGAGCAGCGCAACAGACGGATATTATACAAACAAAAGAACATTTTCTCAATTGAGGTTGTAAGATTTGGGGAAAAAAATGTTTTATTGATATGTTTGATCATTTGTTTGATATGCAGCAAGTGAACTTCAGAGTCACTTTTAAATTAAAGTCCAGTTTTTATGAAAGTGATTTATTTTTTTTAACAAGCTCCCAACTGCCGGGTGTAAAATGGTCAGAATGTTAATTTAGCGATGATCACAGAATTTATCTCCAGTGAGCTGCACATCAACCATTTCCGCCAAATGTGCTTTCATAACATGCCTTTAGGTTTATTTCAAAATAATCTTTGACTCTTGGCAAAAGTCGTCACTGCAGAGTTTATCACCCTTGATGAGATTTTCAGGACAAATATAGTGATATATTTGTTTTTACTTAAAGCTGCATTAAGTGATTTTGGGCCTCTAGAGGGCAGCCACACAAACATTAACTCACCAAATGGTCGGCTCTCCTTTTCAAGTTATTATCTGATTTGTAGAGAAAATGTAAAATAATTAATTTTGATTTAATTAATTAATTAACAATCAATTTATAATTTATTTATAATTCATCACATTAATAATAATGTCATTAATTAATAAATACACACTAAATATTTTTACATTTTAAATTCAAAACGTTCCAGTTTCCCCTTTGTAATAATAATAATAATAATAATAATAATAATTAGATTTTCTTCTATTATTTGGACTAAATCAGCAGTTTCAAACATCATATTAGGCTTTGGGAATTCATGATAGGCATGATTGTGATAATTCTTATATGCAATCCAGTCAAATTTGGTATTGACTATATAATTCACAGCAAGCGACGCCTAGGTGAATTCATCTGTATTAACAAACTTCATACACAGTTTTCAAGTAATTTACACATATTCAAACTCCAAAAAGACATCAAATCAAAACAGAGGGAATAAATTAAAATCATAGACCCAAAAGAATCATTAGTTGTAGTTTCTCAAATTTTGGGACCTTTAATTAATAACTGACTTTAGAAATTGTAGTTTTAGAAGCAAACATTTCAGATTCCACCTAATAGTTTAGATGTTTTTAGTGGAGTCCATCCACTGTTTGATATGATTAAATCTTGTAGTAAAAGCTAGTAAATGGATGTTAAGTAAATTTTTTCCAGAAATTGCAATTTCCACCATCAACTTTCATGTTTATTTTCAGCTCACCACATTTGATATATTCCTAGGGACCTTTCCTTTTGTTGTACCTTGTCTATCTTCCCATTTTACCTGTCTGCCTCTTTGCAATTCACTTTTAAAAATGGCAAAAATAAATGCAAAAATAAATACACTTACATATCATGAGTTCCCAGAAACCAATGTGATGCCTCCAAAGTGATTTTCACTGAACAGTCCAGTACATCAAAGTACTGTATGTATAAGCTCTGCATTAGGTGACATGTCAAAGTGTTCACAAGGGAATGTCTGATTTAAAAAGCCATGACAGTGTTGTGGTGATGATGATAATGATGCTGCACTGAGGAGGTTTAAGTGTGAACATATTTATGTGGTGGATTTTTGAAGAGGAAAAAGTGTCATCATGTGGTGGAGTTTACTGCTGAAGCTCACTGATGCCGAGAGAAAGCATGAATGACTGAGACTGAACTGTGTGATCATTACCTTAAAATAGAAAAAAATATACATTTGTGCTCATATCAACATCATTACTACAGTATTTTTAGTATTTATTTATTTCAGCATTTCATTCATTTTAAAATGCTTTACTATCTGCTGCAGGACTGCTTATTTTGGGTTCACAATAGTTTGTCCTAACTTACAATCATAAGCCAAAATCTCATCGTAATCATGATGAAATTCCCACCGCTGGAAACATAATAGAAACAAACATAATGAAATAATAAATATTCACAGGGCTGATGAGATCCATGAATCCCTGACTTGTTCATGTTGCTTCTTGCTGCAGTATGCAAGGTTTGTCATTTGTTGGTCAGGCATAGTCTGTAACCTATGCAAGGTTATGTCCATTCTGATTACATCGTATTGCATTAGTTTCAATAAATTTTGAAAGCTATGACTGTTTGTTTCTTATTGAATGAACTGTTGGTTAAACAAGTTACAGTGAGAAACAGTTGGTCATGTGGTGTAACCATCATTAGCCAGGTCTTTTCCTCAAGTACTCTACCAAAGTACAATGGTTGAGATACTTTGAGGTATCAGATTATATTATTATCATTAACATGATGTACAAAACGTACTTACATAAAAGCCCGTGTGATATAAAAAACTTTGAGACATTGTTAAAGACTAAATGGATGGTTTCCGACTATATTGATGCTGTCGTGTTTAAAAAACTCTGTCTAGGCTCCTTGTTACAGATGTCAGCGAATTATTAACAAATTTAAATCTGTTAAATTTTAAACTGAGAAAGCGTGATAAAAGCACGAGAAGCACGAGCAGATGTTTGGAATGAGAGAAACACAGGAAACTGATCAAACAAATGTCAACAAAAGAGGTGACCCTTCAAAAGAATAGCTAGAAACAACACCACTAACACTTAAATTGGCATGGAGCACTTCGGTACTGAGGTAATAGACTGATTCTGTTGCATGTTTTCATTCATTTTCTTGAGTAATGAAAGGATTTCTGGAGGACAAGGTAGTTGCTTATAACTACTGTCTCGATAGCAGGCAAGTCCTTCAGTTGAAAATTTGCTCTTCTTAACAACATCAGGATCACATCTAACAACGTGATTTTCTGTTTATACCGGTCTCTTTTTAAACTAGCACAGTACGGTAGGTGCTCCTGCGGCGCACACAGAGGTACGTCGTTTGTTCCACCACTGAGCTCGAAAAGCTTTGCTTGAGATCTTTTTCTATGTGGTGAAGGGACCAGGTGTCATTTGCTGGTGGGTGCAGTGGCTGAGATGGATTGTTAACCTGGATGAGGGTTGTGTTAGATAGGATGCTCTTGAGTTGACCACTCTGTAGCAAGGTGTTAGAGCTTTGAACCTGATGCAGAGGCCACTGGACGTATCCTTTTTAGCCGATCAAAAATGAGACGTGCTGCTGCATTTTGGATCATCTGAGGGGAACTGATTCTACGTCATAGTAGCAGTGTGAGTAGACACAGCTGGCAAGTGTCTGCACGAGGAGTTGAGTAGATATACGGTTTGATCTTCCTGATGTTGTGGACGGCAAATCCGCTGCCTTAGAGATGTGGTCAGCAAAGCTCCGTTTGTTAATGATCAACGATGACCCTTGATTCTTAGTAGACTTTGTGGAGACAATTGCTGAAGATCCTAAGTTGATGCTAATGCTGTATCATAGCTCACTGACATGATTGCAAACAAGCTATAAAGTCATATATAATAATATATCAGTCATATGTGATATTTTACTGTAGAGTAAGTACTATTTGATGCTTTAAATAGTAATAGTAATTTTGCTGATAGTACTTGTTTAAGGACTTACACTTATGTATAAATATTTTGACTGATACTGACAACTTTACTAAATACTACTTACTAAAGAGTACATTTATCAAGTAGGTGCATGTGCACTTAAGTAAAAGAAAATAAACCAAATGTTAAACTGAATAACATCCATGCAAATTTCACAAATACGTAGCTGAATTTTTAAATAAATCAATGTATCTGCAGCTTCAGGTGGTTGACAAGATTTAATTTTTTGCTCCATGGCTACAGGAACACTTCAGGTCCGCACAAGCAAAGTCAAACTGCAGGAACAAACAAACGCTAGTGTACATGAACAGCACGTGGAGAAGTGACTAAAATAGTTTGGTATGTGAAGCAGCTCAGAGTGTCAGAACACAGCGAGCCCGCTCATCAACATGAACTCAGAAACGGGAGTTAAAACCTGGCAGAAGATTAGTTCAATATACAGATTCCTTTAAAAAGTGATTTTCATGGAGGATTAGGCTCATTATAGAGGCTTAAATTTTACTTTAGAGACTTACTGTAATATTCTTGCTCAGCATATGTACCACGGTTTAATATAAATTAAGATAATAATACATTTTGGATTGATTAAGAAACAAAAACAATGGAAGAGAAAAATTAGAGAAAGAAAGATGTGGGAAATAAAGGAAAGAAGAGGGAATGTTTAAAAAAGAAAACCTGAATCATCTTCCAGATACACCAGATAAAATGTTAAAAGGCACAAGTGAGAACTCAATAACTGTTTTATGATGGTACAAATAGTGGTTTCACATCTAATGTTTTTTCTCACTCTTTTCTATCAAGACTTTGTGGCTCTATAATGTCGCCTCCTGTCATAATTACTACAACCACCGGAGGTTGCTGTCACTTGAACATAAATATTTACCACAAAGACTGAAAAAGTAAGGATTTTACGCCGGTTACCCTTCCTGAGGCAACCCTCCCCACTGGGCTGAGCTGCTACATTTTCCTTTACATTTCAATCTTTTCCCAATTATCCATTTTCCTTTATTTTTCCTGCATTAACACAACTGCTAGACGTACATTATTAATATGTAAGTATGGGTTGTAATAAGCTGCTGCACATGTGATTTAGAGGATCTAGTTTTAAACAAAATTTGACAAAGGAAAAGAAAAGTAGAAGGAATAGAAAATACTGGGAAATACACCCATTAACTGGCTGTTATCAGTCAGTGTCATTCTCATAATTATATTTGAGAATGAGAAAACTGCAGCAAACAGTCAGCATATCACTGATGTGCGTTATAATTAGACAAACCTCCAGTGGGTGTATTAAGAGCAACAGTCATCATTGGTGATTTTGTATCAAGTGCAACAAAGTCTGTGTCGGGAGGCGGTCGGGGCGGTTGGTTTGGCTGAAAAGCAAACTGGCGACAGCTGTTTCCTTTTCAATATTTTTACGTTAGTGAGTCATTGTTTTAACATAATCCAAGAAGTTTTTGTGCGTAAACCTGTGATATTCTTCATGTTTGTTATGGGTGGGTATGATAACAGCCTACTGAGCCAGTATGGTTCCTGGCCATTTAATTATGCAATAACATTCAATCCATTAAAAAACAAACATACAGTAAAGGATAAGAACTAAAGCTAAACTGCAGGTACAGGATACTTTTAGGTTTGAGGACACAGTGTGAGTCACAGTCCTGCTTCAACCCTGCTGAGCTTAGTGCTGAAGTACACACTTGTCTTTATGTGGTTCATTGCTGCAGTATAGACTCTATACTCTGTTCACGTACTCTGCTCTGTGGGCTGCAGTGAACAATCTGAGTCAGAGACGAGCTATTCTTACTGAGCTAAGAATACGACTCTCAGCAGTGTCTGAAACTGCTCCAGCAGATACATGAACACACTCTGTTGTATCTGTGAAGATTCTCAGTCATCCAGGTCATGGTTATCTCAAAAAAACGGTTTTTAATGGCAACTGGACTTGT
>JAUMHL010000016.1:17130905-17143846 GCA_032362345.1 Sandelia bainsii | reverse complement strand
TGTGAACTTTTTACGTTTTCCATAAATTTCACCCGAAAGCCAAATATCCCTAACTTTTTGTGAGTAGTGTATGTCCACAAGCAGTCAAGGCAGGTTTTTGATTTAAAGGTAGTATGGAGTTTTTGACCTCTAGTTATATGGTGGAGTAGTGATTTTAAGCCATGGTAGCAGTATATATCCATCTTCACATCTGACTCTGGGTAAGGAATAAGAATATCAGCATGCACTGGTAGCCAAATGGTTCGTGCACATGTCATATAACCACAACGTCAAGTCCGGCTGGAGACTTTTGTTGCATGTCACAGCCTCTCACTCTCCCCATGTCTCTTGTCTGCCTCTCGCACAGTCAAGCTTTCTAACAAAGCCTAAAATGCCCAAAAAATAATCTAAGAAATAAGAATAGAATTCCCATAAACGTTGGACTACTCCTTTAACAGACTGTGGCACATTTCTTTTCTGCAGAGAGACTCGTCCGCTCACTGTCTCCACTGGATATAAATCCTGTTGATTTTTCTGAGACTAAATCCTACACTGTTTTCATAAGATGCTTTTTTGCATGAATCATACTGAGGCTGGAGAACACTGCAGAATACAGTACAGTAAGTGTGTGTGTGCTGAAAGTGAGAAAGTGATTTTCCATATATATGGATACAGACTGAGGCAGCCTGGGGCAGAATGCATGTTGGGTTAGTGTGGGTGGACGCAGAGGGAGATCCAGATGAGCAAAAAAACACCATAGAAACAAAGAACCTTAAAGAAACAGGATAGAAGAGCTAGACTGCCAAATACTGAGAAGTCTGCTATTTGAGGAAAGCAGAGATACAAGAGATGCAGGGATGGAAAACAGAGGGGTGGTTAGAGAAGAATGTGAAATATTAAGCAGAAACTCTGAAAAATGGATTTCAAACCAACATGACACAAAATAAGAGCTCAGAGATCTGTATGTACGATGGTGGATAAGCTAATGTATTGATAAAGTGCAGTGGAACAGATGTAATAAATAACAGATGGATGGATGTAGAACACCTCACTGTCTGCAGTCCTGGTTTTCCTCTGGGTCATTGTTGAGCGTCAGGGTCCAGCTCCGCTCAATTATTGAGAGCTGCTCAGTGTCTGTATTGTTGGAATGAAAATCTGCCATCAGGCCTGAAACCTGAACCACTTCAAATATGCACCGTTCTTGCTCTGCTGCCTATATCTGGGAAACTTATTTTAAAAATACAAAGAAAGGCCCACAGATAGTTCTTGACCGACTAGACACAGTACACTACACAGACAACATAAATACATTTAAACAACAGCATGAATGACCATAAAGATGCAGAGACCAAAAGAAGTTCAAAACAACCACAAAGAGACAAAACCACTGAAAAAGACAAACTAGAGTTACTGACTTGCAGTGGTATCCCTCTCCCAAACTGTTGAGTTCATCCACGTGGATGTTTATGCCAAATGTAACAACATCTGTTGTCCATGCAACGGTCTTTAGATGCTGCACTGACAACAATGGAGCAGAGAATGAGTCACAGTGAGCTTGACCTATGACCTATCATTAAGTGGACGTTTGTGTCAATTTCCATAAGGCTCATTAATGGGCTTTGAGGAGTCAGTGGAGTTCTATGGCACATAGAAACAAGATGTCAGGCCTGACATTTTATTCAATTCATTGTTGGTTTGAGTCTTTTCATGAGATTTGTTGACAAAACCAAAATATATATATACAGTATGGAAAGACTCATCATTTCAAATTTGCAGATATAAAATTTTTGACCAGAAAATCATTTTCAAGGCATCAGAGTGAGATCTCCGCTCGCGCACACTGAAAATCACTGACCTTGGAAAGCTCATAATGTGGGTGCACTGTTGGCACAGGCTGCAAACACCCACTCACATCCACCCACATGCATCGGCTCTCTTTCTCTCTTATGCAGACGTACAGACATGGTCAATCTAATAGCCTGGCTGTCTCCTCGAGTTTCATTTTCCACTGGAGCGTTCCAGCTCTTACCTGAGCCGAGATCAATCTATTCAGGCAGAGAGGAGGCGAGCCGGGGGCGGACGGGGCGGGCGTCTTCCTCCTCCACAAAACACCAGACAGCCTGACACAAGCAGAGAACAAACAGTTGGCTCATTGGGTTTCATCTCATCCTCGGTCTGCTGACACAGAGTTTTGAGAGCCAAGACCCAGCGTCCATATGGGCTCACAGCGTGAAGAAACTAGAACCAGCATTATTTGGTATTTTTGGCTGTTTGTTCTGAAGCAGTACACCTGGGTCCATTCACTGTATTAATTAAATGTTGGAGACGCTGATGCCCTTTTCAATAATTCCTTTAAATTTTGGATGGATTACTGAACAGGGCTACAAAACACTGGCCTAGAGATAGAGGTGTCAGGGCTTCCCTGGGCCAGAGCTTCTATTAATACTTTGAAAATCACAGAGTTTCGTTCACAAAGCTGCCAAACTACCACCAAGTGAGTCAGTCCTCACGAAGATCCAAATTCACCAGAAAAAAGCCTTTTCCCCGACCAAGCGTACTGATCCCTTAGTGACTTGTAACTGTTGTCATCCACCTGCTTTGGAGATAAGTTCCAGAAGCTGAATTTGTAGGTGGCTCTCTGGACGTAGCACTAAATCCAGTCCCAGTCCAGTTGAGTTCCAGGTACTCGCATGGAAACACCTGCAGGTTTATGTTTGTCTTGTTCTACATCTGTCAAAACTGGAAACTGGATTTTGTTTCACTCTGAAAGATTCCTCTGTCACCAGAGATCAGTAGAACTAGTATAACAGTATGAGGCTGCATGGTATGTTAAGACCAGTCTGATGATTTAACTTTTTATAATATTTGATTTCCTGATCTGTATCCTTTGTTTTCTCCTTGTCATTTAAGAATCTGAAATATTTGAGTTGCAGGGTAATATTTACTTTTTCTTTATTTTCTAGAGTTCAGTGATTATAATTAGTTGTTTTTACCTTGGCTTGTAGCACTTCCTGGTCTGGCAAAAGGACCCATGCACAGACAAAGGGGTCTATATATGTGCCTGAGTCAGGCACCCTTGTGTGAGCAGTTTGAGTTTTTTTTTGCCTAATTAAGGGTTTTGTCATTTCAACATATTGGATGAATTCATGTGTTGTTCTCAGGATATGTTTTGCATAGTAATAAAAAAGTAAATGTTAAATGTGCTCGTATGATCCAGTGGGAGGAGCAAACATGTATAAAAAGGCTCTAACTGAAGCAGGGAAGGTTTTTCGTAGAAACTAAATTGTAATACTAGGTCTAGTTTTCACAAGCCTGTAAACAGTGTAGAAACGTGTTGAAATCGATTTTTTGGAGCACAACAAACTCAGCAGTCCAGTTTGGTGGTTATTCTTCACAGACAGTTTTTGTTAAGGGCTGCTCCAGGTTACAGCTCACGAGTTCATGTAGCAGAGATACAAAACAACCAGAAAGAGGAAATGCCATATTAAAAGTGTCTGGATTATCTGCAGTGTAACATGTGCTAGATGTCTGTTACATGTTTGACTCACATGGGAGTCTGAAAATGATGATGATTTGTGATTATGGATGAAAAAGAAACAATCTACAAAAAGAACACTAAACAAGCAAGAACTACATGTTCCGACGCCTTGTGGGGTAAAAAATTCTTCAAGAACTTGTCATATCACCTTTCTACAGATCCACAGATACCTAGTCTTAACTTTTCCTTTCAGAGGTTGACCTCTTCACAACGCGCAGCATGGAGGAAGGAGCTCCTCTTAGTCTGGTGTCTTGTTGCCTTCATGTATCATATTATATTATGTCATAAAATATTCACATCTGTGTTTTCTTGAGTGTACAGCCTCTACTGTACGAGCTGCCTGTGAGAGAAGAAAAGGCGACAGTATCAAAAGATTGAATGCTGAACTAAACCTGTTCACACTGTGACATGTGCAGAGGATTTTTAGCCTCTTTTAGCTCCTAGTTTTGGTTCAGTGCGGCACTGAAAATTGTGTAATGTAATGCAAAACATAACCAAGTGTACTTAAGTTTAAATAAATGTACTTTATGTGAGTGTTCACAGGTTCAATAGTAACAATTCAGAGGAAATGTTCTGTGCTTAATAGTTTTTACTTAATTTTTTAACTTAATAGTGTACTTAGCAGCCAGCTGTATTAATAGATTTTGCATGATGAATTGATGAGTACTGCACTGCTACAGACTACACTATGCAACTGTACACAAAGTAGTTAAAACTAGCTGCAGCTCACAGTTGCAACAGTTGATGCTGATAAAATCATTATAATAATAATAATAATAATAATAATAAAAGAATATATAATAGAATCACTGGGGACACGTGTCTAAATGTGAATATGCTACTTTCCCTCTTTATACTTTAAAAACAGTGTGCTGACATTTCAACACATGACTCTTAGTTATAATGGAGTATTTCTATATTGGAGTACTGCAACCTTCGGTATTTTCATACTTCCTCCAGCAGTTACTCATTTACAGCGCATTAATTTGCTATAAAAGGTTTACCGTACATGTCAGGCTCACTTTAGTTGCACACAACCATCCACTCGTTGTTGGATCAGAGTTTGTTGGTAATTTAAGCTGTCACCAGTTCGCCTGTCAGTCACAGCTTATCATCACCTGTCTCAGCATGTGACCGTCACATGTCTGATCTGCAGTAACATGCTCTGATAACTTTTTCCACATAGACCTGATTGTTAGCCCCTCTCTCCATGCACCTGTGCATCATGAGCCATCTAAGGAGGATCTGAGCAGCCAAAGCCCCCTCCTCCTCCTCCTCTGTGACCAGCATCTTATTCATTTGCTTTTGTACAATAACTTTGTGATTTAAAATAACAGCAGCTCATTAATAATAATGTTGCTTCTCTGTTACTGACAGGACAGCAGGTAGGACAGTGACACTCTAAAGCTGTTCCTGTGTTACTTCCCTTGCTTATATGACATGAGTTTGAATGTTGATAACATAGATTTAAAAGTGTGTTCACAGAAAGACAAAAGAAACATTAGCAGTGGCTAAACGCACCTTAACTTATGCTGTAAATTGTTGCAGTGGTGTGATTTCCTTTCTGAGCTCAGATGCTGAACACACTGAGGTCTTCGGTTGGACCCACATTGGATGTACAGGCATCTAAGTCACAGCAGGACTTGAAGGACATGACTACACAGCCCATTTCACATCAGAAGACACAACAGCTCCTCGGTACCTCTCCATTCATTACTGGTTCGTCTGGACCCAGTTTCCTCATCTCTTGGGTAACATCAGCCATTAGTCTTTGGGTTAACAGCCATCCTCTGCCCCCTCCCTCTCCTCACATTAGATTAGTGCAGCTGAAAGGGGATTTGGGATGCTATATTTCGTTAAGGCGACCCATTGACAGCCTGTCACACTTAGCACCAGCAGTAATGTAAAAATGTGTCATTTGCATTTCTATTTTAAGGCCACACCAGACAGATATTTATCCAGAAGCAAGACAGGAACATGAGTGTACGAAATGAGAGCAACATCAACATGATGACATGCTGCATTGGTTGATGTCAAGTGTTGTGGAAATCCATAACTGTCCATCTGTTTTGAGCTCCTACACCCACAGAGTACACCGTCCCACCCACCCGCTCAGGTTAACTGCCACAGTTCGGCTCAGAACCAGCTCTGGTTCAAGTATTCGTGCGGAGGTCGGTGTGTCTCTCGGAAAGTGTTTTTCAGCTGTGACATTTGTTTCCTTTTCCCAAAGACAAAAACATAAAACAACAATGAATACGATGGATAAAGCAATGTTTTCACAATCTGCCCCAGTCTGCAGGAGGATTTTCAGCTTGGTTGTTGCTGGAGGACAGTGCTGTTCTGACTGAGACTGAGACTGGGCATAGTTCGGCCCACAGGAAGACTTCCACAAGCTGACCAATCAGAACAGAGAGGAATGGGTGGAAGTGGAGCCTTAAAGACACAAACAAGCATTTTTAATCTCAAGGCCAGAGGAGCTGTTAGATAAAGAGGTAATATAACATGGATTTTAATTTGTATCAGTAGAGCCCAGAATAAAATATAAACCCTAAATTAAACATAATATGATCCCTTTAACATAACGTTTGCAAGATAAGCAATGTGGATGAAGAGGCCCTCGTATTCTCAACTCTCTTCAAATGGCTAAATGATAGCCTGCTACATTAAAGGAAAGCTGCAATAATTGATTAAAAGAATCATTTCTTACAGTCTATGCAGCATGTTGCACGATATGTTATACACAACATAGCAATACCGATCATTCTAATATACAACAAACACAACTGATCAGCATCTACAATGTATAACTACATACAAATCAGCCACAACATTAAAAGAACCTGCCTAGTGATGTGTAGGTCCGCCTCTGCCACCACTCTGACCTGTTGAGCCAAGAACTCCACAAGACCTCTGAAGGTGTCCTTGGGTTTCTGGCACCAAAACATCAGCAGCATGTCCTTTAATCCCTTTAAATTGGGAGGTGGCTCCTCCATGGATTGGATTCCCTTAGTGTCCCAGTGCCATCTCTTCCACATGTAAATGATGCACACAGACCTGGTTGTCCAGGTGTTGTGAAAGAAAATGTGAACACAGTTCTGATGCTGACACGCCGAGTACAGCATGAGCACCCTGAATGGCCCCGTACGCATCAAGCTGTGATGCACTTTGTGGTTTGACACCTGTTGATCGTGACGAGCATTAAAGTGCTGCAGCTCGTCTGTGAGATCGAACCAGACTCGCTGCCCTTGACTCCCAAAGCACATCAATGAGCCTTGAGCGTCCATCCTTCCTTGGAGCATGTATATGGACCACACCCTTTATTTGATGAGTACACCATGACAACATCCTCAGACAACTCTCTTCTTTTCTTTCCATGACATACCATGCTGGTATGCACGATAAACAAGATTAAACTTCATTGTAAAGGTACCAATACCTTTAGCCACGTCTGTATAGGCACAACTGAGGATGGCACATTGGTGTAGATAACTACTATCTCCATGTCCGGCCCAACAACTACAGGTCACCTCGTCTCTCACCATTCGTCTGGTTTTACACTGAGCAGGGATCCGCTCTGGCAGCCATCCGCTGTCCATAGTCACTGGCACATGGACAAAAACATTTAATGACTGATACCAAACAAAACAGGTGTTTAAATGATGAATGATACAGATGGACGGTACAGAGCTGCAGTCAACACACACACACACACACACACAGAGAAGCAGACGCTCAAACTCTTGAGTTACAAGCTGCAAAGTGCAAAACCCAAACAGTGAACACACTGTAAAAACAAGAGTAAGGATGACACACAGGTCTATGTGACCCTCAAACATCAACAATACAAAACTAAACTATAGAAATCCCAATACAGATGACACAAATTCACAATCTTAGGCTGATTTCTTTCAATTATGTATAAACAAGTGTGTTCATTATGCACACTTTGCTTTTAACTACTGTAGAAACATGTCAAAACTCAACATCAGGTTACAGGTATCGTACGCTGCAGCAGCATCATCAGCAAGATACCTGACGTGTACTGGAGAAAAGTTAAGATTTCTGCCCTCCTCTGAGTTGGTACATGACTCTAAATTAAAAGATGATGGAATCAGTGTCATCATTTAATTTTAACTGCAATTAGTTAAAGTCACCCACTATAATCACTTTAACAAGAACTAAATCAGATAGAAAGTCTGAGAATTCAGATAAGAACTCAGAGTAAGGGACAGGAGGACAGTAAACAATAACAAATAAAACTGGTTTTTGACTTTTCCAGTTTGGATGAGAGAGACTAAGAGTGAGGCTCTCAAATGAATTATAACTATGTTTAGGTCTGGGGTTGACTAATAAGCTGGAGTTGTGGATTGCTGCTACTCCTCCACCCCGACCTGTGCTTCTAGGAACATGACAGTTAATACAACCGAGGGGGGGTAGACTCATGGTGGACACAGAATTTTGTCCTTGATGATCTGCTGCAGCACCACAACATGCAGTTAATGAAAGTTCTTTTCTGTCAAAACTGGCAGGAATAAAAGGTGAAGTCGCATTAATGAGTGATTCAAGAACACGCTGCTGCTGCTGCTGCTGCTGTTGATGCCTGCAGCTGTGTCTCTCTTCTAAAGACCACGCTATGAAAACTTGTATTTAAATTGCGCTCACATGCATGAGCGTGCACCTCGTCCTCTGGGCAGCCGGCCTTTGCATCATTTACATAACCCTGCCTCTTACCCTTTATTTTTTCTCTGTCTGTGGTTTGTTTTCATTGCTTTCGTCACACACAGGCTCACTCGCCTGCAGCGAGGCCTTCCACACAGTGGGACGACCTGTCTTTAATGCACACTGACAGCGGACACTGACTTTCTGCCTGTTTAAGTGCACATACTGTAAGGATTTTCTGTCTTTAAAGGCTGGAGACAGAAAATAGAAGATGTGAATAATACGTCATAACAATAGTCTTCAGGACAAAATGACAGTTTGGAGAATAGTCTTTAGAGGACAGAAGAGCTGAATGGACTGGTGTCAGCTTAACGTCAGTCAGTGATGAGGAACCAGAGGACAAACTGAGTCTCTGGCTGAGGAAGGTCGTGCACAGATAAATACTTGGAAGTGCTGATAGGATCCTTTGTGAACTTCTGCCCAAGTGACTCTACAGCTCAGCTCCCACACCAGTCTCCGTGACTAGACTAATGAGTGCTCTTTTTCAAGTAGTGCAGGTCTGAAAGTCCAAAGTGATGTAAAACGACAACAAGGACACATAAAACAACTAAAGAGACACAATATCCGACTACACAAAAACACAGGTGTGTATTTTTTTAACTATGTTCAGTAAAGTTCACAGGATGAATGTGACCACCATTTGGAGAAACAGCTAATTATCTTTAAATGTATTTTCACTCTGTTATTATCAGTCACTGAGTGTGGAGTGATGGACAAACGTACAAACATAAAATTTTGTGTCGAGTTCCCAGATGTTTTTTATAGAAACTTTGGTCACTCCTGGTGATTTCTGTAGCCTGCAGCTTGTTTGCAGCTTGCAGGAGTTTTGTCATTACATTTTCTGGGTCATGACTAACTCCCTGGCTGTGGATCAGTAATGAGAAATCGTAACCTGAACCTCACCAAACCCCTGTGCAGGGACCGCAGAATTTTAACTACAGAAAAACAGTACAGAGGAAGTTTTCTATCATCTTCAACAATCCAAATCTTCTTTCTTTTTTTTTTAAAGGGGACCTCAGAGGTGTTTAGGAAATATTTTGCAATCTGATCATGACATCATCAGCCAAGCCATCTGCAGACAATGTAAATTTCCCTGATGAGAAACTTAATTAAACTTAAATAAAATGATAAAAGTTAAAAACATATATTATAAAATGCTGATGTGTTAGATGCACACATTGACACAACAACGGGATCTCTAAAAATACTGCACTGGTCCTTTAAAAACAGCCATATTTAGACCATAGTTTTAATAAACCCACATATCTGTGAAAGTGTAACTCCCGTGTTACTTGAATGTAACAAGGCTCAGTCTTTTCATAATAATCCTCCTTCATAACAGCAGACTGTGGTTGCAATTAATTAGCATTTATAATGCAGAGCAACAAGAAACACTTTGTGTAACACTCACTCAGCAGCTTCACCCATCAAAAACTGTGATGTTGTTCTAAAGAGGTCCAGCTCCACCTTGTGGCTCCTCAGCATCACTACAAGATCAGTTTTACTATTTAACAGAAAACATTGTGGAACACTACCTCATATCCAACACACAATACATCACATGCTGTGGGAGGGATGCAGCACTCACATGGAGACGAGCCATGGCAACAGGCAAATACTACCGTCGCCATGGTAACCTGTGAACTGATGAGGAGGAGATGTCAAAAACTGAGGGAAGAAAATGAAAGCTGAGAAATGAGGGAGAGGAGACAGTGAAGAATGGAGGAAATGAGATATTATGACACGATGTACAAGAGAAATTCTTTCAGGTTTGTGTTTATTGATGAGGTCAGAAAATAAAATAGCTCATCTTGTTTTTAAAAAGCTAAGGTCGAAGAAGGCTCCGGGCTGCATTTAGTGCTGCTACTGTTTTATTTAAATTACCGCTTTGCTGTTTGTTTTTTTACTGAGTCATGTCCCTGATGTGTGACCTGTTTAATGAGAGATAAAGTAGGACAGCCTTTTCCTGCTGGGCACTTCTCAAACAAACTCAGCTCCCTCGCTGCTAAATAACAAACAAATGGAGACGGCCGGCTTCATGTCAGCAGCAGGAACAAACAGCAGCGTGCTCTGGTTTTTATGTAACTGCATAGAAAAATGACACTTGTCATAATAATAAGACATGGACATAGAAGGGGCTGTAGAGCACACCCACATGGTTTAAACCTTATTGTATTTATTATTCTGCTCAGTTTGGGATGTTTGAATTATTTTCTAATTAACTCACATTCCCTGGAGAATGTTCATTAATAATATTTTACTATATAAATTAAACATGTTGCAGTCATCAGAGGAAGAACTGTTCAAACACACTCAAAATGATCAGAATATTATTGGACCACCAGCTGCACCACATTTGCATTAAATCACCAAAAGGCGTCCTTATTCCATTGTATGTGGGAGTGGTTTGATTGGCTTTTGGGTGAAGGTTCTGGACCTGTTCAGTCAGATTATTGATAAATGCTTCTTGATCCTTAACATTTGCATTTAAACATTTATCCAGAAGGTTTTGCAACCTCAGTTGTTAACTGCTACTTGTCGTTGTTGTTCTCTTGTTGCCTGCTGTTCTTTTCTCTCCCCTCTGCCCTCTCACCCCAACCGGTCGAGGCAGATGACCGCCCACGCTGAGCCTGGTTCTTCTGGAGATTTCTTCTGTCAAAGGGAGTTTTTCCTCTCCACTGTCTCCTGGTGCTGCTCAAATGGGGCTATTGGGTTTTCTGAAATGATAGACTTACTTTAGTTTCCAGTGGCTCTGAATGTAACTACACACAGAAACAAAGTACGTGTGGATTTGTTTCGTAAATGATAATTACACAGGAACCTTAATAAATGTTATTATACACATATACACATGTAGATGTTCAAGTATGCACAGTACACAGAGTTTGTATTTTATTGTTAAATTATTAATCCACTAATGTATTTGTTCATCTGAGTGATGATGGATCTGCTCCTGTGTCTGGTGGTTTTGATGAAGATAGGCCAGTGAAAGTTAAAAGCAAACACTGAAGTAAGAGTATTTAAGAATAATAAGGAAAATGTACTAAGTAAGTATTTAAGTTGTGTATTTAAAGTAAGTAGTCTAAGTAAAAGTACTAAGTGCTTTGTTTCTGGGGATCTGTCATGTCATCCATCTTTATCATTTTATCACCTGTTATCATGTTATTAATGAAATCTTACACCACTATTACCTTAATATTACTAAAATATTACTCACATTACTTTATTACAGAGATATTACCGCCCATTTCATTGTTATTACTGAGATACTTCCCCATTATTACTTTATTATTACAGTACTATTGCCGCTTGTTATAAGGTTATTACTAAAATATTACCCTGTTACCTTGTTATTATTGAGCTATTACCCCATTATTACCTTATTATTACTGAGATATTACTCCCTTATTATAATGTTATTACTAAAATATTACTCCATTACCTTATAGCTGAAATATTACTCTGTTATTACCTTGTTATTATTGAGCTATTACCCCATTATTACCTTGCTATTACTGAACTATTACCCCATTACAACGTTATTACTAAACATATTAGCCCATTATATTAATACTGAGATGTTAGTTGTTAGATGTGAGTTTGTCACAACCTGGAGAGCAGACGTGGCGGTTTGTAGTGAAGTGATGGTCCGGTCCCCCGAGGATTCACGGATGCTGTCTGATGTGAAAAAAGGCCACAAATTATACAATGACCTCTGAATGCAGACTGCAGGCTGTCGCCACTGTACGAAGCATAGTAAAGTGAACCTGTGAGTGTGTGTGTGTGTGTGTTTAATGTGTGTGTTCTGGTTGGGAATTCAACAAGCATGAAAAAATCTGTCCTCCTTTTCTTGTTTCTCTCCTGGGATGAGTGTTTATGCTTTTTAATGTGTGTGTGTGTGTTTCTGTGGACACATTTTAGTCACATACCTTAGTTGTGAGTACATTTCATCTGATTCTCACACTTTCAAATGGATGTTTGAGGGTTAAGATCTGTTTTCAGGGTTTAGCTGTGATGGTTTTTGTTGCACTGTGCATCATGCCAGTCAGTGTCCTCTCACAGCTTTGGAAATGGAAACACGTGTGTGCTGCAGCTCTCTCTGGGCTCTAAAGGCATTTGCTCTAAACAGACGCAGCAGTGTCAGTGTTCATCTTTGAATTTTGTTTCTACCTGTTCAGATTTTTTGGAACAGGAGCATTATGTTTACCATAATGTTATAAAGAGTTTTCGTCAGTGATGTCTGAGCAGATCTGTAGACATTTGATTTAAACATTTATTGACATCCTCGAGAAGTCTGTGAAAGTGTTTTTTGCAAAAACCATGAACAATTCAGCTGTTTTGTGGATGGACAAACATCTCTGTGCAGTGTTATTCATGTGAAGCAGCTACATACGCATGACCAAACTGAAGACTTGCTTGTTTGTAGCAGCAGGTTTGTGGTAGTTGAGGTGACTGTGATTAGATTCAGTTCTGACTTCTCTTGGGACTGTTTGGCTGCTGAACACATCATGACCCCCTCCAATTTGCCTACCAGCCCCAACTTGGTGTGGATGATGCCATCATTCATCTGCTCCATCGTACCTACACCCACCTGGACAAGCCCCGGGGGCTCAGTGAGGATAATGTTTTTCTCCACTGCATTTAACACCATTCAGCCTGCACTGCTGGGAGAGAAATTAAAAAACATGCTGGTCGACACTCCCAT
>JAUMHL010000016.1:17117270-17130805 GCA_032362345.1 Sandelia bainsii | reverse complement strand
TCATATCATATTTATAATCAGATAACCCACTACATTACACACAGGACTGATTATGACCGGAAATTACCTAGTTTTGACTCATTTTTATTATTTTATTACCTATTTTTGTTCTGTAAATTGAGTATTTATTATTTGTGTTGGTGTTAATTAATGCAGCGCCATCAGCTGGTTGATCTACATAATTCTTTGTTCCTGAGTCCTGGAGGAGACTGAGCACAGTTTATCTGAATATGTAAATACAGTACTACATCTGTGTATGTTTATAGAGAGGCAGAGAACACTCTTAAGACCTTGCTTTTCCTAATGCTTTTCACTCTTAATACCCTGGTCTGAGAGAGAGAGGGAGAGAGAGGGAGAGAGAGGGAGAGGGAGGGAGAGGGAGGGGGAGGGAGGGAATGTGTGACACACACACTCCCTGAGAAAGAGAGAGACAATCTGTCTGCTGTCTGGGGATTTGGACAGTTGTCAATTAAAATCCCTCCACACAATCCATATCCCCTCCTCCTCCATCACAGTAACCGACATCTCTCTGTTCTGTGTGACTCTCACTCTTTACCCCCCCCCCGACTCAACCTCCTGTACCTCCCTCATGACTGGCGTGTGTGTGTTTATGTGTGTTGCAGGAGAGCAGGCTCGGGCTGCTGTTATTATTTTTTCCAAGGCTGTAATCCCCTCCTGTCCCCCCCCTGCAGCCCTTGTTGAGTTATTGTAGCTTTGGCTATGCATGACCGTGTGTGTGTGTCTGTGTGTGTGTTGTTAATATTCTCTGTAGGCTGCTGTGAGCAAGCAGAGATTTGCTTTTTTGTATCTGGTGATCTGGGTTCCTGAGGGCTTTTGAACACATGAGGTGGACAGGACAGAGGAGGGGAAGCCCTGCCCAGGCCGGTGTGTGTGTGTTTGTGTGTGTGTTTGTGTGTGTGTTGGGGGGGGGGGGCCCATGTTGAAGCTGGAGGTGTGATTCGTGACCAGTGGAGGCTGATGATTGGCCCACGGTTCCTCCAGTCACAGTTATTTTCCAGTTCAATGCTCATTCAGTGCACAAACACACACACACACACACATATATATGCACACATATACAAGTACTTCTATTCTTATGAGGACGCTTATTGGCTTAATACTGTACATTCCCTCATATTAGCTCACTGCTAATATCACCTCAAACCTGAATCTATAATGAATCTAGAACCTTAAAGGGTCATTCCACCCAACATACAATAACATATTTCCTCTCTTCCTGTAAAAAAATCCTCCTTCATGAATGTGATAATATTCTGTTTTACTGAAACTGCTTCAGCATTGATTCAACTTGGCACTGATAATGATTTAGTGGTTCATCGCTACTAAAAGAACATATTATTATCATAATCATTATTATTAAATTATTAAATTAACACACACCAGTAGACACACAATGAACCTGGGACTGGAATCAATCTACCTGCAAAGCCAGATCAAACCAGGTTTCTTCCATTTGTGTGAACTGACCCTTTAATCTTTAAAGAACTGACAGAACCCAGGATGTCCCCACTGGAGTGGTTTATAACACCAAGTGGTCCTCACAGATTCAGAAATATAACAGTGCACACACACTCGTACGGTGTGGAGGAGGAGGACAGATAGGAGCTCATTTTAAACCGCTGCCATCTTGACACTGACGGCCAATTCTCCAAAGCTGAATGTGAGCATGCTCAGATTGTTTCTCTGCATGACGACGGCCGGAGACTTTTTTTTCTGTGAGGATCAGGGCGACAAGCGAGGAAATAACATTGACTTTGACTGAAACATATCCGTAGCTGATTTTGCACAATCAGCACCTGATCCTGGTTCTGTTTGGATTTCAGCTCTGAATGTGAATCTGACCCAGCAGTGACATCAGATTGTGTAAATGTTTTGCTCGTTTGGGCCGAAGCTGAACTCGGCCTCCTCCTACACATCAGCATCTGTTCAAATGCTCGCTGACAAATCTCACCAATCAAGTCATACTGTCAAAAAAAAGGTCCTCTCCTTAGCAACGCTGCTGCGACCTCATCAAAATACATAGAGTTTTAAATCTCTCCTCGGCTATATTTCACAGCACTGATTTACAAATCCATTTAGCAGCATCTGCAGCCTTTTCGGCACATAATCTGTGTGCATGTTTTAAGCTGCAAGAGGAAACTGTTACTTTAAATGACTGGCACGCATGATGTGGTGTCCTTGATTTTCCTGCTTGCACATGTCCTCTCTGTGTGTTATTATGCAGGCATCTGCTGTCAAGACTTCTTAAACTCATCGCAGCGTTCCTCCCGCTCTCCCCTCCACGCCACTCTCTGCATGCAGCTGCCCTGAGCCCATAAACACAAACACACATATTAAACACACGGACGAGTGCATGCAGAGTCAAACACAGTGTGAAGCATGCACACACACAGATATGATGATTGGGAGGGTGGTGAAGCTCCCTCAGGTGTTGGAGGGTCTGACTCAGGCCTACTGTCAGCCTCGCAGCTCTGCTCATCTCCTCACATGCACCAAATCTGACACTTCACTGCTACTGTACCAACACTAACTAATAATCACACATTCAGAAAACTAATCTCTGCTTCTTCTTTTATGGTGGCTGACAGGTCGCATTTACTCAAGGACTAATTAGACATTTTGGGAACTATGACTATTCCTGTTCTTTCTTTCAGATGTTCAGATTGATACCAGTAAATGTGATGCTTCCTCCAGCAGCTGTTAGCTTAGCTTAGCACAAGGACCAAAGGTAACAAAAGTAGCTTTCCTGTTTCATAACTAACTTAGCTTAGTTGCTAACATTACACCCTCCTGGAGTAAGTATACCAAAGTGAAGGCAGCCGTTACAAACGAGTTAGGAGAATGTATCACGTACATTTTATAAATAGCTAAATCAACCCAGTCTCCTAAAAATGACATTTCACTTCAAGTTCAAGTTTTTATGGTTTGGCTCAGACACTGCAGACAAACCTGCTTAAACCCAACGAGGATGTGTGGACTCGGTCCTGCCTTTTATTACACTCCTCATCAATTAACAAACATAACTTTATTCATTTAAAAAATATGTTGCATGACAACATAATGATTAGATGATTAGGTTTGCTACAAATATTGCGCTTGATCGTTAGTTACACAGAAACCTTCATTTTCTTTTTCAGCTTTGCAGCGTGTTCTGATGAGCAAATCACGCCGTCATTCACAATGCTACAGAGGGTCAGCACGGACCCCCCCACGATGGTTAGGTACTTATACAGAACAGCGAGGTGGCGTATTGGTGCCGTAAACCCACCTTGAATGTGCGTTGTAAAAGGAGCTTGTGGCAGCAACACAACATCAAACAGTAGCAAACCTAAAATGTGAGGAGCTCCGGCTCACAGATTCAGATCATTCTCTTTATTTTGCGTCATTTCTGTCCTGTTTCTCTCTCTGTGCTCTGACCTTCAGTCTGATGGAGGTGAGCTGCAGCTGTGATATATAACAGTTTTTTTTCCAGCTGGGAAAATACTTCAGAAAAGGCTGTTGTTATCATCAGCAGCAGCAGCAGCAGCAGCTCTGAACGGTGCCTCTGTAATTAGAGAGCTAATTTGTGAGCTGCAGTCGTTGTGGATGCTGGTTGTTAGTGGTTACCTGTTGTTATGGTTACCGTTTCCCTCTGAAACTGGAAACAAGACCTCAAGTACCACAGAGTGGGACTCAGCTCAGCTCTCTGTCTCCCACACACACACATGGATGACTTTGTTTTGGAGAACAAAGTGAACCTAACCCCTGCTAACACAACTTCTGACCCAAAACACAAACTGAACTAAACTGCTTCTAACGTGACGAGTTAATTCCTGTGGTGACTTTAAGTAGTTTGCTACTATACACTTTTTTAGACCTCACTGGACTATTTCACTGTTTGTGTTGCAGTAGTATGGCTTCATGATGTAATAATATAATGCTGTCAGTATTTAACATGATCAGAATAGCATTATTATTATATTATTTATTTTGTGATGATATGATATACATTAAGCACAAAACAGATCCAATTTTAGACTTAAATAAATCATAAATAGTAGTAAAGAAATTATAGTTATTGATAATGTTTTATTTAATTTCAGGGCATTTTCATATTTTTCTCATAATAAAATTCTGTAGCAGTTGCAATCAGTCAGATAATCTGTGAAGAGAATGACTCCCACTTCCCCCCAGATGTTAATCACCACTATCTGCAGTTGTAATTAACAAAATGTGTTTATTGTTCTTATCTGATTAACTAACTAACTATTAGTTATTTGATAGACATCAAGTTGCACATCACGCATCATGATTCTTTGTTATAAACTGTCCAACAATAAATACGACTGCAGCTGAAACTATTAGTTCATGTAAAAATGTAACGTGATGGTTGCTGGTTGTACAAAACAAACATTGTCAAGGTTTCACTTTGAGTTTTGGATAATTGTTACGACATTTACCACTATTGATTATTGAATTTTCACAAATATACTAATATTGTTGCAAATCAATTGAATAATCAGTAATGATAATAATCATCAGGTACAGCTGCATACAGATTTAAATTAGCTCCACACATCCATATGCAACAATCAAATTGTCCTGACATGTTGACGCATGAATAATAATTATACTAATTTAATAGTATAATATGTAATAGTACATGCGTTGTACTGCACTGAGTAGTTTTAAGTTTCATTTTTAATGCTTTAAATACATTTTCCTGATTATACTAAAATACCTTTTTTAAAAGTAACAGCTTGGTTTATACTCATAATGAATTATCTTTACTGTTGTGTTAGTATTTAGTGACGTTGCAGATTGATATTTACATGTTTACCAGTGACTTTGTCACAGGCCTCCCTCATAAACAGCGAGAATCTGACTAAAGTTTGAAACCATATCAAAATTCAAGAACATGGACACTGCTCCCACACGTGTAAAATGCTTTTTTCATGTCCCCTTCTCGTCCCCTCCTCTCTGATTTTAAACCTCACAGCAGGAGGCTCCAGTCCCACGTTTCTGAATCCGCTGCCGACCACATGACAAACAGTATAAAGTTTATTGTAAAAACATCCTAATGGCTGTATCCAGTGCATGAAATCGCAGCGTTGCCAGTGGCCAGTCACACAGTGAGATGGAGGTTGGTGAGTTATTATTCATGGCTGCAGTAGTCTGAGGACAGTGCACTAATCCAGGGGCGGGGAGATGCTCATACTTCTTATCATGATGATGCTGGGGCATTAGATAAGGAAAAAGATAAATATAGTGCTCGTGCTTTGTTTTCCTAATCCAGCCACAGGGCCAAGAAAGTAACCTTTTAAATAGGTCACCTTCTCTGCTTTTAGAAACCAACACTCTCAGACTCTTTGTGTCTACAGGCGGTCTGTGCTCTTGTCCTTTGTAGAAGCCAGTTTTGGACATTCAGGATTGTCTTCAGTTAAAGGGTCAGTTCGCCCCAAACACCAGAAAAAATAGGATTACTACACAATGATAAGACAGCTGATACTGATTCTGAATGATATTTTTATCAAAGCCAATGGAAAGACACACAAATTACATTTAAAGTGTATTTTATCACTTACACTATTGTGACTAATTTAATTGTTGGCTGGAGGTTCAGAGGAAGAACATTCTCCAGTCTCTTATGTTCACTCTGTTCATGGATGTGTTGATTATTCTGGTCTGGCAGTTGTGATACGTTCACCCAGAGGCACCGGGAAGTTGACTTACAGCTCAACACCTGTACCAGCATCAGTGTTGGGGGGTAACTAGTTACAACTTAACTCTAAACTACTACACGACAGTCCTCTTTCTACTCTTGTAATCCACAATGATGTGGTTATTGTCCAGACACCATTCCAACAAATGCTGCACCTCTTTCCTGTGGGCTGTGTCTTTATCAGTGGTGGTGTCAGCGAAATTCATAGTGGTCATGGATGAACTGGTCTGCAGTTGTGTGAGGGCTCAGCACACAGCAGTGTGGAAGCTCCTGTGTTCAGGATGAAGGTGGATGAGGTGTTAAATCCTAACCCTCTGGTTGGTTGGAGAAAAAGTCAATAATCCACAGGCAGAGTGATAATCCTAGTACTAGTATCTTACTGGTACAGATATGTAAGTGCTGTCAAGTACAAGGGAGACTGAAACTTTTATATCTCAACTGGAGGAGAAATAAAGTTACTGAAGGCATTTCTGACTCTATCTTCAGGAGCTGTGAGAGTCTAGACAAGTCACTACAAAAACAGATTTTACTGATGCTTCCAGTATCTTCTCAGATGTGTTACATTATGTTAATAAGGAAAGCACTAGAAACAAAAAAAACTGTATTTCTCTGAAACAGTCCTTTAATTAGTCCTTTACTGTCTCATGTGTGCAGCACAGTTGGACATGCACGATTAAATTGTCAAAACCTATTAATTACTTTAAAAACATGTCATGTTTTTAGCTCTGTCTGCTTTCACTTTCAACACTGAGTGGTTCGCAGACCTTACCTGGTTTATTGGAACTTTGGAGTTTGCACTTTAAAGGCTGCATTCACATCCTTCAAATCCAGCAGGCGCAGAGTGCGGCCCCGGGGCTCAACCCTGAATCCACAGAGCAGCAGAGGACTCAGACACAAAAGCAACAAAAAGGCCCCAAATGAAAGAGTCCATGCATGTGTTGATGTGGAGAGCAGGTCTTTGTGCTCAGACTGTGCATTAAAGACGGAGCTGAGGTTGATGCAGCCACGTGCTGCTGCTGCTGCTGCTGCATCAAGCCAAACATACACAGAGAGGAGCTCATGTTATATAAGGAGAGAACATGAACTGTCAAAACAGGAGAAGGACAAGGAAACAATGGGAAACACACACTTTCATAAAGTGAAAGAATTTATAATATATGAAATTACTCAGCAGTGAACTTCCCTGAACCCTCTGAATAATACTGAAGTTCATTTAACAGATATGATCTTATTTGGTTGGATGATAGAAGATTACATAATGGAAATACTTCAGTACAAGTAAAGTAAAAGTACCTAAAAAATGTACATACAGTAAGTGTACTAGACTTCAGGAAATACTTTGTCCAGGTGGAAATGGTTACAAAACTATTTTCAGAGACATCATCTATCAGAGGTGGCAAGTAACTAAGTACATTTACTCAAGTACTGTACTTGGGGCGGCATGATAGCTCAGTGGGTAGAGCAGTCGTCTCCCAACTCATGGTGAGCAGTTTGATTCTAAGTCCTGGCAAGCTACATGTCGAGGTGTCCTTGGACAAAACACCGAACCCCCGTAGTAGCGCTGACACAGGTCTAGCAGCTGTCCAAACAACAATTTCCCCAAGGGGATCAATAAAGTATCTATTATTAAGTGCATTTTTGAGGTAATTGTGCATTTCTGAAGTATTTCCATTTTATGTTACTTTTACTTAACTACATTTATTTTACCATCATTAGTTACTAGTTACTTTTTGCAGGATTAAATTCCTATAAAATCATTATGTATTAATGAAATGCTGATGGATTAAACCTTCTGTCACTATATAAGGTGATAAAATCAGTCCCACATTTCAATACACTGTTTTCTTAGTCGAGAACTTTTAATTTTGTAACATTTAGAAGTTGCACGTTAGTACTTTTACTTGAATAGAATAAATAAAGGGTACTTCTACTTGTAGTCGAGTATTTTTTGGGCAAGTACTTGCACTTTTCTTTGAATATTGAGTTTTGTACTTAATGCACCTTAATGCACCTCTGTGATCTACAAATGAAGATCAATAGTGAACCTTCACAGAAGTGTCCTTCAAACATTAGTCCGAGATGACTCATCCAAGAACCTGCAGGCCTCTCTCACCTCAGTAAAGGTCAGTTATCATGGAGAGACACCAGACCTACAGTCAAGCATGGAGGTGATGATGGAGGGGGGAGGCTTCGCTGATTTAGGGCGACTTGACATTACTAAGGAAAAAATAAGTAATGCTCTGTACCAGAGAATCCTGAAGAAGAACGTCTCAGTTTGTTTTTGTTTTTATATTAGATTTAGTTTGAGGATCTGAATCAGTTTATTCTGAGATAAACACGTTGGTGGATCTAGAAACATTTACATGAGTGAATCTGCTGTTCAAGTTTGTTGCTGTAGCATAGCAGCTAAATTTTATTTAATTTATTTAATTTTTTCATTTCTTGTAAATGTATTTAACTGAGGTTACCAACTCTTTTTTTCAAGAGTCCAGGATGGCAGTTTTAGGAACTGGACACCTGGGGTGTGTGGGCAGCTTGGGGCCCCCCTGTAGATCCGCCCCTGGATTTATGCAAAAAGACAGGAAAACATTTTTTCACTAAACTGTATCAAGTCGCCTGAATACAATAGCTGATAATAATAATAATAAATCTTTTCTTATATTAAAAAGAGTAAAAATAAAATGAGGGATTATTTACATTATGGCCGGTGCGAGCAAGAGAAAGAGGGAGCGCGTCTCCGCCCCCAGAGAGATAGAGAGAGAGAGGGAGGGAGAGTAAAAGCGAGATAGAGGGTGACAGCTCGTCTCACATCCACAGACATTTTCAGAGGCAGCTAAACGATCTGAGCAGCACTTTTGACGTCAGGAATAATCGGTGACATCCAACTGTCTCATCCGGGTCTTCTCCTCCGTTTCTCCTGTGGTTTTAATATTCACTTGATCCAGACTCGCAGCCGCAGCATTAAACATTTGAACGCACCGCTCGTGGTTTGTTGCACAGCTTCGTCTCCGCCTGCTGCACGTTTTGAACTTTGCTGATATTAGAGATGATATTTGCGAAGCAGCTCAACAAGTCGCTTTTCTTTTTCACGCACTGACCGTGGATGGCTGCGGAATGGAGATAGCCTTGGTGAGTTTTGAGAACGGAGGCGCTAAAGGGAGCGGTGGCGGTGGAGGCAACAATGCCGAGGTGAGCTGCCGGAACGCGCTGGATGTCCCTCAGTCGGGCTTCGTCCAAACTGGACTCGGAGAGGACTACAGTAAAGAGCTGAACACCCGGGGGAGTCCTCTGCAGCATCACCGCCACAGCTCCTGGAAAATCAACGACATGAACAACACTTTCAGCTGCAGCGAGAACGCCATGGATGCGCTTTTACGCGCGGACCACAGTCCTCATCTGTTCGACGAGGACATGATGGACATGGACATGGACACGGGGAGCAACGAGAGGGTGCTCATCAACATAGCCGGGCTCAGGTACGAGACTCAGCTGGGCACCCTGAACCAGTTCCCTGATACTTTACTCGGAGACCCCGCCAAGAGGATAAAATACTTCGACCCGCTCCGGAACGAGTACTTTTTCGACCGCAACAGACCGAGTTTTGACGGGATTTTGTATTTTTATCAGTCAGGGGGGAAGATCCGGAGACCCGTCAATGTGTCAATCGATGTGTTCGCGGACGAGATTAGGTTTTATCAGCTGGGGGAGGAGGCCATGGAGAGGTTCCGTGAGGATGAGGGGTTTATAAAAGAGGAGGAAAAGCCGCTGCCTCAGAACGAGTTCCAGAAGCAGGTCTGGCTCATATTTGAGTATCCGGAGAGCTCCAGTCCGGCCCGGGGCATCGCCATCGTGTCCGTGATCGTCATCACCATATCCATCATCACCTTCTGCCTGGAGACGCTGCCGGAGTTCAGAGATGAACGGGAGCTGCCGGTCACCAGCCGGATGGACAACAGCACCGCGCCCCGACCGTCCCTCACCTTCACCGACCCCTTCTTCATCGTCGAGACCACCTGTGTCATTTGGTTCACTTTCGAGCTGTTCGTGCGCTTCTTCGCGTGCCCCAGCAAGTCCGAGTTCTCCAAGACCATCATGAACATCATCGACATCATGTCCATCATGCCTTACTTCATCACCGTGGGCACGGAGCTGGCGGAGCAGCAGGGCCAGGAGCACCAGAACGGACAGCAGGCCATGTCTCTGGCCATCCTGAGGGTCATCCGCCTGGTCCGGGTTTTCCGGATCTTCAAGCTCTCCAGACACTCCAAGGGGCTCCAGATTCTGGGGCAGACCCTGAAAGCCAGCATGCGGGAGCTCGGCCTCCTCATCTTCTTCCTCTTCATCGGAGTGATCCTCTTCTCCAGTGCCGTGTACTTCGCAGAGGCGGACGAGCCGGAGTCCCACTTCTCCAGCATCCCCGACGCCTTCTGGTGGGCCGTGGTCACCATGACAACAGTGGGCTACGGCGACATGAGGCCGGTGACGGTCGGGGGCAAGATCGTCGGTTCTCTGTGCGCCATCGCCGGCGTGCTCACCATCGCGCTGCCGGTGCCCGTCATCGTATCAAACTTCAACTACTTCTATCACAGAGAGACGGACCAGGACCAGTCCTCCCTGAAGGACGAGCCGAACAGCGGCAGAGCGAGCCCCGAACTGAAGCGCAAAGGGAGTAAATCATCAGCCAAGTCGCAGGATGTGGAGAACAACGACGCGGGCGCTTCGGTGGAGAAGGCGAACATCAAAGCGAACAGCAGCATGGACTTCAAGAGATCCCTTTACGCTTTCTGCTTGGACACACGGGAGACAGACCTGTAGTCCTGCGCTCGACACTTTTAAACCAATGAAGCCCATAGTTGTGTAGAATAAACCCCCATTAATGGGCTCTCAAGTCTTTGCACATAGCAGCAGGAGGATCAACATATTGCAATCCTGAAAAGTTTTAAGAGCGACTGGGGTCGATTTATAAAAACACTTTCATCCCCGTCATCTGCTGAACAAACCGAGGAGTTCTGAATAAACCAGTGCATGAGATGCAGCATGGTGGCCCTTTAAGAAAGTAGGAGCAACTACAGATCTTGAACTCGTGGATGAATCTCAGAATAGGGAACATATCCTGTGCTTCAGTTAATCAAGGACTTGGAATAATAAATTGACATCAGGGGATTAACTGGACCAACCAGACTCTTTGTACATAATGTAGGAAACAGTCCACATTCAGTAGTACAACAAAAGAAAAAGCCAAATTTTATTTTTCGTACCTTCCCTACATTTAGTCATTATGTTTACGCTGAGAAGTTGCTGCAGACATGTACATATTTTCCACAGGCCTACTAGTCGTGAAGTGGATATGGTGTTATTGTAGTTTTGGAGAAATAATAACTATATTTTTGAGATGCAGACACCTGTTTTCCTCCACTCAGGTTCTGTCAAAGAAGTTTTTTCTAAATAGGATTTGATTCACTTTCAGAGGACCTATAAAGCGAAGATTTAGCAGCAGCCTTGTTTAGGATCATTTTTGACTTTTTTTTGAAAAAGGACATTAAATGGAAATATGTGAACTGAGGGAAGCACAGAAAGAGGACAGAGCAGAGACCATCTGGAGCAACCAAGCAACACTGAGACCAGGTTAGTGTCATAAAGCAGTAGATCATATTGTATATGTGATTTTTAAAACAGGTTTTAGGGTTCACATTCATTTTTATCTCAGAAATCTTTGTGATTAATGAGCTTTGTGCAGGTAACGAGGAGTTTGGACATATTATTACTCCATAGAGGAGGCAGGAATAATTGCTCCTCATGTATGGAGTACCATTAGGGTCAAAATTCAATCCCTGTATCCAAGCACCACACTATTTAAACTATAGCTCTATAGTCATTGGTGGAAAGTAAGTTGGTTATATGGAGCGCTGGACAGATAAATATTTTGGCCAATATAATCTTACTGCAGATTTATGGTACGTCTATGTGATGCTACGCTATATATAAGTTACATAGTTTGTTCACCAGAGACCATGGACAAGCAGGTTTTTCAAACATAAAATGTTGAGTTCAGGTCATTATCAGGAGTATGTATACGTACATGCTTCAAATTACTACGATGAACTATTGTTACTATTGAAAACCTCAAACAAAAAAAGTTGTGTAGTCTGAGATGTCTTTGAGTTGTTTGCAGCTTCACAATAGAAATGATCACATGGTTTCATTTTAGGCCCAAAAGAATTCCACACATTTACAACTGATCTTTTTTCTTTCCCATTAATCATCACACAACCACTCAGATTGATTTGATTTAATACTTTTACTTGGATATTTTAACTACGTTTTCCCAACAATACTTGCAATGGAGCACACAGCATTTCTACGTTTACCTAAGTCTAAGCTAAGTATCTGGGTAACACCATATAACAGATACGGTATATAACACACTCTACCGACTAATAGTGTGTCATACAGTAGTAGAAAATGCTCATTTAAGAAAAACTTAACATCTTCAATAACTTGTTTTATGCAGACAACCATGTAAAACCCACAGATATTCAGTTTACTCACATACATGACACGGAAACAGACAAAATAATTTCATTTGAGAAGCTTAAAACAATGAATGCTTGGAGGTTTTGCTTGAAGATTGAGTGAAACTATCGTAATAGTTGCTGATTAGCAGTGAAAAATGAGGCAGTGACAGTAGAAAAGAGACTTTGTGTTTGACCTGTTGACTGGATGACAAGTTGGAAATCTTTCAAAGCAGATTACACCAGGCTTTACTAGGTATGATCACAGAGTGTGTATGTGTTTGTGTATTTGTGTGTGTACAAACAGGGGAGTTGAATATAGGCCTTTTTTGCAATGCAGACGCAGCAGAGCAACAATAATGTTTCATAAAAGAACATATTGTAAAATAAACGAAAAGTGCAGAGAAAAGGTAGATTTCATCCACAGCTCAGTGTAGGAACGAGATGTTCCTGCAGGACTCCCACCTCACACCGCTGAAGGTGGATGTGAGAATATCTTTTTTTTATGTGTAGCTGGGTTAAAAACTGCAGTTGACAGATGGAGTCTGCAGGCGTGTAGGCCCATCAGCTGTTACACTGGGTGTTATCGCTGAAGCAGCTGGGAGCCTCCTGCACTTTTGTCCCGGGAGACCCCGAAGAGCTCAGAGGTGGTACGGGGGCGTCTTAAAGGACCAGCCCAGAGTCTTTGTTTGTGTTTTAGTCCAGTACACCTGAGACACACACAAAACACTCTACAAACATGCTCTATTGATTCCATTCATTTCACAGTTTAAAAACTTCAGTCTGAGGCTTCTCACTAGGTTTGACATAATATGAATATACTTACTTACTAGTTACACATAATGTTTGCAGGTTACTAGACACGGTGCAGGTGGTGAACAGGTAAATATTTGAGTTTTTGCTAAAACATTTGGGGTTTAAGCTCCATAAGCTGGGCCCTTGCACCGCTTATGCACCAGTCAATATGCTACGCTAAGCTAACTCAGTTCAAGTCCTAACCAACCTTGACTCCTAAAAATGATTTTCATAAACATGTAGACAGAAAAGAAAAATATGTTTTTGAAGCCCATGAAACTGCAGCTGCCTTGTTTGTTAACAGTTAACGCTTTTATGGATTCTTTAGATACTCACATCACTTGCAGTGTTTCCCCTAGGTTTACAGCGTTGGGGGGGGTTATTGTGTTTGACGTGCACGTGTGTGCGTGTGTGTGTGTGTGTGTGTGGGGGGGGGGGGGGCGGTGACGCGGGTCCAACCATTGGCGGGATTAGCCCCTGTTCTATTTCTCCAGGGTTGATGCGCG
>JAUMHL010000016.1:17102576-17117008 GCA_032362345.1 Sandelia bainsii | reverse complement strand
CTCTTAGTTTGTAGTAACTCATACTTTACAGAACCCGAATGGTAATTGCTTGTGTCTTCTCCTTGTAAGTCGCTTTGGATAAAAGCGTCTGCAAAGTAAAGTAAAGTAAAGTAAAGTAAAGTAAAGTAAAGTGAGGAGAATAATGAAAGTTACTACTGAGGGCCCCCACATGGGGAAGAAGTTTGTTTTATTCTGTATTTCCTTTATTTCACATTGTGAATAACAAACTATGATGATCGACTGAACAAAATAGTTTGACAGATTATTTGTTGTGTCTAAGTTTAAATTAAATGTTTTAATGTCTGTCTGTGTTATATCTCTGGGTATTTCTAAATGTGGATTGTGACTTTAGGTCATTAATCTTGATTTTTTTACTCTTCGGGTGTCTGAATCATGTTCCCACCAACACAGCCCCTTTAGTGATAAGATCTGGTCCATAGTCTGTGTTCCACTTCCTCCAAAAGGTGTTGGTGTAGTTGAGGTCATGGTTCATGTGTCTCTGGTGCTCTGGTTGCATTTTTAGTGTGTGTGCTTAAGAACCACTGCCATAATGTGGAGTACCAGACATTTCCTAGCTCTGGAGGCAGCAGGAGAAAAGTGTGGTTGGTGTTTTCAATAAACTAGAGTTTGGTTCCAGGTAGTGAAGCAAAGGCAAAACCCTAACTCATTATTTGACAGATCATCGCTCAAAGAATAAAAGGTAACACAATGTGGATATGAATCCTCATTGTTGAACAATGAACTGCTGTTACTCTGACACACGTCCAACCTGTCAGGTATCTGTAAATGGTCAATTGTCATTTTTCCTCTAAATAATCTTCACTCAGCTTTTGCTGACCTCATCATCCATTTTTAATCATTCCAGAGTCTCTTCTGTTGACTTTCGTGAGCGATCCAGGTCCTCTCACTGGCCAAATCCAGTTAGATTACATAACAGTTTTGTATATTCAGTTTTTCTTTCTTGCCTGCCACAGTATGTGGATTTTATAACCATGACAACAGTTGATTTTTGCATGAAGAAAACAATCATTTAGTATCATCTCTGTTGTGTTGAGCTTGTCGGTGAGCAGAGAGCTCCAGGACAAAAATCTGTGCTGCAGATCCACGTGGTCTTACCTTCTCCGACTCATCGCCAGCAGTGCAGCATCTGGACGCAGTCAACCAAAAGCAAATGTACATGTTAGCCTGCGTCTTTTATTACTTTCATCTGATTTCACTCAGTAATTAGAGGCTCCATCACCTTCCCCTCTTGTTTGTGTTGCTGCTGAAGCATCGTTCATGCTCCTGGTTGCTTGTTTTAACCAGACTTTTGTTTGTATGTCTGCTAAAAAAAGACTGAGTGAGCTGCACTAAGGCTGTAAACAGTAGAAATGTTCAATTCTAGTTTCATTCCTGTGCAGAATCTGAAGAGGTAAAAAATGTGAAAGTGTGTCAGTAGTGGCTGAAAGCAATGTGAGCATCAACAGATCCAAATGTTCACTAGTATTAACCCACAAACACGATGTGAAATGACAAGAGCATGAGTTGTAAAGATATTTGTGTATTGGAGCTGCGTTACGTCTCAGAATGTTACAGATCACTGAACAAATCATAAACCTCTCTGTACACATGCAGCTCAAGTAAGTATTTTTCTCAATATTTAGATTTGGAAAATTTGAATTGCCCAAATTTAACTCAACCTTAACTTATGAGCAAATACCACAAATAAGATGTTAAGATTTTAATTTCAGAATCAATTAGCATGTTAGCACAGTGGCTATACTAACATGCAGTATAATGTTCATCATCTTAGCTTAGCATGTTAGCAAGCTAACATTAGCTAAAAAATCCAGTTGTTTCTGCGGTGATGCTGATGCTAGATGAAAAGTCAGTGAGCAGGTGCCTAAAACGTCCTAGGTGTATCCTCCACATAGATTAAACCACAGTCTTCACCATGATCACCAGATCAGATCACATGGTCTTCACTTGTAAACAGCACCTGCCTGGGTTTCACTGAGTTCAAATTTCTATTAATTGACTTATTGTCCACGTTATCATAAAGCTGAAGTTCAATTAAATCTTAAGTTAAAGCTGTTAAAGGACATCCGTATTTCGTTGAGCAGACATAATGCTTATTTTACAACTAATGTTAAAGACAATAAATATGCCAAGAACGATAGACAGTGCAGTATTAGGACTAAATTATTAATTTCAGTTTTGAGTCTAACAAAGCCCTGAACAAAGTCTATTCAATAGTCCAGTACAATACGTTTGATCTGGACCATTTCACATGTTTAGGTTTTTGCACCTTATAACCAGGGAAGTAAAATCTCAATGCTGCAGCCTATGATAGTGTTTGAAAGAATCATATACAGCTGCAGTATTTGTTTGTCCTCATATTTAAACTACTCTAATGTTAATATCACTGTGACATCTCCCTGCTGTTTCGTTTTATCAGCTCCGCAGCCCTCACATCAATTAGCCAGATATAAAAGGACTATCCATGAGCACTGGGACACCGTCCAATACTCATAAATTCTGGCAGATCCACGGCTGCCGTGTAATCTCGTGAACTGGCGGCCGCTCTGCAGATCCCAATTAGGTGCAGCCGTCTGCTGTTGGCAGCCGACGGCTGCAGCTCGGCCAACGTTGCCAAGGAGGAGGCTCAGTGTCATCCACAGACACATGAAAACAACCTGAAAGATCTGATACAACTTTTAACTTTCTGCTTTAATTCTTTATTGAGAGCCAGTAAATTATACCTGGGTTATCTACAGTTTACAGTGTGGAGCTGCTAGTTGATGTAGAGTCTCATAACCTTCAGGAGTACATGAACTATTTAAAGACATTTTGTTGAATAAATATGTTTTTTTTTAATGTAACCTAGAGTCAAATTAAAATGGTTTTATCTCAGAATAAATACACTGCTTTGTTAGATGTTTAAAAAGTGTGGTTTGACAAACCATTTCAGACTGCAGCACCTTAATTAACTGAAACTAATTTTAACATGTCTACTCCCGTCAGATTTTTTTTTATTTCAGGAGCTCTTTTTGTTAGTTTACTCACAGTGGGATAAAAAAAGGATTTCCCCCCCAGCACCTTAGGATGCATATGCTGAATAGTCGACATACATGACATGATGAACTGATACTGGCTGTTTCGTAACAGCATCAAGCTTACTTCTGTTCATGGCACCAGGACTAGAGGCCCTTTGTTAGTGGTTCATTCATTGGGTGTTAGCCAGTCACCAACTTACACATCAGTGTCAAACCTTAGTTGAAAATCCGCATAAGAAAATGTGTATCCAGCAGCGAAAGAATGTCCAAAATATGTTGAACCTAGCTCAGAACAAAGACTGCAAGCAGGGAGCAGAGGGAGACTGCTAACCTATCACCATCCAAACAATACAATCACAGCTCCCACATCTCCAAAGTTGGACTAATTTGTGCTAGAAATCAGACTCAGCTAACAGCTAGCTCTGGACATTTTTGCAGCATCTTAGTTTAAAAGTGCATTGAATCAGAAACAGTGTTACTACAATTTTCTAAAAAAGATAAAGGAGTACTGATGCCCATCCAGCATGTCAGTGTTTATAGTACTTGCTAAAATGTCTGTTAGTTTGCAGCCTGATGATTAGATTTAATTTCATTCTTTACTGTGACAGGTTGCTCGTGTGAGCCTACAGTGGCTCACGCCAACAATGTTGTGTAGCTAGAAGCATGTTTGGTGCATTAAGTAAAAGAAATATTATTGACTTAAGACAGTAAGTTAATCAGTTATATTAGTTTTATCCATGTTTTCTGGTCCTGGTACAGGTCCCCACTTCTAAATCCAGCATTTGAAGCTCTGATTGGCTGGTCATCAGTGAGCACGGTACTGAAACACGTGTAGATAAGGTGCTTCAGCTTGCTTTGAAAAAAGCAATGATCACCTGAATGGTTTTAGTTGTAACTGCGATTGAGGTTTTAGCTTCAAGTTTGACTTAAAACTTATTTTTGCGTGATGCTTGGTGCGACCTTGAACGCCTCGTGCTAGTGTGACGACAGCATTTGAGCCTGAAATTTAAGCTCAGTCCTCAAAAAGTTGGAAAAGATTAAAAAACATTCCCTGCTGACAAAATTGCCCAGTCACAGCTGTCAGAATGATGGACATGTCATTTCACTGAGAGTGGAGAGACGGTAAAACTGTATCCATGACTAATCCAAACGGCTCCATAATCTGAGGCCAGTGCTGTCACCATTCACAGAAATAAACACACATAAGAATGACAGTATTTACATGTCAGGCATGATCTTCTTTCTGTTTTTACCCTCAAATGTGTTTAATTCTCCAGCACCTAATGCTTCGCATGAAAGCAGGGCAACACAAGAAATGAGGAGGCGCAGCCACACGATTAATTACACCTACAGATCACACCATGATTAGCATTATTAAAACATGACAGTCAGAAGTAAATATGTGACCCTGCAGCTCAGCTCGAGACACGAGTGAAGCTTTTGGTGCTAATACAGGCTGTAGTGTAATGTGAAGAGAGAGTCGAGGCTGCAGAGCGTTTCCTGTGATTTCTGAAAACACTGAGGGGTGAAGTGATTAGCGTGAGCTTCTTTCTTCAGCCCTCATGACTCCTATAACCCCTGATCCACTCTCATAGGCTGGGAAAGCGCTGGGAGCAGGAGCGACACAGAAATGAGGAAGTTACATAACAGACGCACATATAATATATATAAACACACACACACACAGTGGCAGTCCTCAGCTGCAACCTCCATGACTGCTTGAAAAAAGTCAGAAAGCAGTGAGAGAGGAAAGATGGAGCTGAGCTCATCCTGACTAACTGTGGGTACATCCCAGCTCCCAGACCTGGAGCTCCACGTGTGCTGTAAGGTGTTTTTGAAGATAAACACCTGATCATGACGAAGCAAATCATGTATTAAGTCTTTATTTAGTCGAGAATGTGATTTAAAATACCAACTGGTTTTGGCCTCAGGTCATTTACATTTCTTCACAGCGATGCCTTATTTGAGTGTTCCTCAAGCCAAGCTTGACCCAGAAATCGTTCCAGTTCTTGACGGTGAAGAAGGCTCCTATTTCTGGTCTGAGCTTCCAGGATGCACAAGACCGTCCGTCACAGAAGTCTTTTTCCGGACAGACACACATTTCTAATGAAGGGGTTAGAAATGTAATCAAAGGCTTCAGATGATCAGACTGATCTAAAACTACATCACAACATCGCTGCAGTTTCACAGTGGACAGAGAAATAACTGAGCTAACTGAAAACTTCCACATTTTGAATTGGATTTATTTATTTCATGAAAAATAAAAGAACCAACTTTTGTTATGTGTTTCATAATCATTAGAATCTGTTGCCTTTCAGCAAGAAACACATAATGTGAAATTTCTATTATGTATCAGGTGGAAATAAAGTTTGTCACAATTCTTTTCCTTCCCTGTTTAATTTTTCCATTTTACCCCTTATTCAACCCAAACCCTCGTTTTCCATTTATTTCTTTAGTTTTAATAAAACTGCAGTTGTCTGCAGGGTTCAGATGTCCTGAGTCTCTCTCCCTTTCCACTGATCCACCTACACACCTGTTCTTCATTCCCCTCATCAGCTCTGCTGCATAAGTAACAACATGGTTTCCCCACTTAATTTCCAGAATGGCAGCTCAAACTAAAGCCTCCGAAGTGATCAAACAACTCCTCTCTGAAACAGTTAATCAAAAACTGAACATTATCACATCATGAAGGATTTATTACAGCTAGACTGACTCGTTTTATCTTGTGTTAGAAAAATGAAGGAACAAACCTACAGTAACAGTGTTTCTGTTCAAACCAGGGATTTTAGAGCCTGTGCAGCCGCAGCCAACATGGGCGCCGCCATCTTGCAAATAGTATTAAACAACACTTTCTCTTTACATTTGAACTTATTTATAGTAATGAAATAAAGAGGAAAAAATATCACATTAAATAATTCAAACTAGCAATGAGCTGTTAAAACACAAACTACACATTGAGGTGTTTCTCTGGAGGCCACAGTCACACTCATCGACCACAGCTGAGTCACCATGAAGCTTCAGTAAATACTGATCTACCACAGTAGAAACAGACGTCTATCTGAACAATAACCTGTGTGTTTATAGTCAAAACGCTCAGAAACATTTCTAATGGCTGCTTTTAAAATAGCATAAAGAGTTACTGAAGTAAAATCATGAGTGAAAGATGATTACACACAGCAGAGAAATCTTCTTTCTCCTCAGACTTCTGACCATCACTGCTCCCCCCCCATATTTGCTCACTGATCTCTGCAGATGATGGGATTTAAGCCTCCAGTTGCATAAGAACCCGTCTTCTGTATAGAGATTCAGTCGTAGGCAGAGCAGTAGTCATCACAGCTCGCGTTCATGGGTAATGTTTGAATCTACCTGCCACCAAAAAGCTGTGTCTCCAGATATTTGTTCATATGCATTAAATAACTTTTTTTCTTCAGTGCAGTGTGCTTGTTTTCATCGACCACTGCAGATATAAACACTAGAAATGGGTTAAATGTGATTTTCTTTTAAGGACACACTTGCTGTAATGGTGAGTCATGGCTGATTGTAATTGGTCTATTTGAAGGTGTTTTAAGTTGCTCTGTGTTGAGCTCTCAGCGTAACTGTATTTGTGCATTTAAGAGAGAAAATGCTGTCAAAACCTTGCAAGCGTGACATGATCCACATGTCAGATGTGTGCAAATATAATCTGTAGAGAACTGAACACAGAAAATAGTTTTTACAAATGAGCAAATCCCTGTTTGTATATATACACACATATGTGGCTCCTACCACTAAATTACAGCTGAAAGTAGTGGACTTGACTTTACAGCGTCTCTCTGAGCTTTCAAATGTCAGTTTTTACATCAAGACTGAAAGCAGCTGATACAAAATCACTTTATACAAAATGAGTCACCCATCACTACTAGAAAATACAAAGCTCAGCTTTGTTGTGCACTGATACTAGTGTCCTAACACAAACATTACAGAACCAAATGATTCTACCTACATTACAAATGCTGGGAACCTGAAAACCACAAGAATCCCAGAACACACAGTGAAGTTCACTACATCCTCACGTAGGTTATTTTAAACCTGGGCTGTACCGGGTCATTAACTGGAGCCGTGTGAGTGCATGAGTAAATAGAAAATGACTGCCTCATTGCCGTGTGATAATTACGGGTTTTCAGACGAGCTGCTCAGCTGGCTCGAGGTCTGGGACATAGAAATATAAGACTCAGATGAGCTTATGTAACCTAATTGTTTAGCCTGGGAGAAAAGCAGTTATCTTTAAAATGGAAAGCATTGTGAGGGCCTGGATTAAGCCAATATATGTAAACTCTACTGAGAATGCTAATTAATCCCTCTCGGTGTTCCCACCCTGCACTGTCGTCTCCTCTCTGGTTAAAGTGCTGCTGATCACCACACCGACCACAGGAGCAGATTCTAATTGTGCTTCACACACAGTAACATCACCTCCACTGTGAAAACACACTGACACATGCTGACAAATGTCTCAGTGATTAATTACATGTTTCAAATGCCCAAAAAATGGACTCATGATGAATATGGAGACAGATGATGTGCTGTAAAGTTGTGCAACACTTTTAGCCTTGTTAAGAATGGTGTAAAATAAAAGATTAGTTCTAATAATAAAAACCTTTTATTGAATTGTATTAAATATTAGGTAGTAGTTTAAAAGAACCATGGTTTTACAGTCTTCCTCAGTATTTTTTAGTGCAGATTATATTTCACTATCAGATGTGTTTCATTTGTTTTCAGAGAGAAACAAACAAGCAGAAAAAATAAAAGAGGCGTCAGTCAATCGTTATCTAACCAGATTGACTGAGTGCAGCGTTTCCACATGAGCAGCTGCTGCCATCACTCCTGCAGCATCTGCTTTACGTACAGCACTATAACTGTAACTGTGCCGCAGGGAAGAACAGCACCTACACCGCTGCAGAAAGTGATGAGGGTGCTGCTCCTTACAGACACAACCAGGGAGTAGCTGCTGAACATAGTGGAGTAACAATGAAACCATCAATCGATTGATTGATTAGGAGGATACAGAATCCTTCACAGTGAAATTAAAATAAACTGCAGCAGGCTGCTGGTTTACTCCAAGCAGCAGTGGGAACATAAACGTTGTTGTGTGCAGGGATTCACTCTGCAGGAACATGTGCGACTGAGGCTGAATATTGATGATTTGCCTACTGTAAACATGAACATATAACTTTACGTGTAAGAAATCTATCATAGTGAGGTAACAGCAAGAGCAAGGTGCAATATGGTTGATCACAAAGAGAATACTCTATGCTTCGTCATGAAGTTTAAACAGATGGAAAACAAGGAAATGACACAGATTGGATGCTGCTTTAAAGAGTTGTGACTCTAACAAAATATTTTGGCATGAAAATAATGTGCCCTCATGTTTATTAGTGTGAGAATCCACAGGACTTTTATTTTGGCACCATTCCTTGTGATAAGCTGTTAGTGCTGTGCTTTCTCCCTCGTATCACAGGCTCTGACCCAAAACACTTTAAATACTAAAATGCAACCTTTTTCCTCTAAACAACTTGCGTATATCACATCTGTGTAGCGAACTACTGAAATATGTTCACATTCAACACACTGGGGGAAATGCAATAGACTCAGTTTATAAAATATAATGAACAAAAACAAAAAACCACTCAAACAACAGCTTAGAACTACACCATGGAAATGGAAACTGAATCCCATAATATAATAACGTAGCACCCAGACCCTTCTGGTCGCGCTGCATCATCTGAAGATTTAGACAAAACGTTGTACTACTACGGTTTCCTACAGTTTTTACATTAAAATTTTCCTGTTTTAGTAATATACTTAAATTTAACTACACGTTTTCTTGCCTGCGTTGATTTGGAGCGCTGGCGGTGCACGTCATCAGAAATTAACGCTTCAAAAACACGACACCTGCAAAACATATTCAACCAAGCAAACTAGTTGTATTTAAAAAAATCTGTTCATAGTCTGAGTTTCTTAGTCAGTGTGTTTTACTCAGACTCAGAGTTGGTCTCAGCAGACAGAACGTTGAGATATTATTACAGGGATATCACATCTTTCAGTGAGGTTCAGCAACCAGGTTTTCAGTTTGTCCTCCTGTTTTCTTTGAAGAGAGAGACCATAAATCCATGGAGCTGACCCTGAGGTCTGTGTGATGCCCTGTAGGACACTTCACCGTCCACCCGAGTCTAGTTAAGGAGGACTGCATGTACAGTCTTCACCAGGGCTGCGTAATGAACTCACTGAGACCAGAGGTCAAACTGAGGCAGCTCACAGTCTGTCCTGATCACCATCACTCGTCTCACGTGTCATGAAGTGTCTTTTCTTCCGTGTTGTAGTATTTATGCAATATGGCAGATTCAGTTAATGCACAATGGACCAAGTCAGAACTATATCAAGTACAACATACCACTATTATGTAGACAATATACTGGATAGTAGAACCTGACTGATTCTGGACACAAGGGCACAAAATCGGATTCTTGAAAACAGTAAAACTATAATAATAAAATGACTTTTTGGGTCAAACACAAGGTATTTGATAGTTAAACAATGATGATTATTATTTTTTTCCACTTGAGAAAGTTGAATTACTGTGAATAAAAGTTGAAATGCCTCAAAATGTGTGCTGCATTGTGACACGCACACATGTGGTTCAATACATTTGTATGTTACCCTCCCTTAGGCTGAAATGATGGACAGTAATGGACCCACCCCCCCTGAATTTTGGAGCTATTTTTAGAGGCTTAAAGAGGGAAAATCCTGTTTCATTATCCACAGATGAGGTGGTACAACTGCGTCATATATCTCAGTGTTTTTTTAATAATTTTTCAGCTGACAGACTACAGTAGCACGTTCGACTTCATGTGTCACATCAGTCTCGCATGAACACACAGATTTAATTACTCAGTAATAATATTCACCACATCTAACCCAAGATATAAATAGAGAATAAGTGTGTGTGTGTGTGTGTGTTGTAGTAATCGGAGCGGAGCTGCTGTTGGTGTCACAGCATACCAACACGTCACATGCTCCCAGTGGCCAATGACAACAGGCCTCGCTTGATTGAATTTCATCAGTCAGCCACCGTTAACAACGCATTAAGCTTCCAATAAAGCCTCAGGCGAACTGCTGTGGAGGCTGGTCGCAGATGTGTGTCAGCGTTGACGGAGACATGACGGAGTGTGTGCCAGTTTTTTAGCTTCTCAATGTGACCAACAACGACTACACAACGGTGTTTACTTGAGTTCTACCTAAAATAATCAGACAGATGTCATCTTCCCACGTTTCTAATGTTTATTGCCCTTAGCTGCTAGTTACTAGTTAGAATTAACATTATTTAAAATTTGACATAAAAACACTAAACTCATAAAATGTGTCACATTTTAAAGATTAAATCAACATTTCCAAACATGCTGACATGTGAGAAGTTTCTAGCTGGGGTCCATGTGTCAGCAGTTTCCCTACAGAGAGACTTTCTCTCTGTCACTCGTCAATACACAGGTGAATGTGCCAGAACAACGTGTGAACAGAAAGAGAAGAGAGGTGGGCCCCATGATAGCTGAAACCACCCTCTGACCCTAGCTTATCATATTGTACTCTTACATTGCATCTTTCTAGGTTAAGCTAAAGTGTCTGAAACATTTTACAAGACACATTTTTGTTGTTAATTTACAATTTAGGATTTGGAGCCTTGTTTTCTTAGCTCAGTGCTGTGTGCAGTGTTTATCCTGCTCATGAACAGATCTTATCTCCTGCAGTGCTTTTACTCGAGTGTTACCTAACCTTGAATACAGTTACTGAGAGGCATGACTGTGATTTGGTCATTTTGGAGATGTAACACTGCAAACTCCTGCAGAAGCTGTGCCTTCATGAGATCGACTTGACCGTGGCGGTGTCGATAAAGTCGGCTCCCGACTCCTCTGTGACTCTGTTGCACATCTCTGTAGCAGACAGTCGCTCTGCAGCGCGTCTCCATCACACTTCTCTCTCAGTGAGGACGAGAGTGTGAAGTCGTGGGCGTTGTTGACGCTGAGAAGCGCTGAATGTTCTTTCATTCATCTCAGATGGCTAAAAACTTAAAGGAAAAAGTGGAGCACTCATACGGAGAACATCTCTGCTCATGAATGTACCACTATCTGCAAACATGTTAAGCTAAGATGCACCTGGTAAAAGCTGAGCCTGCTAAACATCAGCATGTTAGCATTGTCATTGTGACCATGCATTTAGCTCAAAGGGCCGCTGGGTCTCGGGTCAGTAACATAAATTAGCTTCTGAGAACTTGTTTTTAAGTTGTTTTAAAGTTTCCTTTAGTTTCAAAGTAATCTGTTGTCTGTACATCCATACACACTGCAAACAAGGTTGGTCACAGGTAATTCAGCTAATCTTTATGGAGACGGCAGTAATCTTAACAAGCTTATAGCAGCATGTAGACGACATTACAACACACAATGAAATTAAGAGAGTTTGTCTGATTCCCAAACAGGTCTGTGTCGAGGTTAGCATGTCTCTGTTATTCACATTAGCAAAAATCTTTTTAATTGCAAATCCTGTTTCACACTTAGCTTAAAAAATCAAGTAAAAGTAAAAACAGCTCTTTATGCAAAAAAATACTCAGATCCACAGAAACACAGTCTCTTTAAACACAGTATGTGTAAATAAATACACTGCAAGTACTGTAGACCTGCTCTCGAGTGTCTGTCTCTGTCGCATTTCACATAATTCCTGCCCATGCTAGAAACAGCCAGACCCTGGATTATGTAAATTGGGTGTGAAAACAGATTTGGATACAGTCAGTTTATGCATCCACATTTCACATGCTTGCGTTGGTGTGTTACTTTTTTCTTCTGTGCTGACATCTGAAATGTATGCAGATCCTTTAAAAAAACTGTAGTCATGTTTGTGTAATGGCTGCAAAAACACTTTAGCTCAAGCTAAGTCCTGCAGGCTGTGGCACTGTGCTGCCTGATGCTGGGACCCGTCCTGCTGGGATTTGCAGTGTCTGTTATTAAGTACATAATGGCAAGCACACTACGTGATCCGCCGATCTTCACAGCCAGAGGTCAGAAGGGGCTTTGGTGAAAAACATATCTGACAGCCTATAAGATCGTCACTGTGTAAAGTAAATATTAATATTATTATTATTATGATTATTATTACTGGGACTCCATACTTCTGTCACCTCTCATTTAATCGAAGCATGATATCAGTGCCAAAACCCGACTCATAATGTAGGCCTGTTCAGAGTTGATGGATGATTGCTGCACATGACCTTCACCAGCCACTTATTACGATGTCACTAAATACGTGAGTTGAAAGGTTGAATGTCAACGGTGGGGTGGGGGTGTAACAATGGCAACCAAATCAGTGTTGGAGGCACAGAAATGAAAATAAAATCCCTCACACTGTCTAAAACGACAGCAGAAAAACAGACCCTGCAGGTTAGCGTGATATTTCACAACCCCAGCAATGAATCATCAAATCTAACAGTCACACTGCTTTTTCACTGTGCATAGATTCTGACATGATTCTAGATAGATTCTGAGATGCCAGACATGCAGGACATATCTTCATCTTTACTGAACCAACATACATACAGAGCTCTCTGCACTTAATCTGCTTTACTTCATCAAATGCACGGCACATCGATGCTTAAAATAATCCAGAGATGAACAAGACCAAACACCAAAATGTCAGTTTTATTGCGAAATTTACATCAGCACAAGTCTTTTCTAAAGATTTTTTTCAACATTAAAAACACATTTTCTTTCTCAAATCACATTTTTACCTATTTGCCAAAGATGAGGGACATAAATGGATTCATTAATATTATGAATTTAAGATGCAGATAATCAGTTGATTGACTGAAGCATGAAAGAAACAATAGCTAAATTGTCTAATACATGTACAACAGAAGTTCCTGCACAGCTACAGACACATTTGTGACCTACTGTATAAACTAATCTGATGTTAAAACAATTTAACATCAGTCTGTAACTTTCTAGAAAACCTCCTCAAGGTCTAAAATGCCTGATCCTGATCATAACATTATTTCAGAGGAGAAACCACAACAAAAACCATGTCAACAAAGTGTCTGTTCTTCAGGACCAAATATGAGAAACTCCTCCACAGAGAGGAGGCGAGCTGAGAGAAACACTGCAGCTCCACCTTGTGGGTATTAATGAGACCGACAAAGACACTGAACATAGCTGATAGATGGTTTGAAAAGCTGCATCTGAACTGTAGAAATGACCTGTCCAAAATAACTTTACTACAGCTTCTCTGCAAGAAAAAAAACTCTGCAGTTTGTTTTACCTAAATCTGATGTACTCTGAAATTTACAGATGCACAAACCTGATCAAAATAAAAGATGTGCTGCAGAGATGTTCGATTTTTCTCTATTTTCTGTTCAAACAACAAGTTGCTCGTTGAGGTAAAATGTTCCTGATCCCGATCATCACAGTACTTTACTTTTACTGTATTTCTATTTGTCTTTTGTTATAATACAGATCTGTAAAATATACTTGAGCTACATAAAAAAAATTAGTAGTGATTGATAATTGTTCTGTGTGAAGATGTTAATGAGTATTTGTGCATAAGATGCTCAGTGATGTAAAGAACTTGTCATTAAACAAGTTAAGTTTTCAGATAAGTTAAATTTATGCTGCAAAATGTCAAAAAGCAGAACTCCTGTAAATCGTGTTGACACGATTCTCAGTTCAATGTGTGCACAGATGTTCACATTAAATGTTTTCATACTGACCCCTGTGCACCACAACAGCAACACCAGCAGCTGGTCTTAAAGTTGTGGCTGATCTGTGTATTTTCACAGTTTGTCTGTTGTGGAGCAGTTTCAGCTCCAACAGAGGAGATTAAAACAAAGTGAATGGTGCAGCACAGTTATAAACATATTTTGGACTGTTCATCACTGCCATGAGAACTTGTCAGTCACACAGATTCAACTGTTTAAGTCTAACGATTCCCTTCTTCTTCAACCAAATTCCCTGACTGCATCAGTTTCACTGTAATGACTTGATAATGCTGCAAAAACCCAACATTTAAATCCTGGTGTGTCCATGTTTTAAGGGTCTTTGTGTGTCCATGTGACATGAATGTGGTCCTACAGATTTCCGTTAGTATCCCAAACACTGAGTTTGTGTGGATTGTGAGCACTTCTGCAGCCAATAAGCTGGACATGTTTTTTGCATTACTGTTTATTTCCCATCGTTGATCATATAATTCACTTTTTTTTTACTTTCTCATGCTCTTCTTCTTCTTGCATCAGGAGGTCGACATGTTTTCTAGACCTCATAGAACCTTATTATCCCAGCAGAGCACTTCGCTCTCAGAGTGCTGGTCTACTTGTGGTTCCTAGAGTTT
>JAUMHL010000016.1:17071717-17094808 GCA_032362345.1 Sandelia bainsii | reverse complement strand
TAAATTTAGTTTAGTTGACACTTTAAGATGGAGCTCTGGGGACCTTAATTATAGAGCGATTTTTCAATTTTTATACAGTACCGGTCTTAGTGGTAGAATTTAATCCATTTTGTTCCACACTCCAACCCAGAAGGTGGCGGTAATGCACCTACAAGTTGTTTGCCAACCGCCATAAAACCTTAGAAGAAGAAGACACTGCGTTTCCTCTTGGGATTTCTTCCAAAACAAATACACAGCTACACTGGCAGTTACTACTAGTCTCTCAGAGCTTTTCAGAAACCTGTTTGTTAAACTTCCATAGTAAAACTAGACTACAAACTTTGAACTTGGTAACTTGACTTCTAATCCCACACGAAGTGCTCGCTCTCGCCAGTTCCCAACGCATTTTCCTTCTCAGTAGAGGGCGCCAACTCCCCATTAACCAACTGATCACACTTTAGTACAATACACGTAGAATGAAAACATTCTTCCAGTTTATACAGTAAAAATATGTGGACAGTGCTTCTAAAATAAAGAGATGAGAAATCAGTTACTCATCGGCAGCATATAAGTGTATTTCCAGGAACAAGATTCTTAAAAATATTTGACAGATATTAATTCTTGTCAAACTTGACATAGGACAGAGCTCTTTAAGCAGCAGTGGGTGGCTCTTAAAAGAGCCTTTGGGTTTGACTGAAGCACTGATGTTTACTTGGCTTTACCGGCGGGTTTCTCGGTCTTCTTGGGCAGCAGCACTGCCTGGATGTTGGGCAGCACGCCGCCCTGAGCGATAGTCACTCCGCCCAGCAGCTTGTTGAGCTCCTCGTCGTTGCGGACAGCCAGCTGCAGGTGACGGGGGATGATCCTGGTCTTCTTGTTGTCGCGGGCAGCGTTTCCAGCCAGCTCCAGGATCTCAGCGGTCAGATACTCCAGAACAGCCGCCAGGTACACGGGAGCTCCGGCCCCGACACGCTCCGCGTAGTTTCCTTTACGCAGCAGCCTGTGGACACGACCGACTGGAAACTGGAGTCCAGCACGAGAGGAGCGGGTCTTCGCCTTCGCTCTTGCTTTTCCGGCGCCGGTCTTGCCTCTTCCTGACATTTTCTATGTAGATCAATAAAATGAACAACTACTCGAAACAAAGGCGGAATATCAACAATGAGCTAACGGCCTCCTTATATAGCTAGCAGCCCACTCATAGCTTGTCGTTCATTGGTCTGCTCGAACGTTAAGTGCGGTCCTCCAATCAGAAACATTCATACAAAGTTACTGTAGAGACTGCACGACTTCCGCTCCACAGTTTGAGGAATTTACAAAATAAGACTCAAGAGAAACCGCAAATTTAAAACTAGGAAAACGTAGAAATATAGAAATGCGCCACTCCATCAAAAATATCGATGAATGATTATTATTAGTAATAGTATTGTAAATAAGTAGTGGGCAAGTATTCAGTACAGTACACAAATATAAAGGTTAAAATACTCTTAAAACAGAAGGATCAATAAAGTTTCATCTTAATTAACCACAATCTATCAATCTGAATATGCAAAGTAACTAAAGTTATCTAATGAATGTAGTGGAGTAAGAAAAGTATCAAATGTCAGTATAGTGTGTTAGGTTACATTACACTATTGCAAAATAATTAAAAATTTATGAAGCAATATTGATGTTAAGTAATGTTAATTCCCATTCCACACAACAGACTACATCAATCATAATGACAGTCTTAAACAGATACATAAAAAATATGTTCAGGGTTTAGGTTATTGTCTCATTGTAATCTGATGTGCATTTGAGCCTATAATAAATTTATTAAGCTATTAATCATCTTGTCAGTTTTTTATGTTAGATTATTTAACAGCTCTCAAGAAAGGTTTTTTACAAACATCAAAATATCAGGAGCTTTTATGTGATTTTTATGCCTATAATATAATGATTACAACAAAATACAAACCTGTTTCTATGATTATTGCACTGTAACTATAATAAATTATGGGTTGTCAGCAAAATTATTAAAGGAGGGTTTCAGTACCTGAAGTCATGATTAATTGTATTAATGTTCTCATAGAAGCATTAATGTGCACATGGAAATGGACCCTGTCATCACCTAATACATGAACATTTAAAATTACAGGACTTTTGATCTCAAATTCAACTGAATGTCATGTTATAAATATGCTGAGTGCTGTTTCTTCATGGCTGAAGGTCAGTACAACAATACAATTATTAATGTAAAAGTTGAGAGGTGTTTGACCCATTTTAAACAACATATAATGTTAATATAAACGTGTAAAAACACATTTATGTTCAAACACTTTATGATGCATCAAACACACAAATGTTTCTCTACCTATAATAGAAGGTAGAGAAAAGCAATATAGCATGACGGAGGCTCAGGGGTCAGACAGAGTAGAGTAGAGTAGAGTAGAGTAGAGTAGAGTAGAGTAGAGTAGAGTAGAGTAGAGTAGAGTAGAGTGATCTCAGTATCTTCGCTGATTGGAGAAGTGATGTCGGCCATCTTGGATTGTAGCGGGGAAGACAGATTGATGCGGTGAGCTCCTTTTTATTCCTTTATTTCATTTTCTCAGCAGTTAATCACCAAAAGCTCATTTAAACAAAACACAATTCGTGCGGCGGCTGTCACGGAATCGGGTTTCGAGTGGGAGTGGAAAAATACGACTTTAAACGGTAGCGGTCCGTTTACGTTTCTCATTGTTGTTGTTTTGAGGAACTAACCGACGGAGGCGCAGCAGGCCCAAACCCGAACAAAACACGCTTGCCCGCCGGCTTCCCCTCTTCCCGGTGGCCTGTCTGCACAACCGCACATTCACTGACTTTATCGGGTTGCCGGTCAGTCTTACAACCGCTTGCAACTGTTCCCGTGACGTCTTTTTTGTTACTTTTAGCCTAATAGCTCGATTGGTAGTTAGCGTTAGCTGCCATGCTAACAGCCCCATGTACTCACACTAGTTACGTTTGTTAGCTAGCAGTAGCCTCTGTCATTTTACGCCTAAATGATAACGCCAGCCCATAGTTCCTATTAATTTCGAACTCACCGGGGCAGCACAAAGCATAAATATTCAGTTTATTTTATCTTTTAAATAACAGTAGGCAGCATTAGAATTATCACTAGATAGATTGTCGGAGCTAGCATTAGCTTACATGGCTAACATTAGCCTTTTACGACACTGCTGCACCTTTAGTGCTTTTGAAATAAGAACAGGAACGCTTGCTAACCAGTGTCTATAATCGGTGGGTGTATGGGAATTTATAACTTAACATGCAGTGGTCTTCATGCAACATTGCACTTGTTATACAATATCCCACGTGTGTTAGCCGTTGTTTACGGGGTATAGCTGAAGCACTGTGGCCTGCTGCTGGGGGATTGTAGATATTTGGCTAACCTACTTTAGTGAACATAAGTAATCCAGAGAGATAACGGCCCAGACAGGGCTATGGACCTGTGTGTTTACAGCCGCTCATGCTCTGTATCGATGAAAGGTAAACTACAGTAGCCAGTTTGAACATAAAATCAGAGTTTTGGTCCTGGAAATAACTGGTGTGTGAACATCAGTACCTGCTTGCACATGAAAAGCCACTACTCAGTAATATCAGAGTCAGTAAGTTTTCTTTTTTATCAATTCATTTACTTTTTATTTTCTTGATTGCTGATTATTTGTTTTGTGTGTAAAACAGTGAAAGATTTTAAACCATAGTTTCCTACGCGCAATGAGGCATTTTTAGTTTTTTAGTTGTTTCACAAAACAGTCAAACACAGACTATTTTCTGTCATATGTTTGCTTTTAACAGTTATTTTCACTACTGATTTGTCTGAAGATAACTTTTTTTGTGCTAACTTGACTTCATGAGTTCATTAAAAGTGCAAATGGCTTTGAGCAATCGTAACTGGCTGAGGCTACTGATGCTCACACCTCTAACATGTATAATACACTTTGAGGACTGTGTGAGCATGAGGTAAAATTTAGTAGCACTGAGGTCAATACTCAACATGAAACTAAGACAAAAAATAAATCTGTAAAAGTTCATAGATTGTTTTTGATCTTTTTTTTCCAACAGTGTTTAACAATGTGTTGTTTTGTATTTGACTTTAAACACTAGTTTTGAATAGGATGAAAAATGTGTTTGATATTCAGTTTACAATAGTAGATTTAAGTGCATTAAAATGTTTCTCTAGTATTTGTCAGTTATATAGAGAATTTAGCAGTTGCTCTTTTTAACCGATAAAGCACCTTAATAGATTTTCAGTGGCAGGAATCAAATCTTTAGAGAAACACTGCAGGTGTGGAGGAGCTGATTCACTGCATCACAATGGTATTCAGTTTGACCCTTGTCTGCGGCGGCTTTCTCAGGTGACACGCGGCATGTTTGGTGCTAACCGGAAGAAGTTTATGGAGGGAGGCGTAGAGAGTGACTACACGGACGACTCCAGCCTCTACTACAGCCAACAGTCCATGTTCCCTCCTCACCGCAATGACAAAGACGTAAGTGGTTATTCTGCTGCTGAGTTGGACAGTTCTAAACATTTTAAGGATTCAGTAATTTTAGGATAGTTTACTCATTTTAAGTTAGGACTGAATTATAAAACCGTTTCTATGATTGTTATTGGAAAAACACAGTAGGAATACACAGTAGATTGAAATTAAGAATACTCTTTAGCAGCTGTTTGTCTTTTTTTTCTTCTTACTTTGAACTCCACTGTTAACATGTGAAGCATCAATACCTGTTTGGTACCAATCAAAAAGTGTTTTGGACTTTGTTTTATTTCAGCACGGTTCTTGTACTTCAACAGGTTTGGTATGTGTACTGAAACTCTACTGTGACTGCACTGTGATGCCAGTTGCTTACTTTTTTTATTTCAGTTAACAAATGATGACGATGTGATGAAAATTAAAGTATATGTTTTTCCTCTGTCTTCAGATGCTGACGTCGTCCTCTGCCTCATCAACGGGTCAATTGTCACAACTGGGAGCCAGCTTATATGGCCCACAGAGTAAGAAAAACACACTCACCCATTTTTATATTGTGTACATGTGATAACTAGAATTGTTAAAGTGTTTAGTTTCAACAACAACATCAAGACTAATTTGATAATACTGCTTAAACCATGAATTTATTTTATGCAATTTATCTGGACCCACATTATGTTAATTACATTAAATGAGTTACTATACTTTGAATCATTACTGTATATAACTGGGAAGTACTGAAAACCAAAAACATGATGTAAAAGACATTTATTTAAAGCCATGTTTTACTTATAAAATCAAATTCATGGTAAAAAGATCCGAAAGATTAGAAAGACTACAGACAAAGTCAGACCTGGTAGGTAGTTGAGAATAAAAATGTTATTTCTCTCTGTGTAGGTGCTTTGGGGTTTCCCATGCGCGGCATGAACAGCAGCACGGCGCCTCAGTTAAGTCGAAGTGGGCTGAACCAGTCTGCCAGCCAGCTCTCCAGTCATGCCTCTACACCCAACGCCGGCACAATGCACACGCCTCCATCACCGAGCAGGTACATGTGCGGGCCAAGTGTGAAACCTGGAGTGTATTTATTTAAGTTCTTAAAATATCACACTGTCTTTATTTTTCTAAGTATTAATTGATTTAATATAAATACTGTAAAGTGTTCCGATATTAAAGAGTTAAAGTTTTTATTGTTCACTTAATTATTTAAGACCTTTGTTATGTGCTAAACACTGAAGACTGAAAAACTGTTTAAGAAACAAGTTAAATCAGTTTCCAGTTTGCTTTAGTTCTTTATTTGGATATTTATGCTGTAACTTCTCTTTAATTATTTTACATGAGCTTGTAGACATCTATTTTCCTCTCGATCACTAAGGGTTTAACAATTCTCCAGATCCACAGTTCGGCTCAGACCTCGGTTTTGGGTTTTGTCTTGTTTTTTGTTTGTTTTTGTCCCTGAACACGTCACACTACACTTTCTGTTTAGACACATTTTTACTTAGGAGGCATCGGGATTCTGCCGGTCACGAGACTGTGGACGTCTGTGTAATGGTTTCAGCCTTAGTTTCTGAACAGTTACAAACTTATTAATCAGTCTCAACAAAGCCAAAATAAATTGAACAGGATTCAGAGTTGTAAAAACTTGAAAAGTGAAAACTGTTTTGTGGGGTCTGTACAGTGTCATCATCTCCACACAGATGATGTCTTCAGTTGTTCACTGGAAGTCACGTTTAACTCAGATGCTTTATCTACAACAAGCTGTTTCCATTTTTCCAACTTTTCCACCTCAGCCAAAAATGTCTTTGCCACTGAGGTTTTTTCATAAACAAATTGAAAATGCTTATAAAAAACATCTGGATGGAAACAAACCTGTGACAAGTTTCCAGAGTTACAACAGTTTAAAATGGGTCTTATATTATTCTAAACCTCTGGGCTGTGTTTTGGCATCTGATAAACTTTGAAACCGCTGGATGTGTTACTCAAACTGGTCTTCCTGGATCATATTTCGTTGTCTCACCAGTATCGGGAACAACACACCCCCACCAACACAGCCTGATTTCAGTCTGAACGCTCAGTCAGACACATACGACATAACCTCAGTGTCCCTGTTTCAAGCCCAGCTGCTCAACTTCCTCTTTGTCTTCACACGTCAAACTGTGCTTGGAACCCACAAACCACCGAGTCCGACCAACAGTTTTTTTTCTTTCTATGTTTTTGTGTCTGCAGGGGTATTCTGCCAATGAGCAGCCGGACCGTGCTGAACCACAGCCAGCAGGTGGGGGGTCCGACGGGGCAGGCGGGAGGGATTGGAGTAGGAGTAGGAGGAGAGAGAGGAGGAAGCGGAGCAGGGAGGAGCGGCAGCATGGGGAGTCCCAGCAGGTCGTCACCCAGCATCATCGGGATGCCCAAACAGCAGCAAGCACGGCAGCCTTTCACTATCAACAGGTAACACGCACACCTTTCTACCTTATACCCGGGTTAGTTTACCTGTGCATGTAAGTTTCACTTGTCATTGTGTGTTCTTCACCCTTTTCTGACCTTTCCTTATTCTAGATATTTATTTATCTGAGAGTTAATCTAGCATCATCTTCATTATCACAAATTAATCTGAAGCGTAAATTTGCAACTTATTTATTTTGTCCAGTAACCTGTTTGTTTTTATAGAAGGTTAAATAAACCATCAAGTATTAAACCCAAACAGAATATTTGGTACTGTTACCGGTAAACTGGGTATTTATAGGTCGTCAGAAACCTGCTGTTCAGTCCCCTAATAAAACCTTTGAAGTAGAACTGCAGCAGTCAGTAGAGGAACTGATTAGTGCATTGACAAAATAAATCGGCAACTAATTTTATAATCATTTTTGTTGTTTTTTATTCAAAATTACAACATTTCTGGTTCCAAATTAGATGATTTTATGCTTTTCTTTACCATAGTAAGAAAGTAAATTGACTTTCATTGGGGTTTTGACTTTGGCAGTCTGTGCCTTTCTTTCAATTCAGGAACTCATATTTGAAAATTAATTAGATGTAATAGCTATAAGAACCTTAGAGCAAAACTAAATCAATGCGCAACGTTTCCTCCACATTTCAGTTCTAGTTTTTATGATTCCACACGTTTTTTTAAGTTCTGAGAATAATCCTGTCTGCGTGTGTTTGTGTGTCAGTATGTCAGGGTTTGGGGTGAACAGGAATCCAGGTTTCAACATGAACAACTCACTATCCAATAACATCTTCAATGGCACAGGTACAAAAGGAAAACGTCCTCAATTATTTCAGTGTTGTTTGAAATCAGAAGTTTTTTTATGTATATATTTAGGTAGAAGCTCAGATATGTTTTAATTTTACTATTTTTATTTACTATCATTTTTCTGTTGTTTTGTTCAGACGGCAGTGAGAATGTGACAGGGTTGGACTTGTCTGATTTCCCGGCATTAGCAGACCGGAGTCGGAGGGACGGAGGCTCGAATCCCACCCCACTGCTCAACCCGCTGGCCGGTCGGGCTCCCTACGGTACGACACAGAGTGTGTGTGTGTGTGTGTAAAGCTGCCATAAAAGACAGTAATTATTTTTCTTAATTCCATTACTGGAGCAACTCCTTTAATGAAACAGAGATTTTTCAGTTATGTCCATCTCGTCGCCTTCAGGAAATTTCATCAAAATTGGCACAAACATCCACTTACATGAGTCTGAACAAACGTGTAAACTGCAGCTGGACTGGTCGGTGGAGGCAGTGTGATCTCTGCAGTTCGTTAGAATCAGTAACTGCCGCTACACATCGAAAACAAGTTTTCCTGTGTCCAAACCACTTTTGTCTATTTGTTATCACATTACACAAATCTTTCTCCCACAGTTGCTGCAACGATTTTGACTATTGGTAGATTATTGTCAGTGTTTGTAACGAGTTTATGATTTGAGCCATTCTCAACCTAATTATGAGGTTTTCTACATTTTCCTCTTACTTCTTCTTTCTACATTAATCTTCTCTGAGCCCATTGGATTTCTTTGTAATGAAATGTGCTCTACAAATAAATTTGCTTTGCCTTTGTCAGAAAACTTTCAACTACTAGCTCACGAAGTCACTTATGATCATTTTTGGCCTTTTACAGATAATTGGAGATGAGGTGATAATGAAAATAATAGTTTCAGCCGTAAAAGTTTTAAATTTATACCAGTGAATCCTGATGTGTGCGTATAGTTTATTTCTTGTGTGGATGCTGAATTATTTGTTTAACCAATCAGATTATGATTTTGTTTTACATCATTACACTATTATCACTGTTATTAACTTCTCTCCTTCTCCATTTTTCCAGTTGGCATGGTAACCAAGCCGTCCAGTGAACAGTCGCAAGACTTCTCCATCCATAACGAAGATTTCCCAGCTCTCCCAGGGCCAAACTACCAAACAAAAGACCCCACCAGCACCAATGAAGACAGCAAAACGGTTCATCTTTTTCCCTTTTCTCTCTGTTCCTGTTATATTTCTCTGCCCCGTTCTCTCATTTTCCACCTGTCATCGACTTTTCTTTTCTTAATTTCTTATGTTAATCTTTGATGTAATAATTTGTTCCACTTGTTCTGAGACCATTTTCTTTTACTTTTGGTCCTTCAGAATCTGAACTCGTCAGGAAAGCCCACCTCTAACTCAGATGGTCCAAAGTTCCCAGGTGATAAGAGCTCTGCGCCCAGCAACAACAACCAGCAGAAGAAAGGGATTCAGGTGCTTCCTGACGGTGAGAAACACACAGACACACACACTCAGCGAGCAGTGACGCTTATCGTTTCAGTTTAACTGATCGCCACGTTCTGCATCCGTCCCAGGGCGTGTGACCAACATCCCGGTCGGCATGGTAACGGATCAGTTTGGAATGATCGGTTTGTTGACGTTCATCCGGGCGGCAGAGACGGACCCCGGCATGGTCCATCTGGCACTGGGCTCTGACCTCACAACACTTGGCCTCAACCTCAACTCGCCCGAGTACGATGGACACACACACACACACACTTTTTACACTAAAAAACATGGGAGACTGAACAATCGCATCCTACGCTCAGCTCCCATCACTCCAGCAGAAACCTTATCCCTCCTGGAATAATAGTTTAACTCTTCAAGCTCTTTAGCTTTAGTGTGATCAGCAAACGATAAGTTATGAGCCATGTTTTCCCCTTTTTGTCTGAAGGCAGAGTGATGAACTTTTTTCTACTTGCTGTTGATTATTCGTCTTTTGATCAACGGATTGTTTCTGTTCTAATTATAGTTTCCATGAACAGATGCAGAACAAAAACTGGACTGATGACACTGAGTTCATGTAAATTTAACATTGTTGTTATTTCCACACACGAGAGGTGACATTTAAAGAGCAAAATATGGAAACAACTGATTGATTGTAATTTTAAACTTTACATGTTTTCATTTAGAGGAAGCTGACCAGATGAACCTGCATCTCCTCACAAATTTTAACACATTATGTTTTTTGTCACGGGTTTTCTCAGCAAGTTTTAACGTTCTGGAAATAAATTTTCATAGTGAAATGAATAAAGTGAAACTCACAGCCACATGGACTAAAACATTCAGCAGGTTTTCTTATTATAGGGAAGGATAATGCTGCATATAATATAATGATTACATCGTTTTTATATTTGTTTTAAACTTAATGTGTTTTCTGTTTTTGTGTCTCTTAATCAGGAATCTTTATCCTAAGTTTGCGTCTCCTTGGGCATCAGCTCCGTGTCGACCACAGGATATAGGTGAGTTTGAAGACTAAACACTAACGTGTGATTAGTTGAGGTTTTCTCCGAGTATTTATGGAGGTAATTGCTCCAACAGGAGGCTCACGTTGCTAATCGATATGTCTGAGGCACAGTTGCAGCCTTTAGAGACATAAGAAACATAAAACAACTTGAAGACAACTAATGAAGATGCAAAAAGTTCAGAGCTTGGCTCAGATTCAGTTTGTCAGTTTGTTGATGTGTTTTTTGGTTCCCAAGTGGCCAAAATTAAGTAATGCAGTTATCCAACCTTCTTGTTGTTAGGTTTAATGTGCATGTGTTGCAGTATTTTCAGCTACTTTTTCTTCCTGCAGACTTCCACGTCCCCTCAGAGTATTTAACCAACATCCACATAAGGGACAAGGTTTGTATAGTTTTTGCTGTCAGTCAAAGTGGAAAAACCTGCCTTCAGTGATATAATGTCTTAACTTTATTTTACCATTTCACGTCTGCAGTTAGCAGCTATCAAGTTGTCTCGGTATGGTGAAGATCTGCTGTTTTATCTCTACTATATGAATGGAGGAGACCTTCTACAACTGCTGGCTGCTGTAGAGCTGTAAGAACAACATAACACACACACATGTAAAAAAAATCCACAGTAAATTTTAATTTTATTTTTATCCTTCCTTTAATGTTGGGCCAGTTCTTGACACGTGTTGACAATGGCAACGTTATTTATTTTGAACTGTACAGTGAACATAATTTTTTAACTTTAATGACTGGTGCAGACTTGACATTAAATCTTCAGTCTCTCCACGCGTCCGTGTGAATATTAAGTGTAAGAGCATCAACTTTTTTTTCTATTTTCAATCGATCTGTGTATTTTTCCAGCTTTAACAGGGACTGGAGGTACCATAAAGAGGAGCGGGTTTGGATCACTCGGGCTCCAGGTATGGAGCCCACACTGAAGACCAACGCCTACGAGAGAGGGACCTACTACTTCTTTGACTGCCTCAACTGGAGGAAGGTGGCCAAGGTGAACACAAACGGACATTTAGACTTTTCTAGATTCAGCACTTGACATCAACTGATGCAGCATTAAGAAAAAAATCTTGAGAACAAAGGAGAATTTTCCAAACTGAAACATGGGTGTTTTACTACCAGGCAGCCTGTAAACACACGTTCACCTCAAGCTTTGGGCCACTGAGTGTGTGTAATGTGGGCACCGAACTTTACAAGTATATAAGTAACATCAGAACATGAAAAATCCTAAAATGACCCCTTTAAAGATAACAAGAAAACAAAATGTAAAACCTTACAAGGACTGAAGAAGGCAGAGCTGAAGCATCTGTGTATTTTCTCCCCTAGGATTTGAGAGAGCAAATTTTCTACCTTGTTGGTGCCATTATACATAAACAATATGCAGAAAAAGATGAAACCAGTGTAAAAAATCAGTTTCAGACAGAAAGAAGACACAAAAGTAAATCTCACTGTGTGTTTTTGCTTTCAGGAGTTTCATCTGGAGTATGACAAACTAGAAGAGCGACCTCACGTTCCCTCCACCTTCAACTACAACCCTGCCCAGCAGGCCTTCTGATTGGCTCTCCCTCCTCCTGCCTGTCTGCCATTGGTCCTCCTGGCTCATCAATCATCACCCCTCTAGGTTTTTTCTACCTCCACACACTGACGGTGAATCTGGCCATTAAGGACTTGGGAGGAGAGAGGACACGCAGGCTCCTGCCCCCCCAAATCTGAATAGACTTAATCATTTTATCCTTTTCTGATTTCTGTTTGTTCTTTACCTCATTTTTTGTTTGTTTTTTAACCCTTTATTTCTCACTCCTCCTCCATGATTTTGGTTCAGTTGGTCTGTTATGTGGAGCACAGACTTAAAGAGAGCACAGTACAGCACACACAGACACAAGCACTAAATAACTGTCCACCTGATCGAGTGATTCATGTTTCTATTCCGTCTAAAGAATTATTCTCTATTTTTGTCTAGAGAAGCTTTTAAAGAGATCCAGATTTTAACTCAGAATAAATCACCTGTCAGGTTGGATAATTATTTCACAGTGTCACACCTCTGATGTTTGGCGGGAACTTAAAATATTTATCTTTTTTTATTTTTACCAGGTTTGTCCAGCATTATAAATCAGAACAGACACACATCATCAGACAGGACAGTCAGGACAGGAAATGCAATGTACATTGTAGCACTATTTCATAATAAAAGAAGAAATATCCTTTTTTTTATGGTTTGTTGATGTGATATTGCGACACATAAATCAGCAGCAGGTTTAATCTTAAAGGTTCAACTTTGTTTAAATTGGAATTAGGTGAAGTTTTCAGTAGCATAACGAACAAACAGATAAAAACCCTCCGAAATGTCACCCAGCAGGTTAGCTTAGGTTAGGTTGGCTTTCTCAGTTGTGGACTCCTGACAGGATAAGTCTGGATCAGACCTATATATTTTTTATTGTTGTCAAAAAATCTCACAGAAATATACAGTCGAACTAAGCTCCTGGTTTAATTTTTAAAAAGGACCTCACCACTTCTTAAACATATTACTACACTGCATTTAGCCTGTGACCTTTTTAAAATCAAACTAAACCCACTCGTGACTTCTTTTGGCAGGTTTTATCCTCAGTTTTCCTTTTTGCTTCATTTAATGATAATTCTTAGAAACCTGATGGCAAAAAGAAAAATATACAATATCAGAAGACTAAAATAAACAGAACAATAAATACATATGGATTAAAATAACAGACTAAAATTAAAAATGTCAACACATCCTGTTCACACTGAGCTTTTTATCAGTTCCCATTAACTGCTTCTCATCTGTCTTTCTTTTGTTTTGTCCCAACATTATGGCTCCTGTTCTCTGCCAGACGAGCTCCCTGTTTGTTCACTTGTAATGTTTAATGTCTTTTTTTTTAGTGCTCCTGCCACATCAACAACAACCCAGACCAGAGCGACTTCTGCTAAGTTTGACATTCTGGGAAACATTCACTTTCTAGCTGAATGTTAGATGTTGAAGATGTTCAGATTAACACAGCTTTTACTTTGTGTCTCACAAAGCCAGAAGCTGGGTATCTTAACGTAGCATAAAGACCAGAAAATGTGGGCTCTGTCTGAAAATAATCCACCTACAGCGCCTTGAACTGTCACTGTAACAGTTAGATAACTTTTTCTCACCTTTGGACGGAGCCAGACAAGGTGTTTCGCCCCATATTTCCAGTCTTCATGCTAAGTTAACTTACTGCTTCATATTTAAAATTACATCAATCTTCAAATCCTGCTGTCAGTGAAAAAAGCAAATAAGTGTATTTCCCTAAATGTCAGACATTTGTCTTTACTGTCATTGAAAAAAGGCAAAATCAACCAAAAACATTCTTATTTTAAAAAGAAAAAGCATTTTAATTTTAAATTCCCTCCAGGAGGCACCAATGTACAGTTATGTATGTATATATATATAAATATATGTATACATAAATTCGAGGCAGTATTTTTAAGAAAAAGAGGAAAAACAAAAAAGTCTGTCTGAAACGAGGAGGCGCTCCTTCCTCTGCTGGCCGCCAATAAACGATGCAATACTAGACTTCCCGTTACCACGGAAACCTCCATGGCAACAGTTGACTGGGGACCACGACTGACTCCGCAGACACCAACCACCTTCTGGCAGCAGCAGCTGCTGCCGTGACAACGACATCAGTTGCCATGACTACGGGGGCCAGCTCTTTCACACTGCAGCAGCAAAGCCAATGGCAACGCCCACAGACCCCATGTGACCTGTTTGAGAAGATGTGATTGGAGGATGAGGACTGAGGCACTAGGCCATTGGCTGTTTTATTAAATATGGCAGCTAGTGTTTTAATAGGAAAAAGAATCAAATAAATATTCTGGTAATGAAACTGAAAGACGAGTCGTGTCCTTGTGTCTCTCACTGAATATCCCATGTGTACGGTTTGAGGTCACAAGTTCACAGATCTGTGCACCACAATGAAGATTTGGTTAAAATGCAGGCTGTCAGCTTTAATTTGATGAACCGTGTGGTAATTACAGACATTTATTTTTTATGGATGGCCCTTTTTTAGGGGCTCAAAAGTAATTGGACAAAACTTGTCAGTTTTAAACTTGGCTGTGAATCTTTTGCAGTCAGTGACTGGCTGGAGTCTGGAACATGCAGACATCACCAGATCCTGGGTTTCTTCCTTGATTCTTCCTTCCTTCTGCCTGGTCTTTACTGCAGTTGTCTTCACTTCCCGCTTGTTTTGGGGGATTTTTACCTTCAGCAAGTGAAATGTAGCTCAGCTGGGTTCAGATGAGGTGATGTGCAGATACGTTATTGGCTCATCTGATCCATTGCACTACAGATTTTTTTTTTTAATATAATATCTGTTATTTTTATATTGCACTGCCACCATTTGTATATACAGTATTTTTAATTCTAAATGTTCTTTCTCTGTTTAAAGTCAAGCTAGTGTTCCTCTCAATACAAATGCAAGTATTTGTGGTGACATGACAAAAATGGTTCTTATATCCTTGTACTGTGGAAGATGCTATTTTGTTCTTCAGGACTCTTATTGAAGATCCTGTCATGATCCATCTAAAGAAGACGTGACATCTGCATGACTACACGTAAATACAAAATGTTTACCGAATGTTTACCACACTTAAAATGAAAAATATTTAATATATACTGTAGGTTGTGAAAATTGCATTTTAGTTTCTCTTCTTTGGCCTTACTTATTTCGCCCCAGAATAAATGCTGGACTGCAACTAACTGTTATTTTTATGATTGAAGAATCTGATGATTACATATTTTTACACCAACTGATTATTTGATCTCTGTAAAGTTCCCAAAGCATAATTTTTGGCATTTTCTTTTTTCTGCTTTAATATATTTGTTAATGATTAATTTTCTAATGATTAACTAATTTATTTTTCATTTCTGCTCTATTTAAAATGTCTGCCTTATTAAAAGTAATTTTAGTAGTAGTTACAAGCATAATTTTTTTCAATCTACATTTTTAGGTCCACTTGGTTCTGTCCTCATACAGGAAGAAGAATCAGATCTGATGAGATGTGAGCAGTGACTCAGACATCTGGAACTGGACTGTCAGGTGTGTCAAATTTTGTTTTTCTTCTCATAAATCTATTTCACTTTTAGATAAAATCTGACATTTGACATTTGATTTGCTTCCTGTTATAAACAAGAGAAACAAGCTTAAAACAGATTTTTCATTAAAAGGTTGAGTTGCAAACATACATTAACATACTGTAACTATAATGCACAATTTTATTAACATTTGTGTCAGGAAATAGTTGAAAATGCAGCCACATCTTCAATATGCTTATTTCTGCCAGAAAATAGTTTGAACCCCAAAGTTACTGAATTGAGGTTGTTTATGACAAAACATCAGCTGTTTGTTAAATCTTGGTCAAGTGTGAAACCCTTTGAACCCTATAATTTTAAACAGGCCGCCTGGAATTATTTTGTTTTTTTAGCTGTAAAAGTGCCATAAAACCTGCTGTGAGTATGTGCTTTTGTCCCTTTTTTCAGGACTACTACTTCTTTCAATATCTGGTAGTTTTTTTTTTGCTTTACTGTATGTTATTAGTGTCATAACAGGTTGCAATAACACAAAATATGAAATTAACATTCTGTGGGTTTTTAGTAAATAATGCACTCAGAATGTACATGAATAAAATATTCTGAATGTTCAAAATGAACTATGAACTATAACACAATGAACAACAACAAGTATGTGAACTTTGGCCCTGTAGATTATTTTTTGGGGGGGGGCTCTATTTACTAAAAAGGTCCAGCCGTTTTTGGCCCTTGGTGAAACACCAAAAAGCAGTAAGCAAATGCCTACATTGCACTGCTGACACTTCCAAGAAGTGTTTCTCTTGCAAACAGTTCACTGCTTTCTTCATTTTTCACCTGTGCTGACAACCTCCTCACCAAAACAGAAAAAAGACGGCAGAAAAAACACGGTAAAAAAGGCAAATCGCATCATAATAACACAGTAAAAAAAACACCCAAATGTCCGATAAAATAAAAATTTTCTGCAGAGCTCGGTCTCACTCGCTCAGTCTCTCTCTTCCGGCAACCAACCTCCGTTTTCCCGGGGCTGCTGCGAGGCCGTGCCTGGGACTACCGTAATGACTCTAATGTTGCACCGTCTCTGCTTCCAGAAACCGTTGGAATTTTTTCAATTGCACAAACGGTTCAAGAGTTACGGTAATTAAAAAAAAAAAAACGTTGAAAAAACCGGTCGGCGGCGACAGCTTTGGTTTTAGAGAGGTGAAATCTGACAGAAAATTAAACTGTGCTTCAGCAGTTTGTCCACAGGATGGCGCCATGTTCCTCAGGAAGAACAACAGGCTGGAGCCAGTAAATGTTGAGTAAGCTGATAATAAACATATCAGCCTGTTGTTCACTTGGTAAAAAAGTTAATGGTGAATTTATCCCATAATTAACTGAGTTTTTTATAAATCTGTTTAATGTAAAATAATGACAGTAAGGTTGATCAGATTCAGATAGGGCGGCATGATAGCTCAGTGGGTAGAGCAGTTGTCTTTCAACCCAAGGGTGAGCAATTCGATTCTCAGTCCCGGCAAGCTACATGTCGAGGTGTCCTTGGACAAGACACCGAAACCCCGTAGTAGCGCTGACACAGGTCTAGCAGCTGTCCAAACAAAAATTTCCCCAAGGGGATCAATAAAGTATCCATTATTATTATTATTATTCTATGTTTCCAGATGCAGCCAAAGCTATTGAAATGAAGCAGCAGCTCTTATCTGACAGTGCAGTAATGTTCCATATTTTCACTATCAACAGATCAACACGTTGACTTGTCAGTGCAGCTTTCTCGACGCTGCAGCAGAGTAAACACACAGACACTCTGAACACCAAGCATTAACATGAGAACAATAAAACAGACTTAATGTGGTGATAAAAGCAGCGGCTTCTACTGTGGCAGTAAAGACACAGTGGAAATTAAAATAATCTGTTCAATGTAGGAAACAATTGTGGAGCTGCCGAGAAACAAAGAAAACTTGTTTTGAGTTCAAATGTGAAACTGACGGAGAAAAAAAGAATAGACATCATCAACATCAAATATAATCATTACATGTTCAGGCTCCATGCAAAAAAGAGGAGCACTCAAAACCCATCAAATCCTATTATTCACTTCATTTCATCACTGAACATACTTTACAAAACATTAAAACAAATATGTTCATCACGTTTTCATTTTTTATGCTAAATACAAAATCAGCACACTGCTTCTCTTTGTTTAGTTGGCATATACTGTGTCGTCTTCGTAATAAATGTCTGAAGTTATATAACAGAAGTGATGCATAAGAGTGAAACCAAGAGTGTGAGAGTGAGGGGGCGAATGTGACAAATTTAACTTATTTGTTAATTAGCTCATTGAACTTTCTCACTAAAGCAGAAAAAAGAAGTAGAGCCACAAAACAACATCACATTCACACAACATTCACTTTACTGACGACAACGACGTGGCTCCATGTTCACTCTAAGAAAAAAACACAACCCGAGTTCGCTTCAGGTTTTTAGATTCAGGTCCTGGACTGTAAATGCTAATGTTGTCTTTGTTTTGAGACATTTTTAGTTAATTAAATCACCTCCAGCCCTCATTGTGTTCATTTCATTGTTCACAACTTTGCCCCATTATTTTCTCAGTTCATCAGTTCATCTCTTTCCTTCTGTAGGAAACAGTGACAAGTGCTGATCATAGTTTTACTTTCTTTCCAAAACTCCAAACTGTCCAGTTTACTATATTTATGACAAAGAAGCCAAGTCTCACAAATTAGAAGCTGGAACCATAAAAGATTTGTGTTTTTTGGTTTGAAAAGTGTTTTAAACAATAAATCATTAACAATGCTCTAAACCCACAGTTCAGTGTTTACACATCAGTTTTTGCTTTGTCTTTCATTTTTGGTCGTTGGGGCCTTTCGCAGCACAGATGACCTGATTTTAAACAATACAATTATTTGACATTAATTTCATTCAGCAATGGAACGAGATTGTCAAACAGGAACAGGAACTGACCCTTTAACGTACAGATTCAATAACTAAAATACTTCTATACCAATAAATTATATAGTTATAAAATATAGTTAAAGTGTTAAAAAGCAGAAGGGGTGTCCATTTTTGTCTCCTCCAGTGAATGAAATACTTGAAAATCTTGACTGCACTGATAAAAAAAATATCACTTATGTCCAGAAGGTTGTGGTCAGAGGCATTGTGTTTTCAGTTGTGCGTCCATCTTTCTGTCTCACTGTCGTGAACATGATATCACAGAAATGTCCTGAGAGAATTTCTTCAGATGTGGCACCATCGTTTGGACCTGTCTTTCTCTATTTTTATCTTCCAGATTAAATAAAATGTAATGAGTATGACTCACAAATTGTTCATTCATATTTTACTTTTGATGTGATTTACTACTTGGTCTGGTTGGTAGAGTTTCTTTCTGCTTTTGTTTTCATTATAATGATAATAGAGATAAAGGATATAATACTGTGGATGTGTGGTTATTTGTACCTGTACACAGATTTTCTGACGCCTGACATAAACATCCTGTAGATACTTAATAAATTCACCAGTGCAAGAGTCTAGTTTTGTTCTGCAATCTGATAACCGGTTCATAGGATTTATACAATAAGAAATCAGTCTGTCATTTTGTGTTTGGCAGCCACTATCGTTGATGTTTGCAGACTTAAATCTGGTGCAGAGCAGAGCTGTAGCGTCATATTGCTCTGTCACAGTGGTTTCAGAGAGGCGGTCATCTCATCCATAATGAAAGAAACTACCAGGCTGTAGTTTACTGCAGGGATTTTCAGCCAAATGTTGCCTCTGCAGCTGCTCTTTCTACCAGCAGGAGCAAATATTGTGCAGCTTAATCGCTTTATCTGACTCTTGGTTTCAGTCAGTCCATGCTCTTTTCTGTTGGTTTTCATTTGTTTTGCTAACTGAAGATCCAGTTCCCATCCACCGAGGATACCAACTGTTGACACAGCTTGTCTTTCAGGTTTATTCCTGTTACTCACATTTCTTTTGTTTTTAACCACAAATTTCTTTTCGTACATGCCGCCTCAGTTTTAACCTCAGATGTAAAAACAGTGAGTAGACGTGTGATATTTCCGTTTGTCGGTCTTCAGACTGCTGTTTTTTCTGATGCTTGTTGGTTGGTGTTGGTTTGCGAGCTCTCTGCAGGGGCACGTGGCCCATGTGCTTCCACGCTGATGTCCGTTATTATTTGTAATCTTTTGATCTGCAGAGATGATAATAATCCTGCCACATGCCTCCCTGATTACCAGTGCATAATGCTCGGGCTTTATTCTGCAGCCTTTCAGCGCTTTGCATTTATGCAGCAGGCCGAGACGGAAAGAGATAATACTATACATACACCAGAGGCTGAAAGGTGCTATTATTAAAGGGTGTTACTGATATTTTCATTCGGTAGCCACAGAGAACTGATCTTTTTGCTCATTTTCAATATCTTGACTCTTATTCGATTATGGAAATTAAAAATAAAATCCTTTAGGTGATATTTGTAATTTGATGCTTTAAACTGTATCCTGTAGAGAATATTTTCATTATTGATTAATAGACTAGTACTTGGGTTTACAAAATGTCAGGAAGCAGTAGAAAAAGCATCCAACCAATTTCCAAAAATTTCAGGTGATGTCTTATTGTTTGCTTTGTCCAAAGCCAATGTTATTCTCTTTACTATCTTATGAGACCAAGAAACGCACCAAACATTCATAGTTGAGGGACCAGTCGCTCTTTGTGCTTGAAACATCTTTTTGAAAGTGGTTATTCATAGCACATGTTAAGCCCAAGTTCAAGCTTTCAGCCTCTTTTAGCTTTGTTTGGTCCTCCAGGGGCCATTTGAAGTGTCTCGTGTGCAGGTAAAAGCCAGGTGAGACTTAAGAGTCTTTTGTGTAGATGCATCTCTGCTGGTCAGGTCACTAATTTGATTATAATCCGTTTTTCTCAGCTATGTATAAATCAGGCTTGGCCCTGCTCCAGTCCCAAAGGAGGTGGTGATGCACCTGATGCTATTTGGCAACTGACAAAAACACCAGAAGAAAAAAATAAATCACCAATAACAGTTGAGCAACAATTATCTTTAGCTTCTCTCACTCACAAAAATAATTCATTGACAATCCACGTCAGCGTAATTTGGTTCTAATGCTTCTCTAAAACATTTACACTTTGCTTTTCTTTTGCTTTCAGGTTGCTCAGATTGGATCCACCCGAGACGAAGACGGACGACTAAGGGTAAATGGGGTCTTAAGCTCTCAGCTACCACATACAGTAACCAGTATGTCAACCAGGTTTTACTTGAAACAAACCTGGATGATCCAAGAAGACAAATGTAAGAGATGAGTTAGTGGTAACAGGGTAGTGTTTAGTATTTGAAGAGCAGATATTTCCCCCAGTTGTTGGTAGAGACCAAAAAAAAAAACTAAATATAGTGAACACTGGACTTGCATTAATCAGATGGACACAAAATTGATAAAACATTGAAAATGTGGGTACATGTGCCTGTGTTTGCACAGGTACTTGAACTGGCTGAGACACACTAACAATAGCTTGTGCATAAACACCCAACAGATTTTGTGTGTTTGTGTTCTTAGCTTTTGTCTTTGGTTTGTCAACAGGTTCCTTTTTTTTACACTTGCTGGACTCTTCACTGTCGGCTCAGGTGGAGAGAAATCAATACGTCAGTCAGCTCATTGATCGTTTGGTCCTTTGACAGCGATTAGACTCTGCCAGCACACACACACACACACACACACACACAGGTGATGAAATGAAGCTCAACTGATCAATATAAAAACTTGTGTCATCACAGCAGCAAGTAATGAAGTACTTGGCCCAAAAACCCAGTTTTAGAACTTACTGGACTTAATGTAGACGCAGTGTCTGTAGCTGTTTATACCACAGCTCCTGACTTTTTACTTTGCTTGCATCATAATTACTACGACCACTCAGCGTCACTTAATAGTAAAATTTAATGTGGGTTCTACTAGAGTCAAACGGATGATCTGTTTTCGTAGACCAACCCAGAAGTTAGCATCACTCTGGTTTCCTTGACATAAAGCCGGTGGGATTGTTGCAGAAAATAAAGACTGTGAAAAGTTATACTTAAACGTTTTGTTAAGCGAGACAAGCTTCACAAATGTATCAGATTTTATGATTTTTGAAGCCTAAACACCAGAAGTAAAAAGCTGTTGTTATTCTCTAAGTTAACCACACTACAGTCACGAGTTATTGTGCTGAACAAAAAGCTTTCCCTCTTAATGTCACGGGATCTGACTAATGATCCTTATTAGAATCAGCACTAGAATAGTTTGCAGGGTGTGAGTACAAACACAACAAGGCTGTAAAGGTGGAGTAATGAGTAGATCAGTACTTACCATGATAGTGCTTGTTGTTCTCGACAACCTCTGTAGTCTCATTTAGCTACCAGTTAGCAACCACTAACTGGTTAGCATGTAAAAGCTTTAAAAAAATCACAAATGGGGGATTTGCTGATAAATTTTATGTCGTAGAATAAAATGTTTAAATCTCTTGAAGTTGTGTTAACCACAGACATCTAAGCAAAAACCCTCTCAAACAACCAACGGACTCCAGGAGAAGAGCAAAAATGCTCATTTTCTTGCTTCACAGCACTGATGACGATGATGGTTTGAATAATCTATTTGCACAAACGACCTACGGTTTCGATTTTAGAAGAAGACGTTTCCAACGTTAATGCTTATGGTACATCCAACAACTCATAGACATCATGTTCGACTGTCTTTATACTTTTGGCCATTTAGAGCAGCCTGAGGCTCTGTGATGTTTCTATGGTTTCATCTGTCTCTCTCTTCCTCTGCAGGTTGAGTGATGCTCGATCGCTCCAGTGGCCTGATGATTCAATCCAGATTTGTGTTTTATTTCGCTGGCGGCTGCTTGTTGTTCCCTCACTGTTACATGCAGAATAAGATAAGCCTCTTAACCGAGGGAGAGCACGTCAGTCTCTCTCAGAAACCTCCTCTGTTTCTCAGAGCAGGTTTGTTTTAAACAGGAAAAACATTGATTTAAAAAAACACACTAAAGGTAATGAGATGAACATCAGGACGATTGTAAAATGTTTTCATGTTCATTATTTGATTAGTCAGTGTTGAATGAGTCTGTTCTTCACCTCATCGTTGGCTGCAGATCTTTTTCTTTAGACATTTGTTGAAATAATTTGACTAATTAGTATCATCGCAAAGTCTGTGTAGAAAGCTGATCGTGGCTTCTTATGTTTCAGTATTTAGAGTTTCAGTATTTATTTCTAAGCATTTTAAAGATTTCTCATCTTCGTTGCCTCATAAATTCAAGTAGTTAAATAAAAAAAGTTCTGTTTTTTGTGGTCAAAAGCTAAAAATTGGACACTGTGGTGAGGTAGTTTTTTCTCCACTGCCAATTTTTAAGTTTAATAACTTTAAAAACCAGAATCGTGGCACTGTAGATGGTAATATTAGTCAGCCTATAATATCTCAACAACTATTAGATGGATGACAATGACATGTTGTCTGGACATTGTTGGTCACCAGAGGATGAATCCTAACTTTTTTCTCTTCCTGTTGCACGAGCAGGTTGACATCAGTGAAATATACTAAGAACTGTTGAGTAATAATAATAATAATAATACATTTTATTTAAAGGCGCCTTTCATGACACTCAAGGACACCATACAATAAACAACAGAGATAGGGAGAAGAGGAAAAAATATATATAAATAAATAAACAACAACAACAAGAAAAAGAGAGATAAGCATACATAACTAAATAAATTAAAAGTGGGATATAATCAAAGAGAGAACGCAGTCTTAAACAGGTGGGTTTTC
>JAUMHL010000016.1:17057132-17071617 GCA_032362345.1 Sandelia bainsii | reverse complement strand
GGAGTCTGGTCCGAGGTTTTGGTGGATCTTTTGGATTTTTTCATTAAAGAAGGACATGAGGGAAGTACAGAAGGTGGCTGAGTGGAGGTGGGACGGCAGAGAATCTGGGGGTTGTGTGGTATTGTTGAGCAGTGAAAACAGTGACTTGGTGTTACCTCTATTGGAAGAAATTAAGCGAGTGTAATAGTTTGATTTGACTTGGGCAATACAGTCCTTGTAATGTAGTATGTGGTTTTTGTGCATCTCTTTGTGAACAATGAGTCCAGAATTTTTGTGCAGACGTTCAAGTTGCCGGCCTTTGGCTTTCAAAAGCCGAAGTTCTGATGTGAACCAGGGGGCAGAAAGAGAGGACACAGATCTGTTTTTTAACAGAGCGAGGGAGTTAAGAATACCATGTGTTATAGTGGTGTTATAGTGTGAGACCGGTTCTTCAGGGGTGGATAGGTTGTGAGAGAGTGGACTCTGTTGGAATTAAAATTAGAATTAATGTAATTTACATGGAAGACCAAGACAAACCAACTAAACAATGATGAACCCAAAACATATCTATTATTTATTATTATTTTTTAACTAGTCCTCTGAAATTACTGACAAACTGATCCATACTGCAAACAAATTAAACGTGGCAGCATTAACGTTCAGGCCTTATCAATGAAGGGATGAATCACCAATAACAGTTGAGCAACAACAGAGTTTGACTTACTGGGGTTTTTTTTCTTCATCATGACAAACGTTTTTATTTTCTCTTCTTGTGGAGAACTTTGTCTTCCATAGAATATATTTGTGTCCACATTTGCTTTTATTTAACCTCTACTTGACCAGGTAATTTTCATTGTGGTTGGAAAAATCTCTGTTGCACTGGAGACCAGCAGTGAATAAACCTGTATTTACATGAATTCATCCAGAGATGGTAAAATGAACCTTTAATTACATTTAGCAGCATGTTCTGATGTGAAACGTTGAAGTAATGATTTGTAAGAGTGCGTGACTCAATTTTCAAACAGAAACACAACAAAAGCTGTGGAGGAAGGAGGATAAATAGAGGCAGTAGAGCATGAAATAGAGGGAGGGGTAGAAAATAGAGACGTGCAGAGGGAGGAGGGAGATGAAACAGATTTAGAGACGGAGAACAGCCGGTGTTTAAACGCAACAGTCTCTCAACGAGCAGGCGAACGACTCCCTCTCTTTCATCCATCCATCCATCCATCCTCCTCTTCCTCCTCCATGCCGGCGGAGGTCTCCGCGGGTCTACCATGGCGAAGATCCGGGTGTCGTACGAGTACTCCGAGGCCGAGGACAAGAGCATCAGGCTGGGCTTGTTCCTGATCGCCTGCGGGATCCTCAGCCTCTTCATCCTGGGCTTCTGCTGGCTCAGCCCGACCCTGCAGAGCCTCCAGAGCAAGCCGGCCAACTGCACGGTGAGCCCGGCCACGAGCTCCGAGCCGCCGCCGACAGCTGCCGGAGCCCCGGAGCTCGGTGCCGGTGCCGGCGTCGGGGCTCCGGACAGATGGAGACGAATTGTAGTGATAGTAGCAGAGGAAGGTGTAGTGAAGGAGAAACACGTTAAAACCATCTGTGTAGCATTTGGAAGAAACAAGATACGAACAGGGAGAAAATACTTTAATGTACTCACATTATAATCAGATATAAATGTTTATTCATGTACTTTAACACAACTTTAACTCCGGTGACTGTTGAGCTGCTTTATGAACAGATAATAACTGGTTATATAGTAAAACACGGTTATAATATAAAATACTGCGTTTATTAAATGTAGTATAATGATGATAAAGAATAAATAGATGGACTTATTGTTAATTTTACTGTTTAACAGTGGTGTTTGTGGGGAAAGGTTTTATTGAAAGTATCATTAGAACTAGAAGTTGTAATATTAACATTGGTGTTAACATTAGTAGGTCTGTGGGTTTTGGTACATGTGGTATTAAGAGCAGTTGTAGTATTAAACAGTATTATTTGTAACAGTACTGTCAGTTTACATATGTATGAATGTGTCAGATCGCCAGGAGCAGTGTTAGTTGTTGTGTTGTGTCAGAGGTGCGACAACTAGTTATTATTGTGATGTTTTTTGTTTAATAGGATTTGTTGAAGGTCAGTGTTAAGTCTGTAAATCCAGTGTTTAAAAGCTCTATTTTTAGGTCTTTTCCCTACGTAACACAACAAAAACATGACCTTTAGTTTTGACACAAAGTTGAACAACCAACCACAACCACAGGTCGTCTATTAGTCAGTCATTTCATTTAATCTTTAATCTTTTGTTGTTGTCAGTATGGCGTGGATTTATCAGTTCATTTCGTTCCTTCATGCTGCGCCACTTTCCTGCTGTGGCTTTTAAAGCCCCTGGAAGTTTGTTTTTACCATAAATTACTGGCAGCCACAGTCTGAACTCCTGCTGCAGTTTGATTTATTTGGCTGTTAGCTTATTGCATCATCTTGAAATAATGTTCATACATTACACAGAGTGAAGTGATTTTATTTTTTCCTTGTCTTAAATCACACAATCCAAGTTCATGAGGCAGCCAGAGCGTCTCTTCTGTCATCCACTATTCCTCTGTTCAATATAACATAAGTCACAATAGTTGGATGTAACTGCAGCTCACTGACCTGTTGAGCGATGGAGAAAAGTCTGACATTTATCAAATCAAATGTGCGTAGACTGGTTTACAGTGTATAGATATTTATTTTCATGCAAGCAGCCATTCCACTAATGAGCAGGGAAAGAAATGCAGCCATCGCTCTTCGTTTATGTGTGAAATATTTAAATCATTCAGGTCACGTTCTCTCATGTATCCAGGCTGTGCACACATACTGATAATTGTTACATGTAGGAGATGTTTCCTGCACTAGAATCTAACAAATACACATTTTGTCACTAACATTTAGTGCTAAGTCATTGAATGATCCCCAGAGGACGAGTCCTACAGATGCTGATCATTCTTTGGGACTGACAATAGTGGTTTTCAGTGAAATGTGTCAAACTTTGCAATTAATGACATTCCCATCAGCCTCAGCTCTACTTTGTGTTGCTAACACTTTTATTGTTATTGTTCATTTGCACAATTAAAAAGGTTCCTTACATTTGTTTTTGAAAGATTTGTGTGTAAGATATATATGAATTGTGTCAAGTGAGTGTGACAAGAAACAACAAACAACTCACTCACCGAAAATCTGCCTGCACACCAACAAAGCAGCGATGAGGTTCTTCAGATACCAAAAAGATCATTTTATACCATGTGCAAGAAAAATATATCTGCATTAAGCAAATATCATCAAATATATCAACCCATCAATTTACTAATCTAGCTTTAACTGGTGCTGAGATTAGCAGTGGCAGCATTTACTGTTACCTCACGTGGTTTCTCTTCCTCCTCCAGGTGGTGTCGGTGTTGCGTCCAGAGGAGATGTTCGAGTGTGTGTTTACGTGTGGTGCGGACTGTAAGGGGACGTCCCTCTATCCCTGTCTGCAGATCTTCGTTAACAACTCAGAATCAAACTCTGTGGCTCTGCTGCACTTTGACGAGCAACAGCTGGTCCTCAACCCAAAGGTACAACAGACCTGCATTTTATGGTGGTGGGGAGTGAATGCTCTTCTAAACAGATGCACACACAGTTTTATTAATGCTACACCGGGTAGATGCATGTGCAGACTTCCAATGAATATACTGTGTCTTGAAGTTTGCTCATTGTGGATCGATTCAGCTCGAATCTGTTTCAGATCAAGCGTTTTCTTTTCTGAAACTTATTGTAAACTCTTTGAGTGTGTTTGCAGTTAGGTTCTGAATTTATCAGACCTTTTTAAAAACTCTAACCTCTACGGTGTCACGGAGTAAAACCTGATTGTGGTGACTCCAAATAACGTTCCTGTTGGCATCACAGATTAATGTGTTCAGAGCCAGAAATCAGGAACAACATCAATAGATCAATGGCAAACTGTCCCAGAAACCCTTACTCAAGCAAAAACCCATTTGCATTTGCATGACTACAGTTGATTTAGTTCTAGGCAATTATTAAGAACTATTCACTGTTTGTATCTGGTGTCATTTGATAATGAACCACTATAAATAGCTAATGTGGTTAATTTATCTGCTGCACTAGACTAGCAATGGCAGTAAACAATTGTAGGATGATACATGAGCACAATCAAGTTGGAACAGCTGCTTGTCTTCTTGTTTTTCACCTTTTCTTCTGGTATTGTTATTCTCCAACAGCTGAAAATACCAACACCTGTGTTTATGGTACACTCACATCCTTTAAGGTTTAATCCTGGTAATTACTTAAAGGCACCTGCGACGTGTACCCTGGGACCCAGAGGTAAAAATCTGTCGTTGATCCTCATTGTACATGTTGGTTTTCTTTATTTATTAGTCCTCTAGATATCTCCTTTGGGATTTGGTGAGAGTATTGGAAAACTGTTGTTATGGAGTGTTGATGCACTGATCTGTAGTAGTTTTTGTGCACAGTGCAAATGTTGTACTAATAATACTGAGGTCCTTTTAGTCGAAACAGGTTTATTAAAATGAACAGAGAAGTAAAACGATACAGCAAGAAGACAATCATGGAAACACAACTAGCAAAGCAACAGAGGAACATACCTTAACCAGTTTAAAAAACAATCAGAAAATGGGGTTTCAGCTGGGACATGAATGTTGTGTTGTGGAGAAACTGTTCCACCATTTTGGAGCTATTACCACAAAGGCACGGTCCCCAGTCAGCATCAGTCTACAGTCTGAACATCCAGGTACACCTGGTCTGAGGACCTGAGTGACCTAGAGGGTGTGTGGAAAGGTAAAAGCTCAGAGAAGTAGAACAGTGTTAATCCATTAAGTGAGTTAAAAACAATAACACTTAGAAATCAGTGCTGTTGGAAACTGGAAGCCGGAGAATAAGTATGGTCATAAGTCATGTTTATGATATCATTGCTGTAGTCAAGCCAGGATGAAATGAAGGCATAAATATTTCTCAAAGTTGTTGAAAGAGAGAATGAGAGCAGAAGTGATTAGTTGATTAGTTAACAAGTCGATTGACAGAAAATTAACTGGCAAAGTGTTTTGATAGATAATTAATAGCTTAAATATTTTCTTTATTTTTTTGTCGCTGGGTGAGTCAGTAAAAAAGCACTTTGAAAATGTTGGGCTCCAGGGAATAATGAGGATTTTTTGCATTCTTCTCTGACATTTTATTGACTATACAACCAATTGATTATTAAAGAAAATCAGACCAGTCGATGCCCTTACAGTTCTCCTATACTGGAATAATACGACCTTGCCGGGGTTTTCTGTGTGTTTATAAAAGAAGACCCTTACACAAAAAATTGGCCACACTGTAAATTAAAATGATATATCTTAAAATTAGATTTTCACACCTGACTTCTCTACAAGGACAAGGCTAAAAGACAGAAGAGGTACTTTAGTGGAGCAATTGTCACACAAATTTGTCATGGATCCACTTATGCAGATGATACTGAATAAACCTGGAGGTTTCTGGGCCCAGTTGATAGCACAGCTTTGGCCTTGGAGTGTTTCCAGCAAATACATAGAGCCCAGTCAGCACTGCTTGTAGAAACCTTGGAATCTCAGCAGCCATTTGCATGAGTGTCTGGCTTAGTTGGGTCACGTTTGCAAATAGCCGCTAAATTTTAATATGAGATAGCTGAACTTGAGGAAATTAATTCATCTGATAACTGATTCACTGATAGTTGTTCAGCACTATGCAGCAAAAGGTAAATTCAGGTGAAGCAGAAGTTAAATGGCCGAACACTGAAATGTGTAAAGATAAAAATGGAGGAGCAGCAGCAGTCTTGTGAATTACATGTTGTTGTTTTTGTCCTGAGAGCGTCAGACTGAGCATCAGGAGAGTTTCAGTCTGATGGGTTTTTGTACCACAGCTGCTTGAAGTCATGAGCTGAACAGAAATAGATCCAGAGACACAACACAGCATTAAGTGCTTGAATGAACGACATAGAGCACCATTAACAAACAGCTGACACCATGTGGAGTCCTTCTTCTTTTCTGTCCTTTTCTTCTGGCTTTGTGTTTCCTGGTTTGGTTTTGGTATTTTAGATCTCATGAAGGGACATTTTTGTCCTTTGTGTGAGCAGTTTGTGTTTGCCTCTTTTCATTTTAACACATACCAATTACCAATTTTTCTTACCAACCAAAACAAGTGTACGACTACTGAAGGGCCCCAAAGGACCCAAGTTTATTCTACATCATGTGGCTCTACACAACACACATGTGCGTCTGCACCACTGAAATACGTCTATTCTCAGTCATCCGGGTCATGGTTATCAAGCTCAATGGAAGCTGGACCTGCTTGAAGTTCTTGACGACATTAGGCTTCTTCAGTTCTTACTGACTGGTTGGGAGCCCTAATGACACACGGGGGTCAGGTGGGATGACAATCCAGGTGACCTCATGGACCGTCATGGATCCTCCATCTTCAGTTGTGTAGTGTGGTCTTACAAAGATTGGGTCGATGCTTTTAATGCCTGCTGTAAAAGTGCAGGTCTGGAGTATTGGTTGGTGTTTGGGTGACTGGGGAAATACACTTTCTGGTGCAGAGATGAGTGAAAATTGTGTTTTGGACACAGTGTTGAGTGACTCTGGGTTCAGATACTGAGGTTGGTAAAATGCATGGAATCACTAAACTCTGTTTATGATCATTCAGCTGGCAGCATCTCATTTTGAGCCAGAGCTGATTCTGCTTTTAGTGATGCAAACCCTCTGTGCAGTGTTTTGGTGCTTAACAAACCTTCACACTTTTATTCTGTCTCAACTTCATGTTCTTCATTTTATTGTCGCAGTAGTACCTTAAACAACAGTCCCCCAACACCTTGTTCTTTTCTAGTGCAGAGCTGTTGTTTAAAATGTGGTGGAAAAACTAAAACAAAAAGGGTGGGGGCTGTAGTAGCAGCACATTAACATCTCTGATGTCAGAATCACATGTTGAACTATCTCATATGAGCCATATGTGATAACACACAGGTTTCCACATATTTCTAGTCATATAGATTGAAAGAAAGCGAGAAGTGGGTCCCTACAGACAAATACAGTGAGTGTCCATCTGTTTGTTGGTGTGTAGGACCTCTTCTTGTGCATGTGCATGTCTGGTCAGTTGCTAAGGCAACAGAGTAAATATAGAGGGAAGAGCTGTCACGTCATCGATGCTGCTCAGTCGCTATGGTGACCTCAACGGAGACGGTGTGGAGAGACAGAGAGAGAGAGAGACGAGTCACGCTTCATTCAGAAATCCTTTAATGTCTAATAGAGAGAGAGGGAAGGAGGTTGGATATTAGGTTGGATGTCGCAGCGTCTCACTCGTGGGCTCTGTGACCTTTTATATAGAACTAATGAGAGAGAATCAAGCTTCAAACAGAAGAATAAAAATATAATTAACAGGTTGGCAAGAGGACAAAAGCGGTGTTTCTTTTGGTGGCGTGTGTGTCTGCTCCTCTTAAATGGCTATAACTATTAAAGACCTTTAATAGCACACAGAGCACTTTAATATCTTTGTTTTGTGGTGCTACCAGTTGAAGAATGACAGAAAACAAAACAAAAAATGGGTTTATTTTACTCACCCATCCATTATGTACGCCGCTGATCCTGTTAAGGATTGTGGGAGTGCTGGAGTTGGGGTCCACTCAGAGAAGTGAGGTACACCTTGGACAGGTTGCCAGTTTATCTCAGGGTTGACATCAAGCAACAAACAGAACTATGGTCTATTCAGAATCACTGCACATGTTTGGACTAGAGCAGGAGAACATGCAAACTCCAAGCAGAACCAGAAGCCCCCTCTGGCTGGGAGGCGGGAATGCTAACCACTGTGCCACCATGTTCATTATAGCACTGTGACACCACAACAACAACTTGTGGCTTTAGTCCAAATCATCTCGAAGACGAGCAAAAGCTCATTAATACTGAGTTCATCCGTCATTGTTGTTCTGGAAGCAGCAGAAATATGTTTGTATTTCTAACCTGTGTGTTCAGTTCAATGTGACACTTGACGTGGCCTCAAGTGTCACATGAAGCCAGAGGTGGTACATTTACTCAAGTACTGTACTTACTGTACTTGCTGTGTAATTTAAGTACTTAATGTTACTTTTGCTTTTACTCCCGTTCAGAGGAAAACTGCACTGGACTCATTTTACAGCATTAGTTACTGACTGAACTGAACGTATCACTGAGGAACATGTTATGATAACTGCTAAGAATAATGTCATTTTCCTTTTCCTCTTTGTGAGCTTTGTGACCTTTTGCCTAAGTGACTAATGAGAGCTACAGACAGACATTAATTGCACTTGTGTCTGTAATGGATGTTGTTCCTGTAAAGCAGCTGACTGAGAGGGGAGTTAATTGGTGTTGTATCTATAGGGGGCGATTAGTTAATGGAGCCGCCTGTGGACCAGATGACTGACATGACATTCAGATCAACAGCAGCTCCACTGTTACAGAGACCAACTGTCTGTATGTTTGTACAGTCTGTGTGGGAGTACTGAAGGATAATTCAGGTTTATTTTATGTTGGTGGTTTTGTCCATCATCATCATTTCTGTCAGTAATATTTGCAGCTTTTGAACAAAGTGATTCAGACGTCACCAAACCCTTTAATTTATTAATATAAGATGACCACAGGCTCACACTCTCTCCTGTCACACTGTCAAGACTGAAGTCTGTTTGCAAACCAGAATATTTTGAAGCAATAATCAAAACAGAAATAGCTTTGTGCCATCAGCTGCAGCAGTAAGAGATGGTGCTGAAACCATGCTTTTAAAAACAGATTAAGTCTAACAGTGTTTTAATAAATGACAACAGGTGTCTGTGGGTGGATTTGAGCAGGCGAGCCACGTCAACACGTTACTTTGATAACCTCTGAGAAAGTTATTGTGGAAGACGCACACACAGTGATACACATCACCTGAACCACCTCTCGTATATTGGGGTCAAGAGTTCATTTCTTTTTTGGTCGAACAACAATGAAGTGTGGAGACAAGAGAAGAGAAAATGACTGGGCTGCTGAGCACACACACACACACACACACACACACACACACATTGGGGAGGCAAGTAGCTCAGTGGGCAGAGCAGTCATCTACGAACCCCAGAAATCAATTATTATTACTACATACATACACTCAGGTAGCCTGTCTGACTTGGCAGAGTCCATTAAACTACAAATAAACTGAATGGTGTGTTTGTGTCCATGTGGATTTTACATAACCAGCAGAAACACACACGTTGCTCTTTTCCTCAGTCTCTAATTTTAAACTAAACATAGTTTTAATCTAAATCCTAAATACACAGCAAGACAACATTAAATAACTAGCAATGGCAGAGATAGACGTCACCTTTGTCTGGACCAAATAGTGGCACTTGAACACACCGCAGAGACTACAGCCGATGGCCAACCAGCACGTTCGTTCTGAGCCTGCACGAGAAAGAATAAGGGTCCATACGAGCAGGTGGTGATAGTCTGTGTTTGTCATTCAGGGAAGCAGATACACACCATACACACACACCAGAGTGCTTTTCTTCCCAAACTGAGTTTGTGCCTTCAAACAAGCCAAAGATAATTAGTCTTAGTCTGTGTTTGTGTGTCCGTCTAACGTCTTTCTGTGGTTGTGTGTCCACATTTCTGTGCTCATAACGTCAGTTGGATGTTTGAGGATTAAGATTTGTTTTTTGGTTCAGAAAGGGTGAAGCTCCGTAGACACTGTACGAATTCAGCCTGATTTTATCCCTGATTCATCCAACTCATTTTAGAATCTGGCTTCAGCCTTTTCGGGTGTCGTTCGTCCTGCAGTGTGGGCACAGAGAGGGTAAAGGTTGGGGTTAGGGAATGCACTATGTCAGTGAGTGTCCTCACAGCCATAATATATTTCATAAGAGCTGAAATCCTTTGCTGAAATCTTAACAACAGAGTAAAGCTGCTTTGGTTTTAGGAGAGATCTGTAAAATCTCTCACACTGTGCTTTACAGATGTTAGTGTCAGGACGGGATTATCAGACATGTTTTTAGAGCTTTTTTTTGCTTGGTTTTTGTCTTTAAAGTGTGTAAGATGTTAGCAGAAATTGAATATAGTATGTTTAAATGTGTTTTCAATGGTGTGTAATCACCTGAAAATGCTGATGTGAAAATGTTAATTTCAGTGCACCGCATTAATACTGTTCTTCCACAACATGTGGTCAGCTCCTACGTTTCCCAGAATGCATTTTAACTATTCAGAACATACAGTAGATAGAAACACATAGATGCTGCTTGGAGGCTTGTGTCTAAAGTTTTTTGGTGGTTGCTTAAGTGTGTTGTTTTAGTTCTTCATATATACCATTAAGTTTTCCTTGGTAACCCTTATGTACAACTTTCAGGCTGTCATTTAAAGTGCTCACAGTGCAAAACAATCAGCAGTAAATTATAATTGTGGGCTCCTTTCCCTCCAAAATAAGTGCATGTCAAAGTGAGATAGAAAAGCCAGATGCAGTAGAAGTCTCACTTATTCTCTGTGTAAAGATTCATTGGAGACATTTCTTTGCAGTTCCAGTCATTTAAAGAGGAAATCAGGACTAAGCCATGAGCTGTGAAATGAAAGTGAAACAGTGATGTAGATGTGTGAATAGAAAAAAGAGGGAGAGAGGAAGGAAGAGAGGATGTGAAGGCAGGTGGGTGGTTTCACTCCACCAATTACACCGCCATGTAATTTCCTCGTTTATGACTTAATTATGTTATAAATGTAAATGACAAGAGCTGCGGAAAACCAGAGGACACCACAGTTCAGCTGACTGACAGACACACATTTTGTATTAATAAACCCACAATAACCTCTAACTTTTTTAATATTAACAATGAACTCTGGTCCCAAAGTAATAATTCATAGATGTAACTTTCAGAATGTATTTTCTGTGAAGGATTTTCTTCTCATTTTACTGTCTGGATGAGGATATTTGCGCCTCATTAGTGTAGAAACAGCAGCAACAACATAACAAATATGCTGAAAAGGTTGATCTCAATTTCTAAAAGTTTTGTTTCTTCAGGGGGAAATGAAAAGAATAATATAATCACTGAATGATGACGACAGCAATAATCATGTGAGTGTGCGTGTTCTGCACTTAAACTAATAAACTGTAATGAGGTAGACGTTCTGGAGCTCCAGGACATCAGGGGAGCCGTCAGCATCTCCCAGCCCAGCCAGGGGCAACTGCTCCTGGGACTAACTCTGCTTCACTCCCCTCTCTGTATCTCACTGAGAATTAACTGTGTTGCTCTAACCCTAACCCTGTCTGTAGAGGAGTAAGTTTGCTCATTTTTCCTTGTCAACACATCTGTTTAACCTGGTCCAATTCATTTATTTACATCTTAGTTCCACTTACAAATAACATTTAATACAAAAAAAAAGGTTTTAGTGCAAGTAGTAGAGATGAAGGAGACTAAACAGAGAATGTGAATAAAAAAGATTCTGAGATTGTGAGACTGTGCTCCTGCACAAAACAAGTCCATATGCAGTTCTTGGTTGATCAGGGTGCGGTGGCTGGACAAGTGATAGACCTCTGAGCGCTACCGAAACAGAAATCACCTACACTCTGTGCGGTTCCTGAATGCCTCAGTGCCTCCACACATGCTGACAGGTTGTCCACAATAGGCCTTCTGTTTTGGATTTTGTTAATACATGTGGAGAAATAGTTGTAGACAGGCAGCTACATTTACGCTCCAAGGATTCGGGGTCTATCAAGTTATTTGAGCCATCAAGGAGCCACTGACAATTTGCAGGTGACTCCCAGACCTTGTGGGAGACCTGGGATGTCTGCACGTTTTATTTGTCCTTCAGGTTATTACGATAAACACTGATGTGTTATAGTCTGCAGACCTCTAGCTGTTGTATTAATTATGATACTAGCAAAGAAGAACGTTGTTGACATAATTATAGAGCAAGAAAGTTGGTGTTAGGAGGAGGTTTGCCTCAGAAAACACAAAAGTATCAACAGTTGATTCCAGTGTAAACCTCTGGGTCTCTGCCTGTTCAAGGCAGGATCATTGTGCCAGTTTGCTGCTATACCATCCTGTTGAATTCCTTGGCTCAAGATGCTGATGTTGTTTTTCCCGGGAGACTCTCTAAGGACCGGTACCACGTACAAGCGGCTGGATGAAGGCAGCCAAAGAAGTTGGACACCAAACCCATCCGGTCCTGTGTTACGATGTTTTACCTGACCCCAACCTTACTCCAACGCGAACCAGTGTCCTCTGCCTTATCGCTCAGCTGCATGTCGTAGTGGTCTCCAGAGAGTTTCGCTATCTCAGCATGTTGGCACACAAACATCCACGACCATAATCATCTATAGTCATGTTGTACTCGCACACAACAACTCTGTTTGAAAACTAGCAGAATATCAATGCTCAGTTCTGACGTGTGTGTTACTTTTACCACGATGGCAGCAGCTTTGTAAGAAGAAACTGGGGCAGTATTTTGCTCTTTCAGATTTGATTGTAAAAATAATGAGAAAATGCTGCGACCTCGGTCTGCTGTCTCTTCTCAGGACAAAAACACAAACACCTGCTTAGATAAGCTGATGTATCGCTCCGAGAGAGACAGACGGGTGGACGTGGCCTCATGTTAATCTGTTTAGCCGTGTACAGAGCTGGAGTCAGACAGAAAGGCAACAGCAGGTCACTGAAGACAAAACACGCACATAGACCCTGATTATCTCGTTAGATTCATAATTAGACAGTATGACAGAAACACTGCTGTGCTCTGATAATGTCAGCAGACAGTCTGGAGAATTATTTATACGTTCAGGTTTTACATCTTCGTCTGTAGATGTTTTCTTTGTCAGTGAGCTTTCTGGTATAACAACAACAGGAGATAAATTATAATAAAGATATTTATCAAATTAGTTATTGTGTGAGAATATATACAAACATACATTAGAACATTTCATCTTTTTATCTTTTTGTGATTACATTTGACTGAAACAAGCTTTTTGTGTGACGTACCTCCACATCCCATCGATAGGTTCAGGTGTCTCTCTGTCATCGTTCAATAGTGTTTCTCTGCAGACAAAATGGCCGATTTAAATCTATGTCAGGACTGTTTATTAGCTTCATCTAATTTAAACTAGTAATGAAAACATAAATGAAGGTGATAATGTTCAGTTTGTGTCCAGACTGTTTCAGAGAGGAACTGATTTAACTGCAGTTGATCCATAACTGTTTGTTTCTTTGTTATATGTGGTTAATAAAACGAGTGGTGGAACAATAAGTTGAGTAACAGTAGCAGCAAAATGTTACTTAAGTAAAAGCTCAAAGATAATTGAAGTATCAAAACTAAAATCGTCTTTCTGCAGAGTGGCTCATTTCATATCGATGAATATGACATTGTTGGATCATAATTACCGATGTTTTCATGTTGTCACTTTAATGTTGCTGCTGTTACAATGGAGCTGATTTTATCCCCTTATACACTATGATTTAAATCTGATGTTTATAATTTCAATTACTTCACATACAGCTTGTGAATATCACCAAATAAACAATAAATTGTCATGATTATACTGTATTTACTTTTATTAATCAGATTCTGAAAAATAACTTCATTTTATTTATTATCACATATATGTACTAGAGTAAAAGTACAATACTTAAGCAGCTGAATAAAATCATAACCTGTAAAGTTTGGGCCAATGAATATGTGAATATTTATTAGTCTGGGTTCAGATTCATACTTTAATGTTATGTCTGAATGAAGGTGCAGCCAGATGAACTGGTATTTCACTGGTTGTCTGAAATACTGGATGTTAAGTCTTTGTAAATGTCATGGAGTAAAAAGTTCAGTATTTCCTTGTGAAAGTTGGTGCAGTAGATGTATAAACTAACATAAACTGGAACAACTCAAAGTACAAGTACTTGATTAAATGTGCTGAGTATTAAGTCATGAAGCTTTTAGCACATTTCAAGAAGTCATAGAGATTAAATTAGTCTTAGTTTAGAGGTTTTCGTCAGTGTCCTTTGACGCTGAGAAACTTCCAGCGGAACAAAGTTCACGTCTTCATCACAGATGACCGTCCGTGACTGATCCAGTCTGAGCAGGTGGAGTTTGTGTTTTTAGCCTGTCAGGACATGGTTGATGCTCTGACACTCAGAGTTAATTGTTTGTGGGTTTATGACGTCTTTCAAAGTTTGAATCATTAAAAGTTTTGATTAGAGTTCAAACAAGGACAGTTTTAATGATCAGCTATTTGTTTTTGTTCTTTTTACACCCACAGGCTGAAACATGACTATATTTTATTCTTTGAATTTGACGATATCATCTTAGGACCAAAGGAACTGTGGTTTTCATGTTACAGTCAGCAGGTGCGTACGATGGTGTAAGATTCAAGATTCAAAAAACTTTATTAATCCCAGAGGGAAGTTGCTTTGCCTTGTTACAGCCGCTCTCAGTTCAAAAAGAAAGAAAAGGAAAGAAAAGAACCACAACCAGAAACAAAA
>JAUMHL010000016.1:17034108-17054834 GCA_032362345.1 Sandelia bainsii | reverse complement strand
TTGTAGTCTTGCTCCACAATGGACGGCGACTGGATGTAGATGTGGTTGGTTCAGCTTGATCTGACTCTTCAGCCTCTTCTTGCCCTACCTCAATTTCATCCTCACAGCTCTCTGAGTCTGCCTCAACTGCCTCAAACACTCCATCTTGATTTTCCTCATCAGACAGTAAAATATTAAATTATTTTTTAAAACAATTTAAAGTCTTCTAAAGATGTTCATATAAAATAAAACAACAACATTTTGTGACAGAAATTGCTTAATGAAAATTATTTTGAACTTACTTTTCTTCTTTCAATAAAATGTGCTTGTGGTGATGGACGCCATTTTCCTTGATGAGAAAGAGGAAGTTCCCAAAGCCTCACCGCTACAAATGTGGTATCAAAATAAAGCCCCAAATGTCCTCTCTAGAATCCAGTTACCTCAGAACTATGCAGGGGGTGGGAGATATTCAAGTTTATAAATGTCCACTACAGAGAACAAATTTGAACTACGGATAGTCAGGAGGTCAAACATGTTTATAAAGTTAAACAAAATGTGAACGTAAAGAAGTCGCACAAAAAGAAAAATCTGTACAATATTAATTAGTCACAGACGGCTCTGAAAAACATGCAAACACAACAAATTAATGTAAAAAATAGAAGTGCAGAATGTGTCTACATTTTTATTAGTTTTATTAGTTTTTCTAAATAAATAAAACTGTCAGCTGGGAATTGTATTGTGTTCTGACTGATGCTTATTTATTGAAGTACACTTAAACCTAAGTTCAAATACATTACAGAGTACTCAATCGTGTACTTCATATATACTCTTGACTCAGTATACATTACTCAGATTTACTATTTTAAGTACTTCCACCATTTAAAGTGCAGTGCAAATATCCAGATATACTTATTTAAGTTGGATAAACTAATGTGACATTTCCAGCAGTTTAATTTCTCTGTTTTATTTATTTGATCATTGATCTAATTATTTGTTAAAACTATAACAGCAGATTGTCATTAAAAAGTAACTGTTAGTTGTGTAACAGTAGTTTTTATAAATATCTGCTATACACAACATTTTATTTCATTCACATTCCCGGTATATAATATACTATTCTGTGCTACTATGATAAGCCGTTGTAATCAGAGAACCCAGCTCCCCTCCTGTTTCTGTACCTCTCTCTCTCTCTCTCTCTCTCTCTCTCTCTCTCTCCTCGTGCTGATTAGCTGTAATTACCCGGTGCTCAGATCAGTCTCAGCACAGAGTAGAATTCACTGCTGAGCCACCGAGTGAACATGAAATATAGTTTTACTGGCTGCAGCTTCCAGCAGAACAGGCTCCATGAGCAGGTGGAGATAGAAAGGTTAACCACTCTGGCTTTCTACTGCGATGGGTGCCAGGGTGCTCGGACCCCGATGATACTTCCTTAACATTTCTAGACAGTTGCACTTCACCCTGCAATAACCTGATAAAAGCTAGTAAGAAGGAAAGAAGGATATATTGTTGATAACTGAGTAGTTGCTGTTGGATTTTTAACTGCACAGTTGTATTTAACTAATTTAAATGAACTAATCTACATTTATATTAATTCAGATTGTTTCCAGTTGCAGGATAATAAGAGAAGTTATGAGTTGTTGATCATTATAAAAGAAATGTATATTATGGATTTAGAAATGTAAATGTGTCGCAGAGTATTTTCTACAGCACAAATCTGAAAGTCTGCTTATAGAAGAAAACCTGGAGATTAAGTAAACTGTAGTTAAAAATAATCAGATTAAACATGAAGTGCTGATGGGCTGTGTGTTATTTAAGATAAGGTGGACTCTGATGAAACGTTGTGTTTTTAAAGATTTAGATCTTCAACAGGAAACAATCAACGTCTGTGTTTTTATTGTCTCATCTTTAGCACCAGTCACGTTTTCGTCATAGGAGCCGGTTGATCCACAGTAACCAGCCGGGCTCTAATCAACCTCCTCATGTGTGAGAGTTTATGTTTAGAATCGGAGACTAAATCTAAACTGAAGAAGAGGATGATGGAGACCCCCTCTGAGCCAATCAGTATTATACCTGTCACCTTGTTTTGCCCCCAGTACCCCGCCCCCTGCTGGGTAATCGCTGTCATTATCGCTGCGGGATGGCCCTTTAACTCCTGTCAGTATCTGATCATCACTCAGTGGCCTGTTTGACTGTTGTGACGAATAGAAAACAAGTTCAATAAACTTAAAATATTAAGTTTAATCAACAACTTTACAGACTTATTTAACGTTTTCTTCTTCTTACTCCAGAGCAGCACGTCATAGTCGTCCTAGAGTCCACATTTCTCCTTCAACTTCTCATCATCCACGTGATATACATATATATATATATATATATATATACATATATATATATATATACTACCATATGGAAACACCTTGGTGGCAGTCACACTCTCACAGTTTAGGGAGAAAATGTGCTTTGACCCATTTTTCTTATTTATATATCAAATGTGGAAGCAATATCTTTATTTTTTTAATATGTTTGTTCATTTGTGAATGTTTTTAATTTTCCTATTATTTTTGTCCTACATTATTATATTTTTTTCTTGTTTTTGTTATTGATTTATTAGCTAATCTACATACGTTCACTTCATCAGCTACGCATTTTATATCCTTTTCTAGCAAAAACGGTTCCAGCCACTTATTAAATGAAAAGGATCCGACCATGAAACTGAAGGACTGTGGCATTAAAACTGAAACTAATTCTCTTGTCCTTTTGTATCTTTCTGTGTCTCTCAGTGTTCGTACGTCCCTCCCTGTGAGAGGGACAACCAGAAGAACAAAGACAGTGTTTTGTGGTGGGAGGATTACTTCACCAAAGCGGTCAGCAGCCAGTCCTTCACCTGCTTCTTCAACCAGCAGAGGAGGTGAGACGCACATTTACACTGCAGTCTATTTTAAGGTGAAACAGGGAGGATGTGCGATGCTGTGAAATCTGCTTCACCGACAGATAGTTGTTACCACAGGAGATTACAGATGGCCTCAGCCAGCTGTATTACTGAGGTGTGTTTCTGACAGAACCCGCTTCACAGTTTGTTTCCTGCAACCTCTGAGCCTGTACATCAGATCTTACAGCTCGAGTACATTTGTCACTAAAACAAAACTAGAAATCAGTATTTCATTAATAATTGTTGTAGTTTGCACTAGTTCCTGAAGTTGCATATGATACACCAACTAATGCAGAATATCATCAGTGCTAATGAAACCTACGAATACTATTCTCAAGATACCACATAACCACACTGAGACTAAATTAAAGTGTTGGAGGAATTCATCCTCTGATGACCACGAATATCTAGATAAAATTTGTCCTCAAGCCATCCACTGATAAAATCTGTCCTGCTAACATCTCCTACAGACTACAGTGGTCATTCTTTCACCAAAAAAGTGTTGGACAGTCAACACATGTTAGAATTTAAAGGAGTAGTTTTCCTAGATTGCTGCTGAAGATCTTGACTGGTCTACACAGAGCTCGAGCCTCAACGCCATCCAGCATCTTTGAGAGAAACTGATCTGCCGACTCCGACAACCTGTTGGACCTCACTGACACCCTTGTGCTTGAACGAGAGCTGGTTCAACGTGTGATGGAAAGACTGGAACGTTTTGAAGGGACATGTCGACCATCACATATGGCTGTGATGTTTGTTATAATGTTATCGTTTTGGTCAACTACATATTCAGGTTGATAGCTGCATTACATCCAAAGGACTTCTCTTTTTTTATTTGGGTTACTGTAATCCTGTTTTATACCCTGAACAAAAATTGATGAGACTGAGGAAAAGCAGACATCTCCTTCATTTTGCGTGTCAGCATAATACTTCTATTTTTCACAGACCATACTTACCTGTGACCTTGGCTAGTTTTATTTTTATCTCTGCACCAGAAGGATCAGAATGAGGAAACTCTGCTTCATAAACGAGGCCCCGCTGGGAGCTCATTGATGCTCTTCTGTGGTTTTTCAGAGATAAAAGTAGAACGCTCACAAGGCATTTTTTTATTTTGAGGAAAAATACAGTTATTTGAGTTATGGGGTAATTTCAGAGGTGACATAAAGGTTTAATTCCAAAACTTCCAGATATAACTCTGCAGTTTTTGAGTTGCCACTATGCTCCAAATCTGCCCATTGATGGTGTTTTCTTGGTCCATGTATGAACCAAAACCAACGCAGGTTTAAGTAAGAACTACTTATGGTTAAAGTTTTATTTTACTGACTTTCAATATTCTTCAACATGAATCATAGTAAAACGAGACAAAGGGCAGCAAGAATTTCTTTTCAAGTTATTAAGCATGGCAAGTAAGTGAACCATGATCAAATTACCACGTTTACCCTGATAATTTAACTTTAGCTTTGTGTCCGGTGTTTTAGCACCACTGATGTCAATGAGAGTTATGTGATTGTTCGGGTACCTGAGTCCTTCTAATGTTATATTTATATATTTTATTTTATTTAACCCTGTTAACTAATGATGGATTTACAGACGTTCCCATCAACAATTTTCCCTGTGAGCGTTTCACTAACTAGCAAGTTACGAATGGGAATAAATTACACCTCACAATGATAATAGAAATTATTAATTCAGACAAATTTGTGAGTAACAGAGTCTCTGTTAAATCAATTTTCATCATTATTGGTATTTGCTTCCACTTGGTATTTGTCTTATCGCAGTTTAAATAGTTTCCAGTGGCTCAAAGAACATATTCCTTCCCTTCTCTGGTTTTGCTGGCTATTAATATGGAATCTTTGGAAGTTGTTGACAGTAACTTAACTATAGTTAAAATATTGACAAAGTAGAAACAATTAGAGAAGATTAAGGAAATAAAAACTCTCAGTTTTCTGACTTTGTTCATGTTTTTTACATTTTCTTCCTGTGTTTTCAGGCCTGATGATGTGTTATGGCGTCGTTCTCATGACACCAGCGTCCTGCTGCACTGCGTCCTCTGGCCAATGGTATCGCTCCTTCTGGGCACGCTCATTGTGCTCCTGACGGTGTGTGCTCGTTCCCTTGCCGTTCGAGCCGAGGCCCTTCAGAAGAGAAAATGTTCTTATGAAGTTTGCCAAGACCTGTCCTCCGTACCTTCAGATCGCCGCGGGAACAAGGCCGGAGACCCCCTCGCATCGAACTCTGACCCTGAACTGTCGTCACCGTCAAGGACCCTGCCGCTGTTTGCAGTACCAGTGCGACGGCGTGATCGAGAACATTAAGTTGGAACAGAAAGTTGTTTCCGTGCTATGAAATCAAATCTCTTTGGATGCTGATGAGCTGGTGGCTGAGGATGCTGCCAACAACCCACTGCTGTATGTGGTGTGTTCTGTATGATCTGAAATGTTAAAACAAGAGGATGAGGGGAAATCCAGCCTGCTGCCTCTAGATTCCACTGTAGTGAGACATCAGCATCTTTCCTCTGATTTTAACTGAACAAGCTGATCACGGTGGACGACTCTCAGACGCAATTTGACTTCAATCTGATTCTCGTTTGTCATGTGCTCGAGTCATCAGGAATGATGAATATAATGACACTAGTGCTGTGATAGAGGATACACTGGCAGGAAGGACCAGAGAGATTCAAGCTTCAAACATAAGGACTGACATGTGGAACTCCTCTTGACTACATCCTAAACTGTAGCTCTTCTATTAATGTAGTTTACCTGTCCCAGTAGCCATAATGTTTCTAAGTAGAGAGTCAAAGTCCTAGTGAAGTCTTTAATCCAGGATATCAATCAGTCGGCCTTTCTGGAAATATGAGCTGTGTTCCTGGAGTCCATATTCTACCATAAATGAGTATCTACAGCACTTTGATAGTAGAATTGGAACCTTTATAATAATGACAATTAATTTGTTCGCTTCCAAAAAAGAAACAGCAAACACAACAAAATACATCATTGTTCCTGTTGCTTTCTTCTACATTCATGACGTCCATTTGCCCTTTTCCAGCAGTTTAGCTATAATCCCTCCTCTCTAACGTCACTTATATACTTGCTTTTTACCAATGAACATGCATAGGCAATAGCATCATTGTTCACATACTTGCTTGCGGACTTTGTGTCTATTCGGAGGATGAATATAGAGGTGTGTTAGGGCCTGAACATCACTGGCCACAAATGAAATATCTTCCTCGTGAACTTTTGCTTTTGCACAATGTAAACAGAAACTATGCCGGCATTAGAGGAGGTTACAGTATTGTTGGTGTTGATATCATGGTGTATATCGTATCTGGGGGGTTACTCTGGCCTTTCTGCCATTGTTGTGGTCCTCACACTGTCCCCTCTGCTCATGTGTTGAATTTGTGTTGCATTAGGTAGACATAATGCAAACACATAGTTAAAAGCAAAATGATATTGTTACAGTTATGTCCTGTATATCTACAGTTTTTGGAGACTTGTTTTCTTGTTTTTGTTATTTTAGAAAAGAAATGCAAACAAAGATTCTTAGTTAGAATCAATATGCTTCCCAACCACTAGCCGTCCCGTTACAACCACGTCTGCAGTAGCTGAGTTTGCACCTGTTCAAGTCATAATGGTTCAGTTTCATGGCCAGAATTATAGATTTGTTAATTATTATTTTTACATTTTAGACATGTTCTAATAAGCCTGGCACTACAACATTTTGATTTCTATATTGTTTGGAAATCACTCTGTCCCATTTTACCAACCAAGCTTCTATTCTAATGCAAATGTTAAGTTAATGTGGAGGGAAATTAGCACAAAACACAAATAATGAGTTTTTCCATCCACTGTTTTTATGGAAATATTAAAACTCATTTAAAATGGTAATTAGAAGAGGTCCAGTCAGATCTCAAATGATGGAAAACATGATGGAAATCTGACATTATTATAAAGAAGATTACAAGTATAGTCTCTCAAAACTTTTGTTAACAATACTTAGAGATTTATATTTTCAAAAATTCTGCATTTCCACTGTTTTCATTGAACATTACTCTTAAGAAGTGCAGTCTTCTTTAACCCATGTTTTAAAGAGCACGTTTGTGCTTATGTCACCTTAAAATGCTGCAGTTTGCACAGAAAACAGATGCAAAATGAACATCTCCTTAAATATTGTTATTGTTGAAACAAAGAAGAAAAAGTCAAGTCACTGGATAAAATTAAAGAAAAATGTTTTTTAATTGTAGAAAATATTTGAAGGAACACAATTTGTCTGTAGTTATTTGAAAAATAAACACATCTGTAATGTTAGACGAACTTGCAGCAAACTGGTAGCATCAGTCACAGTGGTGCCACATTTATTCGTGATCTCACATCCAGGTTTATTTCTTTGAGTTGTTGGAGACTTTGCTGTAATTAAGAAGATGATTGAAGATGTTTTGAAACCCTGGCATAAACTGTTAATCAGATGTGTCGTAGCTCAGTGAACTCTGGGGACAGCTCCAGGATAAAAAGATGCCTCGAGGCCTCCAAACGCTGCCTTCAGCAGTAATGGGGACAAAATCTAGACCATGTGAATAAAGTAGGGTGATTTCATAAATCCCTGTGGTGCAGATGGTTCACAGCTCTTTACAGATATCAGATTCTACTGCATTAAGAAAATCACTAAACGTCTGAGTGAAGAAAGTAAAGAACAGGAAACTGGCAGCATGTTTATTCCTGTTTTTAATTGTAGTGGTGACTGAAGCTTTTACATTTGATCCTGTATCATCCCCTCTGATTAAAGAATAAACGCGGTGGTTTGTATTTAAAATGTCCCACTAAATTTAAACCTTCCTCTCATGATACTTTGCTCTCCCTCTGATATCTTCCAAATAACTAAATAAGTTTTACAATGGCTTATTTGAAATTTAAAAAATGTAAAACCATTTGTTAAAGTCATATTAACATGTAGGGTGACCCGTCACAAAGTGTAAAACTCTAATAGTTATTAATGGTTGACCAACATTTCTAAATACTTTTTAAATTTAACCAATACACCCTAAAGAAAGTGAGCATATGTAAGTAAATAAAAGTTCTACCATGACTATTCTGCATAAATGAGTTTATGAATAGATTGGATGTCTTGCAGCTCTTCACCAGAAGATAAGTGGTCACACAGTCCATTAAACACAGACTGAATTAAAAAGATAAGACAGTTCACTCTTATTGAGGACTTATACCTGATCATTTAAGCAGTAGTAAATGATTTATTAACATAACTTAAGTCATTAATTACAGCTTGTAATACTTTTATAACTGGTGACCTATCAGAAAGTGAAACACAGTCATTGCACGTTGACACCATTTCTGCACTTGGTGTGGCTGCATGCTGGCGTCTTTTTTATGCAACAGCAGTGGTGAGAAATGAAGGTTAAACGGAGGCAGCAGTCCGACTAAAACAGCATCAGGTGGTGGACGTGCTGTGTTAAGTGTAATCTGTTCACAGCTTCTACGTGTGGACAAAGACAGAACAGGATCATTTCCACGTCAAAGATCGGTTTGTTAGTCTGACTTGCTGACAGTGCATGCTGATAGAGTTCATGTCATGTCTTCACTCTTTGTCTTCGTATTTATTTATAACATTTTGAGACTTGTTTCTAGAACAACAAGTGAAGCAGCACTGAGAAAAAGTAAAAGTAAAATAACTTCCAAAGGCTGATTTTGAGACTAAATTACATTTTTGCCTTTTAGCAAAGTTAACAATAGACCTGCTATCACAGAGCATGATTCATCCTGTATCGCATCCTCAACTACTGTCTCCAAATTTCTACCCTGACAAGCTAAAAATTACTTGGCATGAAACTACATGTTGCTTAGCAACAGCCACAAGACCAATCAGTGCCGGTGATAAACGAAGCAGCCTGCTCTCTCTGCTAACTGACTATTGTAGATACGTCTTTTCCTCCTCAGGTTCAGCTGCGGGACTGTTTCATCACTTAAATGTTGCTGTTTGCTTCTGTAGCACATTTTGCTTGTGCAGCTCCTCGTGGAAATTGTTGTGTGTCTTCGTATGTCTCTGATTTGTTAGCTGTTTGATTTTAACCTGAGCAGGGGTGCAAACATGCAGCCTGTGGTTAACAGGGATTGGCTGGAAAACAAACTACGGATGTGAGACAATCTTTATTTATCTCACAATGGGCAGAAGTTGCAGAAACAGTGTCATTATTCTCAGTCTTTACAGTAGTTTTCCCTGTAGATATAGAGGAGACTTGAGGACCTAATTATCCTCAAACAAATCAGCTTGTTTTGCATGTAGATCTGTAGCTATAAAAACCAGAAACATGAGAAACTATCTGCAATAGATAAACCGGAGAGGCTCTGTGGTGCACACGGTAAACTGTCTGGTGCACAGGTAAAGTGTGGACAGATGTTATTTCCGCATTGGTGTTTTGCAGACTGGATTATATCTGGATAAATGTTTGTTGTGGCACCAGAAAATTTCAGGGTAGAAAAGATCTGCTCGTGTCACCTTAGTGGCTTCATACTAGACTCTAATCAAGACTAAAACAAATGTCTGGCTTCAGCTGCATTTTAGGACATGATGTGACATTTAAAGGCCTCAGTAAAACTCAGATTCTCACGGGACAGGTTGAGTAAAAATGAGGTTTTGACTTCATGAATGTAGAAAGATGCTGGAGCAGGAACAACTGATGAAAACACTGTCAGTGTCTGAAAGAACCAAACCAACACTATGAACTCTTTTCTCCTTCTTCTTACCTTCTTCCTTTTTTCATTCTTCTCCTCCGTTCTTCCTTTTGATGTTTCCTAATTATTTGATTTTCTTTTCTTTTGCCCCCGTTTGCTTAACTTTTAACTTATATTTGAATTTTTCTTTCACTTCCCCTTTTTGCTCTTTTCTTTTTTCTTTCTTTTTGTGTTTTTACCTTTTGCTGTTGTCCAAAATTAAAAGTTGTTGTCAGATTGAAAACAACTGTGAAAACAGGAACTTTGACAAATCAGTGACACAAAACATAAAAGAAAGTGAAATGATAGAAAGTCACTACAATCAAGGGTTCAGCAGTGTAAAGTGAATCAAAGCCATCATGTAGTCTCTTCTTCCCCAGAATCATGTCCTCTCCAAAGAAAATGTAGCTTCACGTAGCATTTCTGTGTTTTTATGAGACTTAACCACCTGTTGTTGTGTTTCTGTCCCACATGAATAATGTTAGATTTTCTATCTAAAGCCATAAGCTAAGCTGTGAACTGCAGTAGCAACTAAAAACTGTATTTTGCTTCTTCACAAAAATAGAAATAGTTTGATTTTATTCTTACAGCTGTGGGTTTGGTATTTGATTTAATTGATTTTCCTTGTGTTACTCCACACAGTAACTGACATAAGATGTTTGTCAGTTACCTTTCACTCCTTCATTTACAGTATTACTATCATTATTTCCGCTGCGTTAGTACGTGTATCTCACTTCTCTTTTTATGTTCTTCTTTTTGTACTTTGCACTGTTGTCTGCAGGTATTTTGTTGTCTCTCATCTCTTTTTAACTTCGGCTGTGTACCACGTGACCCAGGTAGCCGTCTCGCGCGTGTTTTGATGATAACTATAGTGCCTCATAGACTTTATCTTTAAATAAAAACACATTTTGGCTTCAAACTCAGAGTCGCACTGCAGCTTTTTCTGCTTTTCCTCACTTTAAATGTTTTCTGTGAAATCTTATTTTAAACTGTTGAGTATCTTTCTCAGTGACTACAGAACTACCAAATGGTATTTTCCACACTGTTTTCAGCTGCTTGCTAAATGTGAAGACACATAATGTTGGTTGTGTTTGAGAACAGTGATGTCAACTTCACTTAATGCAGAATAAACCGAAAATGCTGCCTGTGCACGAGAGACTGGATCAGCTAGTTAGCTGGATAGCTGCTGGACCTTTTAATACAAATGTATTTTATATATTGACTTAATGCTTAGACAGCTAAATTGTGCTAAGAGGCCAGATTTATGCCCACATGAAGACATGAGAGCTTCTATAAGCCCTAAAATCTTAACGATGGAGCAATAACTTCCCAAATTACCACAAGTAGAATCATTAAATAGTGACTGAAACCGTAATAACTCCTGGAAGAAAAAAATATCGACTCTCTAAAGAGGTTAGTTGGTGCTTTTTGAATGGAAGTCAAGTGGAGCTAGGACTTTTTGCAGCCAGGTTGTAGGAGCCATCAGAGACAGCGGTGATAGTTCAAGGGCACAAGAAGAATGAAGAAGTAATTGAAAGGTTGAGAGATACTACAAGGACATTACAGTGACAGGAGATGATTGTTTTCTGAGTGTGTCCGTCCTTCCATGTCCTCTCTCTTCTTCACTCTCGTCTCTATTCTTTCATTCACAACAGTTGAACGTTCTCTTACCAGACAAGAGAAGAACACAAAGAACAAGTGGTCTGAGTCCAACCACTTGTTCTTTGTAATAATGAATATTCAGTGACTCATACAATCACACACTGACCCTGTCTCACCTTGGACAGCAGTGGTAATGCTGCACCACTCATCTATTAGGACGAAACCCAAACACGGGAAGAAGCAGAACATGTTTGTGTGTTTCATATGTTGTGGTGATACAAGCAGGTCTCAAAAAGACATAGATAGACAACAGAGTTAGAGGAAGAATTCTGATAATAATGTTTTTATGGTTGTCTTAGTCCTCTTCTGAACTGGTGACACTTTCCTTCCTCACAAAAAAATCTGACTTTAGTGTTTTCTTGAAAGAGCGCTACAAGTCGACACTTTGATTTGTGAACAATATCTTTTAATGATGCAAAACTTAAAAAAAAAAAAATGATATTAAAAATATTATGTTTCACTAAATGATGGATGGAGACGATGTTCTATTATATTCTGTTCTATTTAAAAATAATAATAATAACACGTGCAAATACAATTAAAAATCATACATTTAAACATAATAAAACATCACATCATGCATTTGTCACATAACGATCACTGCATTTCCATTCTCTTATTTCATCAAAGTAATGAAACAGCGCCCCCTGGATCATAATGGCGGATAATATAAATTAGTATGTGTGGTGAACGAGGGTATTGCACAATTAAAGTATTCAGTGGGTTAGTTTTTCTTACATCAGACTCGGATTTCTGTCTTTATGTACTTATCTGTGACTTTCTGGGCATCTTTTCGTACTATTAAGCTGGTACTAATATTTTAAACGATAACTGTAAGTTGGTCATAACTAAATCAAACATGAGAGCTTAAAGTACGAAAGTTATCAACACGAATTAATACAATTTCTCCTGAAAAGCAAAGATACACAGCAAACAGTCAATGCTAATAACGGATTCAGCGTTAGTTACTAACTACAAGCTAAAAACGGATTAACTTTACCTGTCGTTCAAACCTGGCAAGATAAAAATCTTTATTGTCACTATATAAATACAGTGAAGTTTGTGTTGGTGCAAAAATGAAAAATCTAAAATGATAATACAGCCTAAAGTGAGATAATAATACAAAAAACAACGATTTTAAGCAGCGTGTGAAGTGATTAGACACCAGGTCACTGTTGACGTCGTCAGTCCGCTGAGAGACAAACAGACAACTTAAAAAGAAGCTGGTCGCGCAGATTAAAGACATGAAAACATGTTTTAGCTCATAGTTCATCGAGTTTTCCGGTTTTTACTGCAGGTAGCGTGTTTTATCGAGTGTTAGCTAAGCTAGCTAAGCTAACGTTAGCCAGCGTTAAATGACAGAAAACGCTGGATTTGGACCGGGACAGTGACCAGTTCGACTCCACACAAGAAACGAAATATTGGGCTTCACCTGGAAGATGGTGAGTAAGATAAATAGGATTTTACAGATTCTTTCGGTCTGTGTGTAACTTGAGCTTCGTGTGACGCTGTGTACAGTTTTGTAAGATGCTGTAATGTAGCTACAGGTACATCAAGACCAGTTTTCTGTTATTAAAGGGCGACTTCACTGCTTCCTATAGGTCCAGCATGAGAAGCTGTGCGTGTACACGAATGAATAGTGTAAAATTTGTCATTGCTTGCTGCTGCACAACTCCTCCATATGACGTCATCGTCCGTTCTGATGATGTCATCCAACTGCAGACGTCATGTGTGTGTGCACCCTCAGGTCTGGGATGTTGTTGTTTCAGATTTGAAAATCCTAAAGTTTCTCATATTGATAAGTGATATTGACAAAAAAATGAAATCGGAACATTTCCTGTCATTTTGTCGATAATGTAAAACTTTTTGCCATTTATGTGTTTATGAGTTTTACAAGGAGAACAAAACAATTTAGGCAGAGTTGTATTTTTTGACTGGCATTGTGTACTACAAACTACTTCACATGTAGTTTTGTTTTAAACGATGAAGTGTTGTGTTGTGGATCACTTTGTGTGACGTTCTGATTGGATGTAGGTCGTAGCAGCAGTCACATTGTGAGACAGTCGTCCTACATTTCTGACACTGACAGAACTTTGTCCCAGAATATCTTGAATGTTCTGTGCGCTGGTTAGTTCACATTTGGTGAAACAAGTTGTCGTTGTTGAAACCAAACCAGCTCCATGTCAGTGAGGGTGATCTACGTCTAGTAATAAAATAGTAGTCTGTCACACTGGTGGTGTCTGTATTTGTCTCCTGCTGATATTTGTTATTTCATTTTTAACTTCAGTCTTGTTTTTTTGGGCAGCTACAGTCACTTAGCTTGTGGTTGTGACCATGTCCATCTCTATTATTCCAGCTCACTGCCTACGCACAGTGCAGCACTCTGTCCTACTAAACTACATCACCCAGTGAATGTGTCCACTCTCAAAGTCTTGTCAATGCGATATCTAAGGAACATTTGCAGGGAATTCCCTTCAAATTTGGCACAAATGTCAACTTGATGGACTCAGTGATGGACTGATTAGATTTTGGTGGCCAAAGGTCAAAGATCAAGGTTGTAGTGACCTCATCTTCATCCGGTCCTTGTGAGCTGATGTTACAGGAATGCGCTGAGGGAATTCCCTTCAAATTTGGCACAAATCGTCACTTGGGGTCGATGATGAACTGATTATACCTCGGAAACACCTGGAGGGAATCTCATTATATTTGACACAATCATCTGCTTGAACTCGTGGATAAACTGATTAGAATACGAGTCTGGAGAGACGTGTGTGTAAACATCACTGGTTACAACGTGTTAATTGTGGTTTTGGAAAAGTGAGCGACAAACGTGACGTCTGAACATATTATAGACGATACACTTCACACACAGGTATTCAACACTTCAATGTTCATTCACAGTTTTTTGGGTTTTTTTACACCACGCCCACATGCACTTGCTAAAATAAGCACTTATCTCAGAATTAATATAACTGATCCCTGTACAACAGTGGTGTCTTACTGTCTTCGTCTTCCTTCAGCTTTAATCGTGTCTCATTTTAACAAACATTGATCAGTGGGAGCAGCTGATGTAGTGTTTGGATGGACTGAAAAACCTGCAGACTCTCGGCCCTCGAAGGGCCCATAAAAATGAACAACACTGCCATCAGCAGAACGAGAACTTAATTGAGAGCAGTACATCAGCTCCTCTCTTCAGTGCTGACACAGAGCAGAAAGACCTAAAATAACCTCAGGCTGTCCGTTAAACAAGAACTCTGCTCAGCTGTGGTTTTCAAACTGGGGCGTGGGTCACCTCAAAGAGTCGTTAGGTAAATCTGAGGGGTCCTGAGGAACAGGAGAGAATAAACACATATTTTTACTATACTACCTTTTTTCTGTAGTGACAGACTCGGTTCGTTGTTTTGGCATATTTTCATGTAAAAATTGATCAAACTTATCAGTTTATCAGATGTGAAAATTTGCTGCTTTTCATTGTCATACGTGTTAGTTTATACCATGTCTTAGATGTTTGCACTGAAGGACAGAAAAACCAAGCGGCATTAAGATGTGAAGCTGAGCCGTGGGAAGCTCAGGACTTTCCTTCATTTTGACAGTTCGTAGACAAAACAAATAATTGTGCAGTTGAGAAAATAATCAGCACATTAATCAGTAAGGAGAATGAGTTATATTCAGCACTAGTTGCAGCTATTTTGGGAACCGATTGATCCTTTGGTTCTGTCTTCTCTAATGTGAGAAAATGACGTCTGTGGCTTTTAACAAAAAAAAAACTTTTTTGCTTTAAAACCTGTAAAACTAGTGATATTCATAAATTGCACTTTAATTTAGTCAAACTTTTATTTTATGTTTTACTCTAATCTTAATTTAGTCTTTTTAAAATCTCTCCTGTGCGTGAGTCTGCAGACATTATTAGAGAACTGAGGACCACTTTAAGCCAAATATCTTTTTCTACCGTTGTGTCTTAAAACCAGACCTGCAGCAGTTTATTAAGACAATCAGTTTTTCTTTCATTTGCAGTCAATATGTTTGAATTGTTGCATTTTGTAGATGTAAACTCTGATTTTATGATATTATTGGTGTTATTGAGGAGATGATGAGCTCAAATTGTCTTCTCTCATCTCTTCCCTCTGTTAATGTCTGTGTAATGTCCAGTTAACTGTGTGTAAAAAGTAAGGAATATAAAATGTCAGCGTCTGTGATACTGGTGGCTTTGAAAGGTCGGCTCTGCAGCGCTCTGCACCACCATTAAAACTCAGACAAGACTCGAGCGGTATCTCAGAGTAATAATTCACTGCAAAGAAGTAGCAGACGGGAATGAGAACGAGTTTCCTCTTAAGAAATAGTTTAATTACGACGAGTTCAGCTTCAGGTCAACGTCAAGAAAGACGCTCGGTTCTCTGAAGGCAGACATTAGGATTATTGGTCTGGTTGTAGCTGTAGACTTTGTTCCTCTCTGCTTCAGTTAGAAGATGGAATCACACATCTTGATTGGTGAACATGAAAATTAACTTTGTTTACTTTATGTTCACTGTCATTACTGCTTCTCAGTAGACGTAGCTTTGTTCTATTTTATCATCTGTTACCTAATGTTTGATTTGTCAGTCTTGGATTAGTAGAGATGTCCTGACTGATAGAACAGATTCTGATTTGGTAACTTTAATCACAGTTTTTGTCCTTCTTGCTCTTCTCCTGCAGCCAGATCAGTGCCAGCCTGCCACTACGTCCACACACAGATCCACAGCTCTCAGTCCAAAGCTCCTCAGTGGGAACAGACCATCAGACCAACACACTGAGACCTCTGCTGGACAGGTAAGACAGAAAACACAACACTCCCGTCAGTGCCGGTAACAACCTGGTTCCACAAATAAGTTCATGTTTCTTTTAATTAAGCGTTTTATTAATACATTTATGTACAAATCAAGAATGAAATTGTTAAATAAGTTCAGTGTACAAAAGATAGTTTAAGTTTGTTAAAGTTTTAGGTTCAAAATGCCAATTAAACTGACATTTGTGGAAAAAAATCTCAAATTATAATTTTACTTTTTTTATATGTTATTAAATAAACTCAACCTGAAAAAACAAACTTTCTCAAATGATATGAAATCAGCAGCAATAAGATTAAAACGAGGATCAAAACAGGAAGAAGAACTAATGTACGATGGACTTTATCAGCAGTGAAAGCAACAATAAAAGTAGAAAAAATTAAGATTCAATCACATTCCTACTGATAGCTAAATTTAAATAATGACATTAACAACACAAATGCTAATGAAAATGACACTTTGGAGACGGAAACAAAGAAAAAATATTACAAATTAACAGAACAAGTATAAATAAAGGTCTGAACAATAAATAGACAATTGTTAATTATTATGAAAGAGTGAGCAATGATTGTTTTTAAATCATTATTTCAAAGATACCATAGAACATTGTGTGTGTGTGTGTGTGTGTGTGTGTGTGTCACTGATTCTTAGGTGTATCAATAAATATTTAGAGTTATGCTCAATTTTTCCAAATTTCACTCTGGTGACTTGGACAGGATGTGTCATCGTGTGGTGGCTGTTGGTTCTTTTGGACTTACAGTTGTGTAACTATAAACAAACTATATGTGTGTTAGAGCAAAAGGAGTTAGTTTGTGTTTGACCATTGTAGAATCTGCTGTCAGTTCTGGCTCGAAGCTCCAAGCTCTCAGGATGTTGGATTAGTTCTCATTTTGCGTCTGTATAAACCAGAGTGGAGGCTGAGCTGGATCTTGGGTCCTGAGGGGATTTGGACTTGGCTCCTCAGGCCTCTTTGACAGGACTCCTCGCCTCTTTTAAGCCCCTGTTAGCTGCTGTATCTGGGTGACCCAGTTCTGCTGCGGCCTCAGCGTGCCCTAGATCAATATGGAAATCAGAAGTTTGAAAATCAGCTCCACAAAAGCAGAGTAGAGATGGACAGAAAAAGTTTTCTGGTTGTTGTGTTGCTGCCTGTTTCTAGTGAACTTGGTGGATTTTTGTTTCTTCAACCAAATGGTTGTAACTCAAAGTCATAAATGTCGTCAGTGTTATGGAAGATTCAGACATTTTGATTAGAAGATCAGTGTCAGTTTAATCCCTGAGAGTCCAGCACAGAGTGAGGTTTGAGATGTTTAGTCTAAGTTTGTGTTGGTATGACTTCAGATCCCATTAATGCCCTTTGCTGCCAGTAAGACTTTGAAGAAATCATCCACATTTAAGGCTGAAAAACTCCTAAAACAGTAACCTGGACTTTTTAGATGAGACAAGGTCGACAGGAGTCAAAAAGGAAACATATAAATATATATTTACTTTACTTGGCAGACGCTTTTATCCAAAGCGACTTACAAGGAGAAGACACAAGCAATTACCATTCGGGTTCTGTAAATTATATATATATTAAATATATCCTGTTGTTTAAGAGGAGTTTTTATTCTGTTTATAAAGCTGCAACAATTTTGTTCAGTTGATCAATTAAAAGATTACTTTAGACATTTTTTGTGACATACAGTATTTGTTGGTTGTGGCTCTCAAATGTGATTATCAATAATTTTCTCTATAAAATGTCAGAAAATAGTAAAAAAAAATCACAATGTCCAAAGATTTAACTATGATATAAAACAGGGAAAAGTGTTGAATCCTCAGTGTCAAAGTTGATATTTAAATGATCAATTTTTACAAAAAATGAACAATTTTGATTCGAATGACTAATTGTAAACAAATTTGAATATAATATTAGTTTATCATATAACAGTGAACATTCTTACAGTTTATTTCAATCTAGTGTTCAAAGTTATGGTCGAGACCTTTTTAAAGATGTGTAAAAAATCTCTTAATCTAATTGAGGTTAAAAGTACATATAAAAAAAAAACCCATTAAAGCTACTGTATAAATGTCAGTAATTAAAATGAGCAAAACTGCTCTACACAATTTTTAAGTGATTAGTTTTTAAATGCCTTTGTTTTTTTGTTTTAAACTTGTAAAAGAGATTTTAAAAAAGAACTGTATAAAAGAATTAAGCAAATGTTTACAGAAGTTTAAAGATACAGTAGGTTTTTCAAACCATTGTAAAAGGTTTGTTTACTTGAACAAATGTGACAAACACACAAACATCATTTGGCAGCAGTTTTTAATGAGTGAACACTTATGATCCAGTTTACAGTGATAAAAACTGCTTTATACATTTTCTCTCTCAGCAATAATGCTGCTAATAATAATATCACTTTTTAAAATCATTCAAATCGTCCAGTTTACCAAATATTTAATATTGCTCAAATTACAGATGTGAATTTTAATGTTTCTAAAATAAAAATAAAATTAGGTCCGATTAAATTTTTTTCAGATACTTTTTTATATGATCAAAATGATATAAACTTCTCAGATACAGTAACAGTAAACAGAAATCAGTCAGTCACTGAGTTCCTGCCGTATACAGACTTAAGATTAAGCTACTTATGAACAACTTGATGAAAGACTATAATTCAATGTTATAAAATATCCTCTTAGAAATAAACTACTAAAAGCAGAGGTTGAAATTCAGTATGTTTGAAGACAGCAGGTTATAGTTTCTTGCAGCTACATGACACAGGAGACATTAAACATTTATATTCATTATCATATGTTAAAAAAAAGTATTACATCAATATTTACATACAGCAACATGTGTAAGTTTTAAATAAACAGCTTATGACTTATGGAGCAGTGAGTGAGAACATACAGTAATAAGACAATATAAAAATAGATGGCTCTTTCCTTTCAAGGACATCGTAGATAACTGATGAGCTAATGTCCAATCAAATGTCTCTAATAATCAAACACCAGTGACCTGAGATCAACATTATTCTCCAATAACCTGTTTTTGAAATGTGGACAACAGGACACAAATATAACAAAATGTTAAAACTGCATCTTGAAACAGTTTTTTAATGTAAAATATAAAATGTTCTCTGTTTCACTCAGAACTGGAGTCACTGGTTAGTTCTAGTTTTATTGGTATTAAACATCCATAAACCCTTTAATACTGATACTGACAAAGATTAAGAATCTACTGTAAAAGCAAAGACACAGTGACAATTAAAGGCCTGGAGAGAAATATGGTAAAATATTAACCAGTATCTCATCATTTGTGCTTTCTTTATCTGCTTATGTTGCTGGTTCAACTCAGTTTTATCTGATATGTAGTTACGTGAAAAAACTGAGAAGTTTCCTCTCTCTCGATCAGATGGCTTCATTGTGCGTTTAGCGTCCGGTGTAGATGAAATCTACAGAAAAAAAGTCAAATCAAATACTCGTGAGTGTAAAGATGAGAAATGATGATGAATTCAAACATCATTGGGTTTTAATTCATCGTGTGTTCTGGTAAACAGATTCCTCTGATGCACTATTTCATAGACAAGATGTTTGACAATTAAACTAATCAGTTGCTGCTGTGTAACAGTCAACAACACTCTATAAATATTATAGGTATCAATGCAGTCACCTCCTGATGGGGGGTGGGGGGATAGTGCTGGATGAATAAAGCTTATATTCTACACCTGTGACACTTTAAGTTGATGTGCACGTGCTGCAGGTTACAGGACCGATGACACGTCATGTTACTCATTAATTTGAAACCTTTCTGTGCACATTAAATGTAGACAACTACAGCACACAATACATATTTAACACATCTACGAGTTGACGCTGAATCTGAATCCAGCACTGTCCCCTGAACCCTCATTTCTTAGCTAGTGTAGGACACGGTGCACTGTTTGTTTGAGTCTTACCGCGACAGTAGTCAGGGTTGAAGTTTTCGTAGATGGGGTAAAGAGGATTCTCCTGTTCACTGCGATGCTTTCTGGCTCTCAGGACGTCTCGGACACACTGGTGCAGGAAGGCATACTGGCACTGCAACGCGCACACACACACACACACACACAAACCAAAGTCTGTTTAGAGGTGTAATGAACACAGCACATTTATCAGAACAATGTTTGGTCCAAAACAAAGATTTGCTGGTGTTTTTGCCTCATTTTACCTGAATAAGAAGGGTCTCATACTGGGTTCAACATGTTGTGGTTTGGTCCAGTTTCTAGCGATGTTTTATTCTGAACTGATTTTTGTTCAGTATTTACAGGTTGTAGTTCTGGTTTCATCTAATAATTTGTTTCAGATCCAGTTGGATCCTGTAAGTTTTAGACCCAGTTTTATCCAATTTTAAACATGGTTGTGGATCTAATTCTATCTGTACTGACAGTCTGGTTTTGATTCAGTATTTACAGGTGTTGTAGTCCTACTTTTATCCAATACTTATGGTTTTACAGTGCAACATCATGTGTTGCTTTTTGGAAAAATAGATATATCAGGAAAATGTAGCAATTAGCCGACGAGATAACCGGCTTTGAACAAAAATACTCCAACTCAGTTTTCATAGCTCTGGGAGATTTTAACAAAGCTAATCTGAGC
>JAUMHL010000016.1:16979080-17025304 GCA_032362345.1 Sandelia bainsii | reverse complement strand
GTAAGGTCCTAAACCTTACACTGTAAAGTGCCTTGAGATGACTTATGTTGTGATTTGGTGCTATACAAATAAAGTTGGGGGCATTTTCTGGAGTTGTTGCCTCTTTCTGTCAGCAGTCCAGTTGTGTCAGGATGATTTATAATGCAACACAAACAGAGGGAGAGGGTGGGACAGATGGACGTGAACTGAGTGGAACAAAGACAAGAAAGAAAGAAAAAGCCTGTATGATTCAAAAGGAGGAAAAGTTTTCAGGATCTCTCAGGTCACAGTGACTTTTGGAAAAAGGGCAGAGAGACAGAGTGTGTCACTGTGAACACACTAAAGTTCCTCATCGATTTTGTCTCCTGTCTGTAACTGGATTTCACTGCACCAGCGTCTCTTGGCAAAGTTATAATCAGTTTACTAAGTGATAATTAAACATTTTTTAAACAGTTGCACTTGTAATTTAAATACTATTAATTTTAATAGTAATAATAATTTTTCTGTAAATTAATTCTTAGACGTCTGAAAAGTAAAAGTGAAAGCAGAACATCAACGTTGTGGGACATTCAAACGTGTGTGATTAGTTCAAGTACTTTCGAGCATCTGTGGTTAGTTCAGGCATCTCCATTATGCCGTCACAAAAGTTTACATTTCTGCTGTGATGGACCAGGAACACATCATTTTTCACAAAGACTCATAACAGAAATACTGAGAGAGACTTTTAAGTTCCATTACTACAGTATGTGCTGATGATAAGTATAATAGTACATATAAAAACACTTCCTCTAAAATGTAAAGGTTCAGCTCAACGTAGCAAATGTATCAGTGCAAACTAGAACAAAAAGACAGAAATGAATATATAAATAAATTCAGTCCTGCTGTTCTCACAGTCTCCCAGAAGGCCAGTCCTATTTAAACAGGGGTTTTATTTAAACAAGAGACTCCACTACTCCACCTGAGGGTGTGTGTGTGTGTGTGCTACACTCACGGTCGATCATGGTGACTGTGCTGTGTGTTGCCGGTGGACTTGTCTGTCCAGCTGACGACACCCGAACCATCACAGAGTATTTCCTGTACGCCTCTAGGTGGTCCAACGTTACCGCAGTGACGCCCCCCACCAGTCTCAGCGCCGAGGTCAGCTCGCCGTCATCGTGGCGACGACACTCAACCTCGTAGGAGTCGAAATCAGAGAAAGGGGGCAACCAGGAGCAGGAGATGGAGGAGGATGAGACGGGGAAGCAGTGGATGGACTTCAGAGGAGACGGGCCTGAAGGAGGAGAGGAAACAAGGATAGGATGAAAGGCAAGGGGGGGAGGACAGGAAACGAGAGAAAAAAGAGAAGGTTAGGAGACGAAGTGATGACGAGGAAAACATGAAAGGAGATGAGGAGAAAATGATGAAAAGGAGAGAAGTGAGGGGAAAAGGGCACAAAAGAAAAGAATGATGAGGGAAAATAAAAAAGGAGAAGGACAGAAGAAAAGAAGACAGATGAGTAAGGAGAGGACAGGGATGAATGAGATTTAGAGAAGGGAGGGGAAAGGGGCACAAAAGAGAATGATGAGAGGGAGGTAAGAAGGGAGGGGTTAGAGAAAAAGCAGTGTCAAAAGGAGAAGATGAGAAGGGATTGAAAGGAGATGAAGAGTTGAAGAAAGGGAGGAAAAGATGAGCAATATTGGAGGAAGAAGAGTAGTAAAGGACAGGAAGGAAAGAAAAGAGGAAGAGATGGGACAAAATGAGAGCAGGTAAGAAGGAGAGGAGAGGAAAGGGAGGAAACAGAAGCAGAATAAGAGGAGGGAGGCGAAAAAGAAATGAAATAGTGTGAAAGGAACAGAGGACAAAAGGAAAGAAAGGGGAAGAAAAAAGATTGAAAGACAGGAAAACAAAGACGGAAAGGCAGACAAAGAAGATGGGAGACGGGAGTAAGAAGGAAGGCGTAATTTAGACATAAATGAGAGAAACAAAAGAAGGAGAAACTTGTTTGTTCCTCATTAATTTGCTCTGATCAGATGATAAAAACGTTTGTAGGGATGATGAATGTCTGAGTGAGACGACTGAAGATAAAAACCCGATCTCAGGACACATTAGCAGCAAAAAATGAAATCTTGATGTTAGAATGTGATAGTTTAGACAACAGTGTTTTCGTTTCTGGGGACAGTTAAACTAGGACTAAACCCACTACTGACCCTAGACCCAGGAGACGATTTGATGCTGTTTTACTGAGGACTTTACTTTGCTCAGTAGAAATTTCATGAGCTTTTGTGTCTAGACGCTGCAGTAATCTCCATGTGGTGAAAACTAAGTTTATAAAAACCTGAGAATGTGAATTTTAACTACACATGACATTTAAATTACTAAATGTACAGAGGTAAATGTATAAGCAACAGGTCTTAAACGTTAAGGAAGGCACAGTGTGTCTCAGCCTGTCAGGTCCAACCTTGGCAGGTTCAAGGGCCATTAACTGCACACTGGAAACATACGGCTCCGCTTTATGCTTAGCATGAAGGCTGGGAGCAAGAGGAAACCACTAGCTAAGTTTACAAAGTAAACGCTGCCACCAACATCTCTGAAGCTCAATGTTTCTCATTTATTGAGTCTGAGTTTATCTCTTTTACTCTAACTCAACACATTTAACAACTTTTAACACTTAACTACATATAAAACTTTTTCCACCTACTCGTTCTGACGTTTCTCTGGATTGGCTGACTCCTGACTGTGGGCCCGCCCCTGGACCCGCCCCCACTGACAGTCGTCACGGTGAAGTTGTACTGTCGTCCCGGAAACATTCCACCCACAACACACCTGGTTAGGTGAAGCTGTGTGATTGACAGGGGGTCCGGGGGGGTCCACTGGAGGCTGAAGTTGTCATAGTCCCCGGAGGTGGGACGTGACCACGACAGCTCTATCGTCTCATTGGTTGGGCCTTGTTTGACAGAAAGGTGGGTGGGCGGCTCTGGAGCTGAGACGAAAAATAGAAACAAACTAAATTATAGAATGAAGTTAGAAAAGTTCCAAAAACAAAACTATGCTTAACTAGTTTTACTTCACTTACAGGTGCGTCTCAAAGCTGAGATGTTATTGGTCAGTTCTCCGCTGTGTGTGATGACCTCAGCACGATACAGCCTACCAGGGACCAGCCCAGGGAACATGTGACTCGTGTGATCTGCCCCCAGCATCTGAGCTCCCAGAGTGGCTCCAGACACGTCGTAGAGTACCACCTTAAATCATGCACAAACAAAATGTAAACTGAAAGTGTGTTTGTGTGTCTGCGATATTCAAATTTGTCTGGGTAGGAAACTAAGGAATTCTCCAGGATAACTGGGAAACGTGTCACCCATCTGTCTGTTTACCTCATAGCTGCTCCAGCTGCCCTCTCCGTGCTGCCAGCTCACTGCCAGTCTGTCTGTCCGTCCTGAACTCTGAACCTGAAGAGATGAAACTGGAGACGGGACTGCAGAACACAGATGGAAAAAACAGAGAGAAAATGAAGAGTTATGAGGTGGGAAAAGAAAAAAAAACAAAAAGATAAAAATGATGCTGAAGAAAAACAACAAACAAGAAATTTAATAACATCACAGACGATGAAAAAAACAGTTAAAGATGAGAGAAGAAAAAGAGATTTAAAAAAAAAACTGAAAAGGATAAAAAGGTGTAGGAGGAGAAGAGGAAGATGAGGTGATGTAACCATCAGTACCAGTCCTGGCGAGTACAGAGGAGTCGCTGCTCATCCCTCGGCTCCAGCTCACCACCTGCAGTCTGTACAGACTTCCTGCTCTCAGGCCGGAGAAAACACAGCTGTCTCCGGCTGGACCCACTTTCTGCAGGTCCACAAGCTCAGCAGCAGCCTGGAACACACACGAGGCAGTTTATTAAGAGTCCTGCAACGAAACCTCCTTCATGAAGCTGATTATGTTCAGAGTGTGATGAGTACATTAAACAGTACAGTACGTGGTGATATGAAGTATCTTTCTGCCTCCTGTTTATGATCCCACCTGATGATGCTCTTTCCTCCCTGCTGCCTGTCTGTGGTTGCCCTCGACGACACTGTAGAGCGACAGGTCGTAGATGTCGACGTGTCCGTCTGAGGGACGCCAGGAGAAGGACAGAGAGGAGGTGTTGGTCGACGTGAGTGTTAGATTACTGACTGCAGCCGGACCTGGAGGACAGATGGAGAAAGTTGTCTTAGTTCTCATGTAGGATGAAAAATGTGTTTGTCATGATTTCCACGATGAAACACTCGACTGATCATCGTTTTAACTACAAAACAAACTATAAGAGTTTATCACAAACGTCCCTCATATCTTTATGAGTAGTGACTCACGTGTTTGTCCCTCTGCTGTGGCCTCCTGTGAGGGGACACCCCCACTCAGCGTCACCACCCTCACACGATACCGCTTCCCTGAGGTCAGACCCTCCAGCAGCTCGCTTCGACTCCCCACAGAGACCGACCGGTTGGTCACGAGGGCGCCTGCTTCATCCAATAGCTGCAGACTGTATCCGTCGTAAACGCCCACCGGCCTCTCCCAGCTCACGGTGAGGCTGTGGGTGGTGTGGTCGTTGTCTGCCTGCAGGGCCGTGACTCTGGCCGGTGCTGGTGATTATCAGTATTATCAGTAATCAATCATGATCAACATTAAGAGTTTTATCCAAATTTCAGTTGATCAATGAATCTAAATCATTCAGCTCCTCACCCGTCCGGCCGGTGGCTGTGTTGGTATTGATCAGTTTCCCACTCAATGACTGGACAGTGATGACATAAGCAAAGCCTGGGATCAGGTCCAGGAAGTCCAGGGAGGTGACGTGCTTGGGGACAGGACGAGTCTCGATGATGGAACCATCCTGGAGACAAGAAGCAGTAACACAATTTGTGCCATTTTCAACCTGCTTATACAACAAAATCTTACTCCTCACAAGGTGCTAGTGCAACTTCAGGTTTCAGTGTCTTGCCCATGTACACAATAATGTGAACAGAAGCAGCTGGGGATCGAACCTCTGACTCTGTGATTAGTGGACGACTCGTTCTACCTTCGGACAACCTGGACTGAGACGCCTCAACCTTGATCATATGATCTACGCTGTCACACAAGTCCCTCGTGTGATGCTGGTGTTTGCAGTCAGACTCACCGGGGTTGACAGGGAGACAGCGTACAGTTCCCGGTCTCCATCTCCATGTGTCCAGGTAGCCAACAGACCGGCAGTTGAGTCCATCAAGCCGGGTTGAGGAGCCAGGCGGAGGTTCCCTACTGCACTGGGGACTGGAGAGAAGAGAGACAAGGAAGTGGACTGAATGAATGAATTAACCATAGTTGGACTCCAGCTCCTCACAGGAAATTTGTGGCGTCCAGAGATTTTGAAGTTATAAAGTTTTACCTGTCCGTCCCTCGATGAACTGAGGCCTTTGGTTCGGTCCACTGAACGTCGACACCACGATCTTATAAAGACGACCGGGAGTCAGAGAGGTCAGCTGGTGATGTCGCACCTCGCTGCCCAACGTGACCGGAGGGAAAACTCGTGTGTCATTGAAGAGGAGAGTGACCTGGAAACAAGATAAAACATTATCTTTTCACCACACAACAATAAAAACAAGATTTAAAATTAGTTCCACTTCAAGTCCCTGTAGTCACACAGATCTGATTTTACAGTGATAGTACGAAATAAATCAGTTTGACACTATTTTAACGTGGATGTGTGATGATCACCGACTGTAAACAACTGTGACGTCAAATACAAAAGATAAATATTCCTTTATTATGATGAATTTCTCCCTATGATTATGTGGTCTTTCTTTAAGCTCACCTCATAGTGATCCACATCTCCAGGGGCGGGGCTCCAGGTGACAGTCAGGTCACCTGTTCCTGCGTTGCCTAGCAACAGATTTCCCACAGCTCCTGGAACTGAAGAAAAACTAGTCAATCGAAGTACAAGACATCAAACACGCTACATCTGATTCCCTGGATTTGACTCACATGTGCGTCCGTCGGTGGAGACGCTGCTGACATAGTCTCCGCTCCAGGTTTCCACGGTGACGGTGTAAAGCCTACCCGGCGTCAGAGACAAGAAGACGCACTCGTTGCTTCCAGCAGAGACGCTCTTGTTCTGCAGCACGCTGTGGTTGTAGCTGATCAGAACCACGTAATGGTCCAGATCTCCTGCTGCATGGCGCCAGTAAACCTGAACACACAACGCAGGAGGAGGATACTACTAATACTACTAATACTACTAAGATACTACTAATACTACTAATTAACAAACATTAAGAATAATGTTTCTAGTAAAATAATCAATGTAACAACAACTAACTGAAAAGCTTTGTCTCCCTTTTGCTTATATGCAAATTATTATAAGTAATTAATTAGTAAATAATTTGTAATTGTTTAATTAGTTTTCCCACACAAGTCAAAGGTAATTTTGACAAGTCAAAACTGCAGAATCACTAAAGTTATCATGAACTTAATGAGGCGTTTCCATGTATGGAGACGTGAACGGCTGCAAATTTATCATCTGTACGACAGCAACACACTATTCACAGGCACACAGTTAAAGTTAGTTATTACAAACACACCTTGAGGAAGTCGTCTCGTGCAGAGTGAGTTGCTGTTGGATTCTGCACAGTGGCAGGTTCTACAACACAAACCCACACAGTTTTAACATATAACATACAAACATGTTTCACATTATTACAGTTTGTTTCAGTTAACAGAAATGAGAGTAACATATTCACACGACAAAATAATTTATACTTGTAAACACAACAGCAGAAACACAAAGTACATTCACTAAAGTTCAGTACAATTGTGAGGTGCTTGTACTTGAGTAATTTCTCTTTGTGCTACTTTATACTTTTGCTTCACTGCATGACAAAGACAGATGTTACACGTTTTACTGCATTTATTTTAAAGCTTCAGTTACTAGTTCATTATCAAAACATGTCAATTTAACATATCAAGGGCCATAAACTAAATGAATCTGAATATTCCACCACCGCTGCTAATTATTAAATACAAATTAAATTAAATTAACGTTTACTAAGTTTCAGACATGGCAGTAAATATAATCCGTCCTTACGTGTTCGTGCTCGAGTCGTGGTGGCGTTCTCCAAGCTACTGCTTCTTGTCACTATGACGACCGAGTACAGCCGCCCGGCGACCAGCGAGCTGAAGGAGCACTCAGGCGGCGAGGAGTGTGACACGGAGAGCATGTGAACAGTTCGACTCCCGTCCTGAAGGCGAACGAGGTAGCTGTCCACCACGCCCAGCGCCGGTCGCCACGACGCCCGCAGAGAATCCGACCTGCCACCATTAGCAACGGTTACTTCGGAGACAGATGCTGGGGCTGAAAGAAGAAGATTTTAATACGTAATGTTTTAAAACCTGACTGTTAAAGAAAGAAAACACAAACTACCATCAACTGCTCTTCAGGTTACAGGTCAGTATCTTTAGATACTTTACCCTAATTCCAACAGTTAAATTCATTCATTTCAGGCATTTATAAATGAGGAATTATTTTATTTTGTTTCCAAAGAGCTCTGGAAATTTTAATTTAGCCAGAAGAGGGCAGTAAGCACACAGTAAGTGTATTTAATCAAATGAAAATATGTTCAATTTAATCCTTTTTTATTAGCTGCAAACTCTTTAACTCAGGAGGACCCACTGGATGAAGCCGCTACTCCCAGTACCACAAGTGACCAGTGGGGGAGATCCAGCTCTGAACACATCCACAGGTTGAAGTTGATGCAGTTGGTGTAAACAGCTGCAAACAAGTTTAAAGTATGTTAAGGGTATTTTTGAGGCGGACCTTGGATCAGTTGTCCGTGAATCCTATGGTCACCAGTTCGGCTCCCTGTTCCTCCTGGCCACATGTCGAAGTGGCCAGTGTCCTGGGTAAATAAAATCAATGACTGCCCTCACAAAGATAGAAAGTCATGCATGGTGTGTTTGTGTGCAGGAAGCCTTTGAGCACGGCGTCTTTGTGTGTGGAACATTCCTAAACTTGTTTCTGGTATTTCAGCCATTGTTCTAAAAACTCTCTGATGTTATCACATAAACTTCTACTGGGAAACACACACGCGCACATGCACACGCACACATGTTAACGTCTGGACCTTTAAAAGTTAGTAACCTGATGCTATGCTTATATAAATCCGTAAATGTGCACGATGATCCTCAAAAGCTCGTAGCATAATTTTCTAGAAACTTTCAATCGATCTGTCTTTGCTGCCTGCGTGTCACGTCAGGTGTAGTGCAAACCTCTGGCGCACACACGATTTTAACACCTGAAAGCAGCATCACCAAAGGTTTTCTGTGTTTAGATCAGCTAAAAGACAAAAAACTGAACTTCTGAGAGACTTTCCTGCCTCACAAATAAAATGTATTACTGATAGATAGCCTGGTGCCACACAACACCTGAGAGACTAACAACAGAATTTTAAAGCCAGTGACTTCCTGTGGAGCTGTAGTGGTGCTATCAAGCTGTTCTTCCCTGTTTTTAATCCTGCGGACGGTCTCACATTATTCCACTGATCTACAGGTGGTGGTAATCCTGTCCTGCTACAAGTCTGAAAGTTCCCAGGACATCTAATGACAGGAATATCATGTAAACCATTTGTCAACATTCCTGTTTTGTGTCTGAGAACTGTTGGTTGTTTGGTCCAGAGGGTCACTGAGTTTTTCCTGTCAACAACAGTTGAATGAGTTTGATGGGAAACAACACAAATCCTGTAGAGGGATAATGTCTCTACACAATAACAACTGACATACAATCAAACTGTCTTGCATAACTGAAAGTCTGTGTGTGTGTGTGTGTGTCTCACATTTTTCTGGCTTCTTAAACAATAACAGTTGTAGTCTGGTGAAAACAAACTTCCACATTTCGTACTTTTGTCAAAACCTTTTTTCTCACTAATCTCAGTGAAAAAATGTCGAACTGCAGCCGTTTTGTTGTTTTACGTCAGTGACGCGATGCCGTCTGTAGCATGAGAATTTGTGTGATTATTTGGGTATTTAGTAAAACAAAGGTAGTTTGGGTCGAGCAAAAGCAGCATTTTCAACTGACAACTGATGAATGTTCCTAAAATCAAGACACAACATGGCTGCACTAGTGGGAAAATTTGAAAAACAAGATGAAAAGTTTTCTTGTTATGATGATATATTTTATATTACTACATTTTCTACAGCAGCCTCCATGTCTGGGCGTCCAAAGGAGGAGTTACAGTTGTTAACAGATGCATTGATTATTACTATTTATACTGTAAGTACTTCACAGTGTGTATTACTGTGTAACCTACAAAGTGGTTTATTCAGTGCACAAGTAGCAAATAATTCAACTTATATAATAATGTTTCTAAAAATGAATGAATAATGACCAAGATCTCTGCAATGTATGCATTGTTCCAGCAAACAGAAGGAAATTACTTCTGTTAAAATAAAATAACTTAAATAAATACAATTTAAAATACTCTGAATGCAGAAGAATGAAATTGTAAGTCTGTTTCATGTTGAAGTAACTCACCTGTGCGTCCCTTCAGACTGGTGGTTTTAGAATGAAGCCCCCCGCTGACAGTGGTGACCTGCAGCCTGTAGAGGGCGCCGGGCGTTAAACCGGACATCAGCAGAGAAGAAGAACCGACCGGGACACTGAAGTTCTGAACCACAACACTGTGGAAGAGAAGGAAAGTTCAGAGTCACTGATACAGAAGCTATAAAAGCTCAAGTGTTCTCAAATATGTAAAAGATTTAATGTAGTTTTATTCAACTTACAGAAAAGTTCAGTCGCATGTTTTAACCTGAAAACATGGAAACATCTACTAACATCAGTATATTTTTTCTGAGCTAGCAGCTCCCACCTGCTCCCAGCTTTTGTGCTAAGCTAAGCTAAACCACTCCTGCTGCGACAAATGTAAAGATGTAATTTGACAAAAACAACAAAAATGCAGAAAGATGGAGACAAAACTGTTTGACTGATTAAATGTAGATCCTCACTGGTTTCTGGCTGACTGACTGATAATTTTAGTTTTCTGTGGTGAATGTGTCTTTAAGTTATTTAGACTGATGTGTTGTTGCATCATGTGCTTGCTCACATCTCTTATCATCGGCCTGATGTCAATGGATCACTTGCTTGAGCACGTCGTATCTATAGTTGGACTTCCTGGTCCAACTCTGTTCGTATCTGAGACGATCGTGACGACCTCTCAGATTTGAATGAGAACAAACCTGCTCGAGTAGGTTCGACTTTGACGACATGTTGCCAGGACAACAAGCTCGACGTGACTTCAGAAGAACCCACAGATCCAGGATCATGTGAAAAAGTCAACAATATTATCAGAGAACCTGCTTGCACCTGCACACACACACCTGTCTCTCAGCAGCGTCAACGTGTACGAGTCCACGTCTCCCGGAGGTTTTTCCCATGATGCCAAGAGGCTGTCGACTCCCGAGCTACTCAGATTGATTGTATGTAACTCCATGGGAACTAGAACACACACAGATTTTCCAGTTTACTACATACATGCAGGCAGGCGAGGACGTTCGAGTCACATTAGACATTTACACATCTCTACACAGAAATATGACTGGACGGCAGCCTCGATCGCTCACAGTAGATTCTTCTTTTCGTCTTAATGAGGACACAGAAGCTCCAGGGTTTGATTTTAGTACTTCAGGAATATTTTAGTGGCAACATGTTTTATATCCAAGCTTTCTGACAATATTTGTATTCAGAACGTTATTTTTAGAGCATCATCTGCTTTTAATGAAGCACTTTAAAACAAAAGTCTCACAGATTTAATAACACATGGGCGTCTTGGACTTTTAGAACAGGACATTTACTAAACAAATGATAAACAGTTTCCTGAGTCAAATCTCTACACCACACACAGTATTTTATCCACTAGTACCGCACGGTGTCCCGTTTCCGGTTTCATGACATTTCGATCTCACAGTGCTGGATTTACAGACACACACCTGTACTTCCCTCCAATGACACAGACGTGTTCAGTTTCCCGCTCCTGGTCGTTATGGTGATGGTGTACAGTCTCCCAGGTGTGAGCACGTTGAACGTGCACTCCCTCATGTTTGGCTCCACCTCCCTGGTATCCATGGTAACATTATCTAAGTGATACAGGGCACAATAAATACCTAAAGATAAATTACTACAGAGAAACCTCGAGGTGGTAAAAATACACAACAACCTGCATCTGGTATCTTTTACTGATTTTTAAAAGTGACAGAAGTAAGTTTCATTGAGGTGCTCTGGATGGTTACCGTGGCGAATGGACAGGAAGTAGCTGTCACGTGACCCAGAGGGGGCGTGGTTCCACATGGCGCTGAGCGAGGTCTCGTCCGCGTGTCGAATGTGGAGATCCAACGCGGGAGCAGGAGCTGCAGAGACAGTTGATTTATTTCTGTTACAGTCTCTTTTCTGTTCTTTTAAATATTTTTCTTATATATTTGATTATATTCATATTTTGCTGCAGTAATATTGATACAGAATTTTCTGTTGTATGCAGCACTACAGTATATATTTTAGATCTTTGATTACTGTTGTTATATTTCCGTTTTAATGTCAAGAATACAGTATTTTTCTATCAAACTATGTGAACATTTGTTTCTGTTTTTCTGCAATAATAAATACAGTTTTTCTGTGATACTGCTTTATTCTGTAGATATATTTTGTCTTATATCTAATGTTTTTCATGTTTTTTTACTTATGTTTTTCAGAGTAGTAATTTTTTTTCATATTATGGTGTTATACAGTTTTTTTCATATGTGGTTTATACATGTCACTGCAGTAAAATATGCAGAAAAACATGGTGTTATAAACATTTTAATTTCATTCACTATTTTTTCCATTACATGCAGACCTTGATAGGCATATACATTTTTTTTCACCTCCAAACTGCTGTGCAATATATTTTCTCTCATATCTTTCTTTAATATCTGAATTTTCTGCACACACGCTGTATTTCTGCAGCAGACTTACCTGTTGCTCCCTCACAGCTGCTCTCAGCTGTCAGTCCTCCACTCTCCACTCTCAGCAGGGCTCTGTACGACCTCCCAGGTGTTAGTTTCGTCACAGGGAAGGTGAAGTTCACTGCCTCCCAGTCCAGGGTGGTGTTGACTATCTGCTGGGAGCCGTCAAAGAGCAGCAGCTTGTAGTTCTCCCAGTGACCAGCAGGGGGAGACCAAGACAAGAGGAGGCTGCCATTGGAGGAGGGCGACAGAGAGAGGAGGGACACTGGAGCTGGAACTGCAGACAGGATGAAGACATGATGAAGAAAAGGCAAGAAAAGAGGAGAAAAAAACATTCAAAGGACCCTACTCACCTGTCCTGATGGTGATTTCTGATTGGTTCTTCAGCTCGCCGCTCTTGGACATCACTGTGACCTGATAGGCTGAGCCAGGAGTCAGCTGATCAACCGTGACCTCTGTCACATTCGGAGGAAGCGTCGTCTCCCAGCGGCTTATGCCATTGGTCGAGACGGTGATGGTAACTGCGTCCAGGTCGCCTTTGGGCCGTTGCCATGACAACCACAGGCTTGTGCTGTTGTTGTAGTCAATGGTCAAATTGGAAACAGCAGAGGGCGCTAAAGAAAACAAAAGGAGTCTGTGATATAAAATGTCTTTTTATCTTTCCTCCCTCCCTCTGTTCTTCTGTCTCCGTACCTGTCTGAGCCTCAATCGTCCTGCTGTTCTGCAGATCGCCGGCCTCTGTCACCACGGTAACGTTGTACAGACGTCCTGGTGTCAGGTTGATGAGTGTGTGTTGTGTTGTTGTGCTCTCCAATGTCTCATTCTTCAGCAATCCTGCAGACACAGAACAGATGAAAAAAAAGGAGGGTAAACTAAACGCTGCAGCTTTTCAGAAGCTTGTTCACTGGACAGAATTTAGTTTATGTATCAGCATCCAGGGGAACAAGAACCATCCAAACCCAGAGCTGGGAGCTTAAGACGTCCACTCCACATAAAGAGACATCACTGCATCCCTGCCTGACTCCACTGAATGAACATGCTTGGTGTGGAGGACAGTTTTTATAACCCTGGTAAAAACCTGCTGTGTCACACTTTTCTTGTACCTGAATGATCCGGACTCTGAGGTCGTTCCCACAGCTGCAGCCTGAAGCGCTGTGTCCTGCCGGGGCCGGCCTGCCAAGACAGACCCAGGCTGCTGCAGGTCCTGGAAGTCACAGCCAGGCCGCTCACTGCTGATGGTCCTGATACACACACACACACACACACATCACATTACAAAACTGTGAGATAATTTCAACGTGGTGGGTCCAGACTGAAATGAATGGAAATCGTGTGCACACGTCATCCATATTACTCATAGTGTACTATAATTTTATATATCTTATAACTGTAGAAAGCAGACTAACACTGCTCTGCATTTCTAAGTGATGGTGAATGTTTTGTACTGTTTTCTGTACTGTATTTCAAAGTGAATTCAAGCAAAAAAAGACATTTACACAGTGTTTAACAGATGAAGAGATGCTGCAGCCTAATAATACTGCTCCACAACAAACACACCTTTAACAGTGTTAGACCACTGAGAGGCACTGTGGAGGAGCAGGGAGTTCTCAAACAGAAGAGAAGCAGGAAAGTGGAAGTCTTTGATGATCTGTGTGTCAACAGGACTCCCACACTGCTCAGACTTTAATGACAAAGCCTCAGATTTGAGGCGCTGGATCCTTTTCCTGCTGAAAAGCTTCCTGCTGTCTAACTAAACTCCAACATGTTCAAAACAGATAAATCACAGTAAAAGGAGTAAAGCCCCACTGTTCCGGATACAGCACGTAAATTCTCCAGTAAACAATGTCTGGACCCATCTCTGTACTTTATGTAGAAGAGGTATGTAACTAAGTACTTAAGTACAACTGAGGTACATAAACTCCACTTTCTGCTGCTATTCTGGAAGCAGTTCAAGGTGTAGGCAGGTTCAGCAAGGTAATTCAGACGTTCCTCTCCCCAGCCATGTTCTCCAGCTCCTCCTGGGGAATCCAGGATATTGTAATATTGTACTTTTTACTACATGCTAGTGTAGTGGAGTAATTTACTGAACTATAAATGAATAAATGTTGATGTATTATTATGAATGAAGTAGATGTTGGTATATAAAGCATTAAAATCAGCCTCTACAGTAACACACATCTTTGTCCTTTTGTTGTATTCATTACTACACATTCACACCTTTGAATGTCAGTCAAACAGATGTGATGTCTCTCAGACCTCAACACACTACAACTTATGAAAAAATCGACATCTCTAGACATGCTGGTATGTATTTTTTTCTCTGTCTCTAGTTCTAGTCCTGCTCAAGAGTCTGGTTCCGCGTTGCAGCTGATGAAAGTGTTTTAATGTAAGTACAGATGGTACAAACAAAATCTTCTAATATTTAAAATAATCATCATCTGACGTTTCCAGGTTTAGTTTAGTTACAGTTTCAGTTCCCGCAGGCAGACACAGGTCAAGAGCAGCTGATGAACACTGTGGAGCATTTAGCAGCTAGAGAGCAGACAGGAGTTAAAAAACAGAGCTAACAGGGAATATTAGACAGAAAGACTCATGATCATCTCATGCAACGTTCATGTTGCCTCTGGATGTAAAACTGGAGACTGATGATAAATGTTAATATGTTTTCTATGCTGAACAAAAAGAGATAAAACATAAATTATTGCAGCTTGAAGGAATCTTGTGAACGGTTCAAACAACAGGTAAAACTAAACGTGCGGAGGATACGCGGCCATTAGAGGTCAGTGGACCTAACAGTCAGGGTGCCGTGAAAGATAAGGAAGCACAAACGACACAGTGTGTCAAGTGTTTTGCACTGCTGAGAAGGTTACCATCAAGACTCGATTGGGTGCAGTAACACCCTGTTTCCTCCAAGTACAACACACACCTACACTAATGCACACACTCACACCCTTTCCCTGTGCTTCCCACAGAACAAAGAAACAATGGAGGCAGGAAATGGCTGAGCCCTGAGAGCTCTGCTCACGATGGAAATACACACTGAGGGTCCAACTTCTGTTCTGGACGCCCGCCAGCGTGGACGGACACACAACACACACACTCTCTTACATGTACTTTTACTTCTCTATCACTCTCTCTCAGCAGGGCAGTGGTTCCTGTAGCTAATCACAGAGCTGCAGAGAGGGGAAGCTTCATGACATTAACTCTGAGACACACATACACGGACTCAACACAACAGGGAGGTCACATTGTGCTCCATCACTTCAAACGACAAGAGGTCAGAGGAGATGGAAACAATAGAACAAAGTGGAATACAGAATATTTGACTAAATGTCGTGAATATTGGTGCACGCTCCTTGGTCTTTAATTCTGTTACAGCTACAGTTGTGTGGAGCAGTTCAAATCTGTTATTACAAGATACAAAACTTTTCTTTTTTTTTTAATACAATTTCTTTGACCTTGTGCATGCAGAACAAAATACAAAAAAATCACTTTTACACCGCGCATTCAAGGCGGGATTATTACACGCAGCACAATAACAGTATGCAGGGTTTCTGCCTCAGTATTTGTTAGGGGTGTAATGATTCTACAAATCCACAGATCAGACCTCACATTTAACAAATAAGTTTATACTTCTGCCTACTCCTTTTCAAACAGATGAATGTAATTGTGTTATGTAATTATGATGAATGTGTGTATGTTTGAAATAAACTAAACTAAACTAGACTAAAACATACTTTGAGCCACTGTTTGATATCAGAGTCAAATCAACAGTTTAAAACACTAAATTATTACTGTGCTCTGAGAACTTTCAAAACACAGATGTCCCACACTCTGTACTGTTCCTGAATGCCTCAGCAAACATTTTACTAAAGCTTAAAGACAGCACAATGTCAAAAATTGCATAGAATCTGCAGGCAGCAGGAGGGAGGCCGGGGGTGGTGATATGACAACTTGAGACCACTTGACATTTGGGTTTCAGCCTTGTTTTCAGATGCATTTTACCCCTAATATCTAACTAAAATGTGAGATGCATTGGGAGTGAATGGTAAGAAGTTTTGATGAGAAGCTAATGAGGGTTGTCTCCTATGTACTGGAGGAGAAAACACATTTACGACATGATTCAGACTCAAGTTAAGTTTCTGTGTGTAGTGTGAAAGCATTTTAATGATTACAGTCACATTTGGATTTGTTTGAGCATTCAGACAAAATACTGGAGGAGAAATAAGACTGAACAGTGAACAGGGCAGCTACCACGTGCAAGTTGTTCGGTGAAAGCAGGAAAAAGGACGTCTTTACTTTTTGGTAAAGAAGATTAAGCCAATAAAGCGTACTACCTCTCAACAAGACTTTTTTCTGGGGTAGACCCACAGCTTCAGACCTAAATTTAGACAATGGTGTCTCTGGTGGAAACAAAGGTACTGTAGATAACGCCCACTTAGTCACTTCGTCTGGAGCTTTCAAACCTATGACATGATCTTCATCAGCAAATGGCCTTTGCTCAGTTGTCATGGATTGTGGTCATTTCCTGACTAAATGTATTTATTGTTTACCAGCAAAAAACCATCTGTGGATGAAGACTATGTTTTGATGAAAGCTCCAGCAAGCAAGGAAGTGGTCCTTGAGTTGAGAATTTGTTGTCTAGAGTGTATGTAGTGTGTCTGGATGAGGACTTACTGGTGTGCAGAGTGAGGTTGGCGGTCTCGTCGTCTGTCTGGGACTGAATCTGCAGCTGGTAGGCGGTTCCAGGCTCCAGATGATCCAGCACACAGGTGAAAACATCACTTACTACTTTGTTCCCTGTATCCTCGACTCCTAACTGGTTGGTTCCCAGATAGTTACTTCCTCCCTCCTCTTCTCCTCTTCTACTTCTACACTCGGTGCTGTCTGCTTCGGCGTCCAGAGACGTCACATTGAAGGAGCAGTTCTGTCCAGGTGTGCTAACAGTCAGTGATATAGAGTCCAGTCTGGATACGGATTCAGACACGGAGATGCTACATGATTGGTCCTCTGTGAGAGTTGTACTGCTCACATTCTGACAGGAGATACGACACTGAAATGTTAGAAGAATGAAGAATTATTAAAAAATACTTTGGTTATTTTAATCTTGAGTTCTCGGTTGTGTTTTTTAAGGTTCTTTGAAAATTTTTTACTTAGGTCACATAGGGGCTACAATCACGTAGCATCCATGTTAAGTGATCTTTACTGATCAGTCTTCATTGTCCAATTTAAAAATGTCAAACACACTCCTGCAGGATAATCCACTTGTCTATTTGTATGCTCAGATTGCCTGCTGTATTTCTACCAAATTATGTCTAAATGCACAGCTTCCCTCTCTATCTTTGTACAAGTTGTGTATTCATAAAAAATTGTCTTGGACTTGGACTGTATTAATCAAACTCGAATAACATTGGATCCTTCATTTCCCACAATTTTCAGATATCCAGATGGCATTTTATCATCATCATCAGAGTTAATTTCACTCAAAGCTGTTTCAGAGCAACAGAAGATGCTATAAAACTGTGTCTCCAAGCTGAATAATACCAATTCCAATGAACAACATATGGAGTGCCTTAGTTTGTGCCTACATTCAAGGTGGACTAAGAATCCCTGACAAAAAGTTTAAATCTGGCGATCTTTAAAACCAAAATATTCTTTCCACCTCAGAATGATTTCTAAAGTTGTGACACTTTTCTGTTAAGGAACAGCAGCTGGAAATGATGTTATGTCCTTGCTGATGTTTCATTTATCAGACAAAAAACATGACTTTGTTTAAATAAATACATTCAAATCCAATATAGACAAATATATCAAATAATAAAAGACAAATTGGAATCTGTGATAAAACTTTAAACTGAGTCAGGAACTGAGTCAAAACTTACAAAAGTAATAAAATCTTATTAAAATCTGATGCATATGTTCTTTGACTCGACTATGAGGACACGTGTAGTCGGAGTGGACTTTAATGTGTGTACTTTAATACTATTGTTCTAGTAACATTTATAGGGACAATCAATGCAGCCAACATGTTAGAAATACTGAGGTGTTGAGTCCATAATGCCCCCAGTGAAAACCCTCCACCCTCTTGGACTAATAAATATTTATAATTTTTCCTTAATACTGTATTTTTATGGTCAGTCAGAACACACCTGATCCAGGTAATCAGCAGTGGGTAGGGCCCCTCCTCCTGGAACAGCTAACTTTTTTTTTTTTTTAATTGGAAAGATAGTTGATAAAAATCTAGTGTAACCCTAAAAATCTGAAAATGTTGTATTTGAAGCCATGAAAGTATCAAACGGACAGCTGTGCCAGTTGCGGCTAAAGAAAGAACAGAAAATTCAATTTGTGTTTTGACTCTGTGCATGTCTTGTATGTGTGTATGCAGTTGGTGATAATATACTTGGTGATAGGGCTCTATGACCTTTGATACAATAAAATACACTAGAAAATAGAATAATTTGTCACTGATAATGAAGTTCAGTGAGTTCAGAAACAACAATGCTGCAGGGAGGGGAGGCTGACAGACAGGAAGAGAAGGAAATGGCGACTGAGGAAAATGAAACTGTTTAAATATCTGCCTGCGGGAACTGAAACTGTACTGTTCATAGATGTTGAAGCTGCGATCCAGCCGAGGCAGAGTTGGTGTTTAAAGAAGCTGCTTTTAAATCAGTACAACCTGACCTTAGATCATAAAACCACAGTTTTACATAAGAAACCAGCTGCAGCGTTGAGTGTTGATTCTCAGTTGAATTGACAGTACAATCAATCCCTTATATAGTAATGAATTTGATTCAATGATATAAATATGTAGAGTATATTGTTGAATCATATTTTAATGATGCTTTCACTGTATCACTGTTTCCATGCAGTATTTGTGACTTAACAAGTTTTATGTAATTTACAACCATCTATGTACAAGAGCTGCAAATTAGCTTTGTAAACGCTGTGATTTATGGAAGTGATTAATGCTATACACTTGTTATCTGTACAAATAAACATCAAAAAAAGAAATACAGTTTTTTAAACTTTTAAGAAGCACACTTTACTGCAGTCAGTTGATTTTCCACATGGATAACAAACATAAAATGAACAGACTGACCTGGAGCAGGAGCAGTGAGGTGAACCACAGGGAGCAGAGATAACTGCAAACTTTACATTTCAGCATTTTGATCCTCCTTCAGATCCTCAGACAGACCAAACACCACCATAATCCTGAGGCTGAGGTAGAAGACGTGGCTTTGTATTCACTCTTCAGGATAGACAGGCAGAATCCTTTTATCTGGATGGTCTTCAGCAGAGACAAAGTCCTTCTGGAAAATTTAAGTTGGGAAAGAAACAGCTGGAAAACTGCGAAATGTCCTTTTAAAGTGTCCAACAAATAGAATAAATCCTTATATGATACAAACGGTATTCATTCTGTCCCGTCTTATGTCCAACCTCAACTCAAACCTCTCAGACTTCAAACTCAATGTTTCCTCTCTTTTCTCTGGACTCCCTCCCTGTCTCACCAGCTGTATGTCTCTCTTCCTGTCTGTCTGTCTGTCTGTCAGACTCTAGTGTTGAGGTTGGGAGTCACTAACGGACTTCCTCAATCAAGCCAACAGCTCCATGAGTCACTGCAAAGGCACGACTACAACCCCAGTCCGCATGTAGGCTATAAATAGGTCCATAACAACAATAGCAGCACACCTAGCTGCACTAACAACAAAGGTAGATGTTAAAAATAGCAACGAGCGTTTGATTCATTCCCACTGTGGAGTTTAAAGTTTGCTCCGTCTCTCTGTTGTGACAGTCTTGATGTGTCTCCATCTGTGCTTTCACCACTTCAGCAGTGTAAATTTAGTTTTGGCTTCACATTGAACCCTTCATTCGACTTCTTGTTGATAACTGTAAAGTGAAATGAAGCTTTATGACTTGTCTTGTCACTTCTTGAGTATGGAAGACAAGAGCAGAATGACTGACAATAATTTGAGATCACAACTAGATTCATTAAATTCTCTGTAATTCCGTAATCTGTAAATCATAGTAAAATGAAATGATTAGGCGATTAATTAATCAACAGAAAATTAACCTGTAACTATTTTGATAACTGAGTTTAGTCACTTTTTAACCAAAAACGTTCTTGCTGCAGCTTCTCCAGTTTGAGGATCTGTTGGTTTTCTCTGTTTTACAGGACAGAAATTGGGATATCTTTGGGTTTGACTAATTAGCAAGGATACAGGTAACATGGGATGGCTGCATCTTTCACTATTCTATAAAACATCTTCAGATAAGGGCAAACTCTTCTAGTTTCATTTGGTCTGAGCTACATTTAGTCATCCACACCTCTTTCCTTCCTTCCTGTTCCCCTCCTCTGTCTCTTTGTCTCACTCTCTCTCTCTCCCATTATATTACACTATGGATAGTTTCTAGGAACAACAGTTTGAGCTCTAATAAATGAGATAACTTTACATAAGTAGACATGTCGGGTCATTATGGAGTCTCGTCACCCTCCTGTACGATGCATATGCTATATTAACATTTTATTCTCCTGGTCCTGTCAAAGCTGTCAGACATGCTTAATGCTTGTCATAAAGATAAATACATTACAGTTAAATACTGCGACAGCGTTCCCACTGGGGTTGGGGGTTTGTTCGGTTCTGTTACCTGATTTATTGATTTTAGTGATGTTAACTTAAATAACAACTTTATCCAATAACAGACTAAATCATCATTAATAGGGTGAGTACGAGTAATCAACAGTGTGCAATATTTATTGGTTCTTTGCCAGTCAGAAGATTTTTGATCATGTGCACCTGTGAATTTTGTTTAAAGAATAATATCAACGATAAACAACAAAACAAAGTTAAAAGTCATATTGGATTAGTCTTACTCTTCTCTTTCTGTTTCTCTTGTTCTTCTAAAGAAATTGCATAAATGTTTTCATCATTATCTTACAAAAAAAAAACAGAAAACAATATTTGTATTCAAACCTTCTGGGTCTCTTGTTCAGGATGATAAGATCTACAGATCATACAACAAGCAGCCGAGTTTAGATCAGTCAAAGACGACATGAGTCAGAGCTATATTGTCTTTATGTCCAGAGTTTTTATGTACAGATTATAGGTAACAATATATACTGTATGTCGATAGAGTAGATAAAGAGATTACAGCACTATTTAGTGGCTAATGTTCCGGTCTATTACAACATTCAAGTTGATTAGTAATACATAAAAAACACGTATTTTGCGTACACTAATTAGCATCAGGTGTCCTCTGAGGCGTAATGCCAACACAAGTTTAAAGGGACTAACATTTTTCATTTCAATGTGGTAGCTTTATTTATTTTTTTCAAGCATTTACAGCTTCAAACTAAATTAATCTTTTTTTCAAATTGTTGATTACTCTTAAATAGAAATTAAAATTGATGTTAAGATATATTCTGTTAGCTAGCGGACCGCAGTATATGTTTTCATCTAACTAACACTGTCTGGTATTTAACTTAAGAGCACACTTGGATACCAATACCAATAAATCATTTATTAGCATGTTAGCATTAAGATTAAATCCCTTGCTAATTTAGTCTTCTGATGTTTTCAGTTCTACCCCGATCAGTCTGCTTGCATTCAGGCACATGCACGACTTTCTGTGCCACAGAAATGGTAAATCTCAATTTATAAAAATTATATATTCATCCTTACAGCCAGGAGAAATAAAGTGTTAAAAGCTGTTTTATTGATTAAGCCACAAACTTTACTGTTTGTGAGTTGATCTATTATGACCAAGCTAGCTAATGTCAGCTAACTCTTTTGCTAACTTACAACAAAAAATGTGCAGTGCAGCAATAATTTAAACTGCTTAAACGAACTGGGCAAGAATTCAGCATGACTTGAGTTAAAGTTCTTGTTTTTTTATTAAGCAAAAATTGTCATGTTGCTAGCTAACAAAGCAAAGAATACAATTTTTATATTAGCTAAAATGATCTATTTATCCCATAGTATGTTCGCAAGAGTCAAAATTTATGTCCTTTTTTATATAAAGCTAACTTTTTATAAAGCTGAACTCTGCTCTTTCGCTAGCTGAGACTAGCAAAACAACAAACATAAAAATCAGCAGCTAACAGCACCAAAAGAGCTAATGTGTTCATTTATCAGCTAATTTAAGCAAGAAAATAATCTATTTTTCTCTCTCTCACTAGCTAATGGTACCAAAAATCTGAATTTACATGACATTGGTTCTCTCACTACCTAACAGAATTAAAATACTGAACATCTGCATTATTCTCTATTTTGATTAATTAACCATTTAAGATTTTTTTCAAGCCAACATTGAGAAAAAAATTCAAATTGAGATTTGCTACTTCTCTTCACTGTAAACTGAATATCTGGGGTTTTCAGGGATTTGGGGACTTTTTGGTTGAACAACAACACACTTAGCAATTTTAAATTTTTTGCTGTTTTATAGATTAAATAATAAACTATTAATTAAAATCAGCCCATTGGCCAATAATGAAAATAAACTACTCATTGAAACCTTAATTTTGGGGGGAATTTTTTTTTTTTTTTTTTTATAAAACTGAAATCATATGCTGTAAATTTCAACTAAACATGTACAATTTAAAATGTTTAGTGTCCCTTTAAACTCCATCAACAGTAAACAACAACATCATACAGGACATGAACCATCTACTGTACATGCACAATACTACGTCAGAGGCAGTGTGTGTTGTTGTACCCACTGGTGCAGTGGGAATGGAGGGCTGGGCTCTATTCACTTTCACTTTAGTCAGTTGAAACAGAAAATTACATCACTTTTACAATGTAATATGTCAGATTAGTCATCATTTTGAGTTTTGAAATTGATCCCATCTGAATTGACTGAAGTGAAATGTGGGTCAGTGATAATCCCAGTAGGCAAGTTGAACATGTAGACAGAGAGATGCAGATCCAAAGTCCCTTGATTGTATCACAAGTAAAGAAATAAAAAATATATTAGTACATAGAAAAAGAAGAGTCTTCAATGTTCCTCTCGTTTATTCTTAAAGTCAGTCCCAATGCTCCCAGTTTTAGCAGCAACATCTCCGCATTTGTGGTCCATAGATTTAAATGCAACAGCCCATATTAGGTTTAATAGCACTTTAACATGTACTGTACAATGTTATCCCATCCACACAGATACAGATCAGATGTATATGTTCTTCTTTACTGGAACTGCTGTAGAAACCTCAGATCTCTAAAAACAAGTCAACACTCTAGATAATGAAAAAACCACTTCAGTACTTTTGTTGTGTGTCACATTTTGCTCTAAAAATCGGTAGTTAATATGGACATATAGAACAGTGTCACACAGTCTGGATGAAAGACCTTTTGCTGCGTCCATTCTGACAAATTCTCTAGATACAGAATATGCTTTCTATTTCAACTTAAGCTCTCAGTGTCTCTTTGTTTAGTGGAAAATTTATCAATTATTGCTTCTTTAAAAACAAAGGCTTAAATAGGGCACGTTTTGTCCATTTGCTTTTAAACATTATTCATTCCATCCTGCTTCAGTTGTTAATATAGAGACTCTGAGGTTTGTACCCCAAATACACTGTTAGCCCGGAATGTGTTTAGCTATACATCTTAAGTAAATATTACTTAAAATATTGAGTTTGACTGTATTTCTTAACAGTATATTGCACTATTATGAAGGGACCTCTGTGTCACTAGTGTCTTTGAGTTGACGTGACTTAAATACATTAATGTTTAGCCGTAACTGCCAAGGCACTACTAGAGCGAAATCTGTGCTAAACAGACTGTATTTTGTATTTGTATTTTGTCTCAATTCAGCTTTGTAGGACATTTCAAGCTCCATATGAGCATATGAATGTAGTGATCTAAATGATTCATCTATGCTGTGGGAGGTAGAAATAGTTACAGCAATCAAAACCTATTTGTATGTGAATACAGGTGCATGACTGCTTTAAGACTTAACTAGCAGATTGTTAAAATTACCTATGACTAAGCTTAAGTTAATGTGACTAGTTATTGTTTACAGTGAACTCTCTACTCTCTGTTTTCAGTTTACTGCATCAACAGAACTTGGTTGCTGTTACAAAGGTTCTGGTCATTTTTGGGGAAGGTACTCCCTACATTTCATGGCTTTAAGAAGATGAGGCTCAAAACCTGGGTTCTCCTCACCTGAAACCCTTGGAATGAACTGAAGGAGCCACCTAATTTAGTATCCTAAGTGCTGAACCTGGGTACAGGTGTGGAGACCCAAATTTCTGGGGAGGGGCTGCCTAGATAAACAATTTAGTTATGAAGGAAAGGGTGCATCAAATGTTTTGAATGCAAAGGTCAATAACAGAGTACCTCAGATATTTTAATAAAGTCAATTTGTCCGGGTTAACAGTGTAGTGAGCTTTCATGCGTTGGCAAATGGCTGCTAAACACATCAAAATCATGTAAAAAAACAGTATAAAAATAAAGTTATTATTACCTTGATACACCAAAATAACATACTCAGTAGATAACATCATTTATAACAGCACATTAATGAGATGACTGCACCATTGTGACTTAAATCATTTCACATTTTTTGGTATAAAGCAATATCACACTATCAGGATATTGTCAATGCAAGAAACAAGGTTAAGTACGACACCAAGTGTAAACTCTTGAGGCCAACCAGCAAGTTTTTCCTAAATTTTTGTCATATGACTCAGGAAAATGTTTTTTGCTAAAAGCTAAATGGTAAAGATATTTCAACAGTAACAATTTTATTTATAAATTAAATGTATAAATTGTGACTGAAAGCAACCAGCCAATGTGCAATGCAACTTTTGAGCCATTTTCTTCATGTATTATTTTAACTGTATTTACTGATCTAATTAATTTGGACTTTCTAGTTTCAACTTGAGTTGCAACAATTATTTGATTAATTGACCAACACAAGACTTGTACTCTGTAAAATCTGAACAAGTCACAAATGTATAATTTTTATACAGAAATGACAGATAAATCAATAATGAATGTTTTTGTTAGTTGCAGTTAGTTTTAACATGATGCCGTATTTCATTACTAAGGTAAACAATGTAATTATTAAATAACTGTCAATTGCTGCATCAAACAGAAAAGAATGTTTGAATTAATTATCAATGTAACAGAACTACATCTCCCATAATTCTAAGACTTACTGCTGTCAAAGCGTCATGGGAGCTGTATTTGATTAACAGTTTAAAGATGATTGTTGTAACACACAAATTGTTATTTTACAAGCGTGGTTTTGCAGTAAAATATTACATTAGATTGGTTTAACTAAATATTGCTTTAGCATAGCGTGCTAGTAATAGCGTAAGTCCACAGGATAGCATCCATTTATTGATGTTAAAGCATACGGATTAACAATGAACTACTACAGCTAAAATTAGCCTCTATGTGATTGCTGTACTACAAGAGCTAGCTTAGCAGGAGCTTATTAATTATTATATTGGTTTGTTAGCTTTTAGCATGTGTATGGCTAGAGGTAGCCCCATTTGTAACCTCAGTACTCCATAAGTTACCAAGACAAATGTTCACCCAACGAAAATGATCAGTTTGTGAAAATAAAAACTAAAAAGTTTGTTTTGTCCTAGAAAAAAAAAAATCTAATTCCTCTTAATTATAAATGAAATATATTATTAGATAACCTCAGTTCGTTAGCTGGTTCACCATAGTTTTGGCTTCTCTAAACAATACTATCAGGTTTAATAAAATAGCACACTTGCTAATATATCAGAAAGTTGCATTAATATGCAAAAAATAAATAAATGCACGTGTTTGTTAAATTCTGCTACTGTTTCCTTAGCGTCATAATATTTTATGTTAATTTAGTTGCAAGTTTAGTTATATATTTAGTGTCTCTAAAAAGTTTTAAATGATGTTGTACATTAGTTGCTAAATTAGAAGTAAACCAAGCTGAAAGTCTTGCTAGTTTATATCTGAATTCTATTCATTTGACTGAATCCAGCACTGTTTTCTTGATATCTTAACTGATTTGACTGAATTTGAGCTGTGTGTTTTACATTTGTTCCACAGATTACCCCAGATTACTATTATGGTCTCATGGCTGAAGTTACAACCCCCCATCATTAAGAAAATGAAGATGATGGTGCAGGTCATGGAGAAAAATCAATGGAAATAGAAATGTTTATGGAGAGCACCACATTTTGTGGCTGTGCCATAGGAAGGCATCTAGGTTTCAAAGCACCTTGATGTGTTTAATCTTTTCTCGTAATACATCATTAATATTAGTTGTTTTTTTAATTTATTTATTAATTTTTCAGTCATCAGTTTTATCTCATTACAGATTAAAGTGACTGAAGAAAAATAAAGTAAGTAAGCAGTAAGCATCATAATGTAACATACAGAGTGCTGAGGTGTCAAACAGGGCAAGGCTGGAAAGGTTGGTTCAACAGTGGTTTAGTAGCTTAACCAAACGTGCAACCAGCTAACAGTCATTTTCCAATAGCCTTTTGTATAAGAACACAACGTAACAAATATTTTAAAATCCTATAAGACACAGAAACAACAGTGTTATTAAACAATATAACATCAATTTCAGTCAAACTATTTCTATGTTTCCATGACAAAAAACAAGTAATAGAACAGTCTTTAGTTAAAAACGACGCAATCTGACAGTCCGTTGAAAGAAACAAAGTGAGCAGGTCTCTCAAACTTCCTACGAAGAACACATGAAGAAGAAACTACAGAGAAGAAGAAGAAAAGGAAGAAGAAAAAGGGATACATTCCATTTTCAGAAATTTACCTTTCCTCTTTCCTTCAACAGGTTCGGCACACAACATTCCTTACTGGTTGTCTGTGTTGTTCGTCAAACTCAAAGACCTCTTCCAGAATCATTTCATCTCAGAGATCACGCCCGCTCAGCTCTTTTAAGTAACACACCTCAAGAACAAACCAAACGTCTCGCTGCTGTGGAGGATGTTCACTGACCGGTTTCCGCAGAGAGACGGGCCTCGTACAGGCACAAGGCGTGATGGACGAACTCGTACTGTTCACCTGTCTGGATCATACCACCTCTGCACATGGACAGACAGAGAAACTATTAGTTTCTGATATAACCATAATAACAGAAAATAAAACACTGTATCACTTATATATTTAAATAAGAATTATAACACGTTTGGTATGGAAATGACCAAGCATTGCAGGAACAATGCACAAGTACTGTGGGGACATAGCACCTGGTTTTACACTGACTTATTGGGACCAAACACTGTTTTCCACAATAAAGAAACATCATACGTCAAACCTGTTGTAGCAGTGTGTGTGCCTGTCTTATGAGGACATAACTGTATTGTCACCGACATCGTGGGGACATGCAAATAAAAACCTGAACACATTATAAACAAAGGCAAGTGAAAACAAAAAAAAAATTCCTGTGTGCAAGTAAGATTTGTTTACACACTGTGAGAACATCTTAAGACAAAGGTAGGTTCCCAGAGCACAGAGAACTGAAACAACAAAATCTACTAAAAAGCTGAAGGCACAAAAAATTGTGACAATGGAAAGAAAAAATATATATCTAATGTTGTCGGGATATAAAGTGTGTTTACACACTGATATTGTGCAGACATCTGAGGACACAAAGCTTCTCCTGGAAAACAAAAAGAACTCTAATATACCAACCCACTGAGGACAAGAGAAAAATAAAAAATAGAAAAAATAAAATCAGTGTATGTGTGTTGTGCAGACATCTGTTGGCAGAAGCTTGTTCCCACCAGGACACCTATTTATTTTGGAGTTTTATTTAAGGGATTTTATGAATTAAATTTTTGTTGTGTGCAGAAACGCAATGGAAAAATGTTACTGCAGATGCAACTAGAAACAAATGTTCGACGCATCTTTGGGAACATTCAGAGAAAAGAAAGAAACTCACTAAAACATACGTAAATTACAGAAAACCCCAGTTTCCAAGTGTTTTAAAGTGCTGAAAATGAAGGACAGGTTAAAGGTTCATGCAGTTGTAGTTGTTCTACATGCGTTACCTGTCGGCTCGCAGCCGGCAGGTGATGCTCAGCACATCCACTACTCCCTCCAACTGCAGCTGCTGACAGCCTATTGTTGTGGCGATGAAGCAGCCTGTCCGTCCAATCCCAGCACTGCAAGAAGAAGAGTGTGGGTAATGACGTTATTTACTTATATTTACTACAGCAGAGAGGCCCGTTTATTAATTTCCCTCTTTCAGCACCTGCAGTGAACAATAACTGGTCCCATGGCAGTGGCTGTCCGTCTGTCCGTCTCTACGTCAGCCATCAGCTGCAGCAGCGGCATCGCAGAGTCTGGGGTTTTGTGGTCGGGCCACGATGTGTACCAGTAATGCTGCAGCATGTGAGTTTGATTCCCACACTGCACAAAAACACACACAGTTAAGTTCTTAACCCAAAGTAAATGTGGATGTCTGCACACAACACCAGAAACAGAACGAAACTGAAAAGGGTGTACCTTGAGTGTGAGGCTGCGAGTGGTGTAGTGTTCACACTCTCTGATGCTGTTGACCAACACTTCAACCTTCCCATAAATCCCTCTCTTTTCTGGCCAATAAAGGACACACTTCTACAGAGCAGACAGAGACAGAAAAACAAACACAATGGAGGAAAAACACCTCAGGATCACTGTTGCTTTTACTTCTTTAGCCCATTAACTTCAAGGCTACTACCATTACAAAGTACTTTCCATTTCTGCTGAGCAGCCTTGTTGACTTTTTACCAATTTTTTGCAACAGGGACATACAGTATCTATTAAAGAATTTTCCTAGTGGTGCATTCAGGAACGCTCAGATACATAAAGTTTGTGCATGCAAGAAATGGTTTTGAAGTTTGAAATTTTTAATGCTGCACATGAAAAATCAGCCAAACATAGAATTTGTCTCTTTTGTTACGATGCACCAACTTTTCCACCTCAGCCAAGCACGAAAACCTTTTTTTTTTTTTTTGGCAGTTCCACTCAGGTGTTATTCTACTCAAACTGAAAATGAGAAGAAAAACTGTAAATCCCCTTAAGGCAACACTTCATGTCAGTTTATCATGTGTAAAATGTAATTCTTAGCTCAGCATTAACAACTGTCTTCTTATTCCCACTTCTGTTTTTTAAGTTACTGTGTTTACGTTAAAGTAAGTGCTTAAGTACTGTGCTTTAGTTAAACTCTTTATCAGATTACCTCGTTCTTTTCCTTCAGTTTGGTGATCATGACGATGACCGGCGACTCCTCCTGCCAGACCATCTGCCAAAAGTCATTCACCGTGTTTACCATGGGACCCTGGGTGGCAATGTACACCTTCTCATGGCCAAGGTAACCCTGGGAGAGAGCCAATTACACAACAGTGTCACAAGTGAAGTTGAATGTAGTGTTGAAATGAGCTCTGGAGGGTGTCATGATGAGAATTAATTCATTTGTATTGACCACTACAGAGATCCTTTCAGAGAGCACTGTCTTCAGGTGACACTCACCTTGTTTGAACAGCAGCAAAGGGCACTGACATAATTACATGTAGCGCCCACCACAACTGGAGGCATAAAAATAAAAAGAATAAGGACTTAACACACAATGTGCACTGATTATACAGTGTCCATTGATAATAATATACAAAAATACATTGTACTTTAGTGCATATGGGGTGGATATTCTTAATAAACCTTGTGCAGGTGCACAGTTGACTCTAGATCTAAGTCAGAATTAAGTTAACAAAGTTAACTTTGATATGCACGTACTGCAGTACTACAGTATGTAGAATAAAATGAATACGATGATATGATATAAACAAGTCTGTTGTGTTGATCATCACTTTTATGTTCTTGTGCTTACTGACTTTGGACATAATAAAATCGACTGTATGAACAGTAGAACAAAGTATTTAAACAGCTTCTGTTCTCTCATGTGCTTCAGTAGTTTCAGGGGAGTTTTCTGTCAGGAAGAAAATCTATTGTGTCAGAGTCTGAGAGCGACATTACAGACTTCTGTAGCAGTCGACTTTCACTGTGTGTGTGTGTGTGTGTGTGTGTGTGTGTTGACAGGGAAAACAAAAGAAAAAGGAGGGAAAAAACAACAGACATTCCAGAGAAGCTTTAACTAACAAATATTGCCATAATTAGATGATTTAAAAGTGAGGCATGATAAATTCTCCTGGTTCTAGTATAATAAGCTGTTTACATACTTAAAGAGATAAATGTCACTAAGAAATATTCTACACAAGATGATCAACGTATAACACGTGAGACTGCACCAAAGAAAAAAGAATAAAAGATGAGGAAATGATGCCAAATAAAGCACAAAGTACATTATTGTCCTAGTTCTTACTTGCCATAGAAACTGGATCACACTTGAACTTGACCCAATCAATCATGTCTAAATCACTGATGGAGTCTGGAGGGTAGGCTCGTGTTTCCTCTTTGTGGTGAGTCAGAACTATGTGATAACTGTCATCTACTGCTCCCATGATTTCCTCCAGCTTAAAGAAAAAGTTCACAATACTACTGTTCGTAGTGGCGATCAAAACAGACTTAGATTCTTAGTTAGTAAGTTAGTGCTGAAGCTGGAACAGACTGGAGCTGCTCCAGAGATCCTGCTCCCGTTTACATTATGACACTCTGATGCTGTAGTGGGCGCTGTGGAGCACCACGCAGGAGGCTGATGTAGAATAAGGCGTTTATCTTGTTCTTAATGTCGTATTTGGTCTTTATACATACATTGGTTATCTAAGTATCTGTTTGTGTTGGAAAGAGGCAAAGCAGGAAGAGGTTAGGTCGGAGGTCCCTCCAACTACTCAGCTAACTACCAACTAGGAGGGGTTATGTTATATTAGCAGGGAACTTTCCCAAGTTAAAAACTGCATGTAGAGCAGCCTGGTTATACCCACCCGTATGTAGTTGGCATTAATGTAGGAACTCAGCAGGTCGTTGCAGCTCTTCGACTTCAGGATCACTCTGGAATGAGGGTCTAGGTCACAAAGGAGGGAGCATAAGAGGTAGAAGAAGGAAAAAAGGCAAAACGTAGAGAATTAGGAGGAGAAAAGTCATATTCTTAGTTTTTGGTTGGCTCTTTGCATTTTTATTACATGCGCTATACAGATGAACTTGTCAAGTTGGATATGTTTAGTCAAGTACAATACATTTATATTAAGCATTTAACTGCAGTCACCTCAGTACTCTGTACATTAAGTCCACCTCTGCTTCCTGTCTTTTGAATTTTAAACTCAGTCTTAAAAACACAACCAGTACAAAAACACCACAGAAACTGGAACACAGGATGGAGTTTGACTGACAGCAGCTCTAGGTGAACATTCCTTATCCTTAATTGGCTGAACGGAAGGAAGGAACTCCCCCCACTGACTGCTGTATTGATAACCCCCCACCCCCCACACGATCTCCAAAACATAAGTGCACAAACCAAGAAACCATCATTGTGACTGTGTGTGTTACATAATGTGTTAAACAGCCTCAGTGGTTGGCTGGCAGTGTGAGAACAAACTGTGCTCTGAGGACAATGTATTGTTCGAGTGTGTGTTTGTGTGTTCAGGGAAGAGGGAGGTGCGATTATAGCGGTCCTTGGGGTTGTTGACCTTTGACCTTAAACTCCTCCCTGATAATAAAACATCTTCCTGGTTCAGCAGGAAAAAGGACATCAGCAACTTTTTAAAGTACTCACTGGGCAGTATGGTCTTGTATCTGTTCTTGGTTCCATGGTTTTGTATGTCCAGCTCCTTGGGATCAATGAAATTCATTGGAATTTCCTGAGATGGGAGAAAATAAGTTTAACATTAAGGCGAGACAAGGTTTATTTATATAGTACAGATCCAGCGAAGAATTGTGTGAATCCTGCAGCATCACTGAGACCTGACAGGTACATTACATTACAGTAGCTTTTAATTTATTGTATTATATTGTGAAGGGCTGTTTTTTTGATACATCCATCCATCAGCTACACCCATTCATACTGGAGGGGTATACTCAGGGTTTAAGAATGACAGAGGGCACCGAGGGCCATTTTCAGGTCACCAGGTAACCTAGCCTGCATGTCTTGGGACTGTGGGAGGAAACTGGAGTACCTGATGGAAACCCATGCAGGCTCTGAGAGAACTTATAAAGGTCATGCTAACATGCTAGCTGCACACTAAGCTTCCACAATCTATTACTATGACCAACGTTTCATCTGCTTCTGGTCTTTGTCCACAGTTGAAACCACTGCTTCGCCATCGTTCCAGATTTAACCTAAAACATTTACTCACAGAACTGTGTTTATCTACTTACAGCAAACTCTGCGTGCAGCTTGTGTGTGTTGTTGACGACATCTTGTAGCTGCTGTCTCGTCAGTGGCCGGCCAGCGAACAGCAGGTACTCCCTCGCCGCTGCCTCTCTGGGGGTTACCACCGCAACGTTAAGTGGCTCCACAGCGCCGAGGGCCGACATGTCCAACACCAGAGAGACATTAGAGCCGCGTCTGGAGGGAAAGGATGGGAAGGTCAGGAAGTAAATGAAGGGGAAACACAGAAGAAAGAAGGAGAGATCTGTTAACTTAACAAGACAACAGTCATTAAACTGAGTTCCTCTTCCTTCTTGTGTTTTATTGTATTGATTTTTACATGTGCTAAACATTTTGTGCTCTGCTGACGTTCAGGAAAATATCATTTATACAAACACGGGTATGACGTTATATTTTTGCTGCCTTAATTGAACCAATTACAGTCAGTAACTGCTGCATACAGAGAAAATTTAATACAGATGTAGGTGTAAGGTACAAATGCACAGATTGGTATTTGCATTTTAATAATCAATATTGGATCATTCAAATATAAGAAAAAAAAAATCGGAATTGAGCATAAAGTCTTTTTTTTCCACCTTTTTGATAAAGATGTATATATTTTTAATGAAAGTTGCAAACCACCACGACCTGACTCTAGATAAGTGGAAGATAATGGATGCAACCCAGATAGAAGTAGTGCGACAAGTGAGGAAAAGTGAAAAACAGCAACAAACAATTAAACGAAGGCTGCAGGTGGTCGAAGTAAAAAAGATATGAAAGGAACTTTCACCCACAGTTTCTGGTGTTTCACAGTGTCAAAGCGAAGGCCACAGGTTAGAAACCATATTGTGAATAGTATTAGTTTCTTTTCTTGATCAGTTATGAAAATAAAACCTGTCAAAATGCCATCACAGTTCTAAACAAGGTCAGATAACCTCAACATATTTGTTTGAGCTAGGTAACGACTTAACTGTTGACAGCATAACAGTAGAAATTCATTTTTGTAATAGTAAGGTGTCAGAACAGAAGACGACGACCAAGTAGAGGAGATAAGGTGTGCTTTGATGGGGTGTGTGTGGGTGGACTCTGTCTAGCTACGTGTCGGCAGCTTCCTCTCCAGGATGCTGTTTCTTCCCATTCGTCTGATTGCCGATTGGCAGCCGTCCAGAGTGGACAACATGCACACACAGAAGAGACACAGACACCAAGAAAAACATCCTGTTCTCACTCTGAGCCTGAAATCTTCCTTCCTTTTCTTACCTTAAGCAACACACCGTGTTCTCCCCACTTTAACACCCTCACTCTGAACACTGACCAGAACAAAATGGCCTCTGAGGTCGGAATCTGCGGAAGCACTAAGTTAACGGAAAAGTTATGAGCAGCAGATAAAGGCTAAAGTGCTTAAAACCGGGCTGAGCAGCACAGAAAGGTGTTTTCTTTTCAGTTATGAAACTCCTCAAGAAGGAAATGAACTGTAGCCAAATTTGAAAGAGCTCTTAAAGAAACAATGGCTCCACAAAAGTACAGGCACTAAATTATTTAACCACATGACGATGGATGCATTTACACCTTTCCAACACTTAGGCAGAATTAATCCCAATCCTCCTGCAGAGGTGGTTAAACAATTGGTTTCCAATCTGCCTTCAATGCTCTGTGGATGCATTTATATGTTTTGAGAGCTAGCAAGAGCGAACAATCCACCCATCGTTTCTTTCATGTTTTTCCTCCTTCCCACCCATCCATGTCTCCCAATCCGGCTAAATAAAACCAAACCTCATCACAGGTGATGGTGTGACAACAGGGTCTATTTACATCAGCGGTTCCTTTAATCAGCCTCCTCTGAGATTTTTCCTTTTTGGCTTAGAATAAATCATTTTATTTCACAATATAATCAGGAACTAGTTTCGTATCCATTTCTGACAGACAAACAGCTCATTAGATGGGTCAGGGTTCATGGGTGGGTACAGATTCAGAGTTTGGTTCAAAGGCACATTGATAGGGATGGAAAGTTTTGTTGAAGGAGTCTTGCAACATGTTTTACATGAGTATAGTTTGATGTCTCGATGCATGCTCAATTATCCAGGTAAGGACATCCCAGAAGGTTGAATCTGTTTATCTGGATGTAGCATTTTTCAGTGGGAGAAATGTTTCATCACTCATCCAAGTGATGAACACAGCCTGAGGATACGTACAGGACCTGTGATAGCTGATATATGAACACACACTGTTTACTGTTTGTCTGTTTGGGAATCCTACTCCAATACCTGAATGTAATCCTTAAGCACTGATCTATTTGAACTATAAACTGAGGACGTGTGTTTGAATCACGTACGCCACACAGCACCTCACTCACACAATCACAGGTTAGAGGTTACTTATCCCCTATTGAGACACAAGTGCATAATGTGTTCTTCCATTCTGAATCTGAGCGCTCATTAAGTTTCCCTCTCTCCAAACGCAGCAAAAAATGGGAAATATTTTCCAGGATCTTTGCAGATCAGTAATAGATGTTTAACTTGAGTAACGCTTCTGTTCCCAGCAACAGCTGCAGAGATTTTTGACTACACAAGCAGAGTCAAACCAGATCTGCCTATTTGCTGGAGACACTCCACATTTCAAGGTTGAGGTCTTCATCGGTGACAAGACTCAAAATAGACCCATTTCTGGTGAAGATGAGAAACACGATGTAATGAAACTTTAGCTACCTAATGTCTGCAGCAGATGGGTCAAACAGTAGCGACAACAAGGATCTCATTAACCAAAATGTGTCTTATTAGCTTTTGGACAGCAATTAACTACTTAGTTAGCTTCAGTGTGAATTCAGCACAGACATACTGTAGGTACTTCAGTGTTACAATGAGGAGCTTTAGGTAGATATGTAAATTCAACATTAATATACATAAACTGGACATAACTGTTCCCAAATCAGCATCAGAATGTAACACTTAAATGTTCAAATTGGGTTTTTTTAAATGTTAATGCTACAGCTTGATATCAATCAGACACGTGTAAACACCCGTACCTAGTACACCTGTAACCTAACTTACCTTTCTTGGAGACCTGCAGCAGGTTTCATCCTGAAAGGGGAGGGGCAGGGCTTCAGCTCGTTAGTTGCTGTCACTGGGGCAACAGTGGCGATAGGGGCGTGACTGTTGCTGTTGACCACTGGGGCGGGGCTATGAAGAGAGACTTAAAATAAACCTACTGAGAAATCTGCTGGAGAAAAACTATGATCAAATTTAACAAACCATCTCAACTGAACGTCCATTTAATTTTATGACAACCGGCAAAAAGAAGAACTGTGCAGACGAGTAGCAGTCTCAGAAAAAATGTTTCCCATAATATTTGCCTTTATTTTACATCCTGCAAAATTCAGTTACTCTATCATCACAGCTCTCCTCTACAATTTAGACGTTTTCATTTGTTTGCTAGATTACCTGGGTAGAGGGACGACAGGCGGTGTTAGGCGGTGGCAGGTTGCGATTGGCTGCGGTTGGGGAATGGGCGTGGCTACAGATGGAGGGAGCTCAGCTTGGACCATGCTTCCTGACGCCACAACCTGAAGAACAAGAAGATGCACTGATGAGTCTTTATAGTTTTTATGAAAGTTAACACGTCAGCGGTCTGAAGGTTTGAGTGTCGGGTGTTGACCTTGGTGCCCTTTGACCTTTGGGCAGAGTCTGGAGGGATGGATTGGGTCAGGGGGAGGTCAGGTGGTGGAGCTTTCAGCTGTCTGTCAGAAACCTGGACCTTCTCCTTAAGTCGATACAAAACCTGGAGATCGGATATAAAAAAAAACTTTTTAAATGAAGATGCTGAGTGAAAAAGGAAAAATCCAGCAGGTTCACGTCCTGCAGTGACATTTCTTGCACCTCAATACTTTACATCTACATCTGGAGCACCGAGTAGCACTGAAATATAACATACAATGTTAAGATTATTATGCTTGTTCACTTGTTATTTAAGCAGATGTTTATTAAGCACTTAGTGTTTTTAGTTTTAGTTTAGTCTTTATGTTTTTAGTTGTATGTTGTCTAGTGTGGATTTCTTCTGTTGTAAGCACCAGGGTCCTGGAGGAACGTCATCTCGTTTCTCTGTGTACTGTATATGTTTTCGGAATGACAATAAATCCTACTTGACTAAGTTCTGACTTAGTTGGGTGCACAAACGTTTGCAGATACAGTAATTTAAAACTAATTAAAAACTAATCCTGTCTATTTGATTAATCATGTACTGTAGTTGCAGTCAATAAATAATTGGCGTGAAGAAAAATTGCATTCTTTCTTCAAAAATTCAAGTTACTCACAACTTGAGAACATGTAAAAAGTAATTAAGTGTAACACATTATTTATAACACTGATTTAGTTGTAAGCAGATATAAATGCTTCTCAGTGTATTTGATAACTTTATCTCCTGCTGTAGACGCCCATATTGTAAGTGGGGATTGGTTAATAAACTACGGTGGCCTGTAGGTGTAAAACAACATTACACAAAACAACATGAAGTTTTGATATGGTTTCAGATGAGAAATTGACCATGTTGATTTTAATTATGCAGTTATTTTACTCAAATGACGTCAAACCCATGACTGCTGCTGAGGGTTTACGTGCGTATACTGACGGCGATCTTCAGGACCAAGCAGTGTCGTCCCTTAACAGCACCGTTCACTAATCTGATATGTCCTTTTCCATTTTTGTAGTAGTGTTTTCTCTTTTGTTGTTCTGACATGTGGTCTATGCACCTACAGGCCACTGTCATAAACAGATAATGAAGGATAATATAATAAAATATTGCTGAAATGACAAATCGTCTACATTAAATAAACTGTGGTTGATGAAGCAGTGGATAAATACTTAAAACTGACCTGTTATAAACCATTTATTACATATATCTATATATGTAAGGGGGACTTTTTTATTAAATCATTAACTAAAGATCTGGGAGAGACAGTGTGACATGTATCACACTGTAATCTAAGGCATATTTTAGCATTAGCTTAATTAATAAATGTAATTCATCTGGTGTAACTGAACACTGCTCCAGTTCAGCCCCATTAATTAAAAATTATGTTCATACAGAATTAATTTAGAATGTCACACTTTCTACAGACAGCAGAAATTATTTATTCCGTCTGTGTCTGCACAATAATGAAGAAAAACCCAAACGTCAGCAAACGATGATCTCCTGCCAGTCACTTAATCACGCTGCGTTTAAAACAGCAGTGAACAGAGTGAAAGAAGAACAAGAGTGACTGAAAGAGTCTGGAGTGTACTTAAACACGTTTAACCCGTTTCTTTGAAACTGCAGCAAAGACAAAGGACAAAAAGACAAATGAACATTATAAAATTCACCAGGCGCCTCACTGTGGTTTCTTTGCCCCCTCATGTGGATTAAATGTCACATTGCAAAACAAAATTACAGAACTGAAGAAAAATATTTAACTTTACTGCTAATATATGTGTACATATTAGCATTAAAATAGATTTATAAACAGGTGGCATTTATCCTTGAGTTTTATGTACTCTATGGTGTTAAATGCACTCTCTACCTTCACTCACTGTGTTATTTAGAATTTAATTCTCCTTAATTTTCTCAGGTCATACAACCGTTTTTCCAGTGTTGTATCAGAGTTTATTCTCTATGTTAACACACAGTATAATGATAGTAGATATTGTTCTGCATACTGTGAATAAAAGTTCATCATATCTACATAACAAAGCATCAAGTCCTCCTTTAAAGTAAATTTATTAGTAAAAATAAGTGTTCGTTTTGACTAATATTTTATAGTAATAATTTACCATTAAGCAGGTGATGATGATGATAAAGATGGTGAAGAAGAGGACGACAGCATAAAAACCTTCTCTGTTCCACACGTGATCCCTCTGCTCGCCCTGCAGAACATTTTTCTACAAACAAAAACAATAAATTCATGAAGACAAAAAAACAGGGTTATTAACTTTGTAAAAAGAAACTATAACTTCAGATGAAGCTGTTTATTTTTTAGGTAAGTTCAATTTGATGAGACCACTGATAGTGCTGGAAAAGTGCTGGTTTATGGCCAATTTGTTTAGTTTTTTTACTACAGCTTTAAAGCAAGCAGAGGAACCTAAATTGTCCTGTCTGCTCATCACTCCTTCTTACAGGGAGTCTCTGATTACTGTAATATTATTACAGTCGAGCCGTCACATTTCTCGTGGCTGGTGTGAGAGTATTAATATTAACATCATCTATAAAGCTTCTCTGCTCATCCTCAGGCTGATCGATGGGACTTTAATACTTCCATTAAACTTTCAGCAGCAGCACTTTGCTCTCTAATAATCCTAATCCATCCATCCGTCCGTCTCCACGGGGACTAACGAGGCTGCCGAACGAGCTGTGGTTTTCAAACACACCTCAGTCGAGACCTCAGTGATGCCGAAGTGTCCCAGGTGCCGGTGGAGGACCCTGACATTCAGTGACTGGATGACCTCTTCAGCGGGGCGGGGCTCGGAGATCCCCAGCCTATCGGACGACACGAACAGCTCGATGCCGTTCTTCTTCTCCTGTAAGGTAAGTCCATCAGTCCATCAATCAATCAGTTGTGAGAGTGTAATAGTGAAATGTGTGCGTCTTACATTGAGCCGATTGATGTGAACATGCCCTGCAGGAACACCCAGTGCTGCCGCCACACCTTCCCGAAACCAACGAAGAAGACTGCTGTTCAACCTCCTCACATCCACAGCCAAGTACTGAGAGAGGGACAGGAGAGAAAGAGAGAGAAAAGGATAAAGAAAGAAGAGCGAGGAGAGTGAGGGTCAAGTTTTCAACCAAATTCAGTGCAAATTTAAAACAAAAATAAAAAATCAAGAAGTTTTGTTTCCATCGACTCCGGTTGTGTGAACATGAGCTGACTGGTGCAGAAGTAGAGGACGCAACGAGATGAGAGGATTTAAAAAAAAAAAAGCTGAAGCACAAATGATGGTAAACCTGATAAGAATGTGACATTTCTGTTAGTTTTGCGTGTCAATGTGATGAAGTTACAGCCTCACCACACACAGGCTGAGTTGTTTTATTTTTTAATATGTAGTCACTGACTATAACCACTTAACTGTGCATCGAGGAAGTGCTCAAAACCTGTAACTACCTAATCTAAAGGACTAAACAGTGTAAGAGCTGCTTTTATTTTCTGTTTTAGCCTCTTCGTTGCCTCCTTTTTTCTATTCTACACATTTCTGTTTATTACAAATCCACTGTGCATCCATTTCCTAGTAAAAAGAACAGATCCACTGTGAATCATTTACTAGCTTGATGCTTTGTCTCCATGCAAACATGAATATTCCTCCTATTAGTAGAAACAGTAGAAAAGTTTAACCCACAGGAATATGCAAGCAAATGTATACAACAACCTCAAATCAATGACCCCAATCAAAAAGGCTTTAACGAGCCAAACTAACTGCAAAGCATCCCCCCCCCCCCAAACCTAAAACATTCAACCTTTGTGAATCAGCAGAACACTGCTGCCAGTAACTCAGAACCCCCCTTTTATACGCACAGGTCAGCCTGCTTTAGCCAACAGCAGCTGGGGAGGAGAGAGAGGGAGACACACACACACACACACAGTGTATTTGGTCTGGTCTCTGAATGGGTCACTCCAAAAGGCAGATTTTGTGATGTTAAAAAAGTACCACAAACCACCATGAACACATCAAACCAACAACAACGTATGGTGGAGGGAGCATCCCGAACTGTGGAGGGGAAAATTAATTCCCAAGTTTATCAAGGTATCCACCAGGATGTTGGTGGATTAGGTCATATTTAATAACCAATTTATGCAGAAAACCAGGAAATTGCAAAAAGTTTGCTTTTTTTCTTGCTACTGTGTCACTGAAGAGATGTAAATGGAATTAATTACTGGAAATAAAGCTCAGTTTTTTACTTTACATTTGTAGTTGCACTACTACACTAGTGACTCCAGAAACCAACATGACGCTGGATGAATTTTACAATCTGCAGCTTCATCACCAAACAGTTCGAATTATAACATCATCCCTCCAGCTCCCACTCTGTTATTTTATCTCTCTCTGCTACAGTCCATCTCTCTTTACCCACCCAACACCCCTGTCTCCCTCCTCTTTGTTTGGCTCCTCCAGTTTTCCTGACAGTTCTCACTTCCAGCAAAAGTGATATCTGAGACACACTTGGTCTGTGGATAGTAGTTAGCCGCAGCTTGTGTCTCTCACGTGTTACATACATTCAGTCACACTGCTAATTCTCTGCATATCCCAACAGTTTGTATCACTACTGGGTCCTTTTTACAAAACTCACCCAAAATCTCAAGATATTTCTCAAATCCCCAGCGACTCCCCCAGGTGGTCAGAGTCGAACATCATCTGGTTCTGTCTTGGAAAACTACAATTAAAATTTCTTGTCAACAAAAACAAAGATGGCGACAGGAAATGACATTATCATGCATCAATCCCTTGTCGTCACCACGTTTCCTCTTAGGGGTTGCATTGTGAGGTGACAGTGCTAACCGTTACTCTACTGTGGGGCCCCATTATCACTCAAAGGAGAAAATACTTTTTATCATTTACATTTTTCTTTATAGTATTTACAATCTGATGCAGCTTTATCACTAAAACATGTCATTTCCTGTCACCATTTTTGTTTGTATGGAGGAGAAATTATCATCCCAAAGGATCCGACTACAATCATACTAGGACTAAACTGGATAATTGCTGACTCCAGATGCCTATGAGGGTCTAAAACTCTTTTCCACCAGTTTCCAGTTTCCAGGGCTGTTTCGGAGCCAGACTTTGATCAAGTTATTTGTGTTTTGACAGCCAAAGAACCGGCTCTCAGAGGCACAAGCTGAGGCTAGGTAGTAGTGACTACCTGTACTGGAGTTGCAACAACTGGTCAATTAATTGATTAGAACTACTTTGATAATCAATTTGTCATTTTCTTTAACATTCCGCAGTTTAAGCCTTATTTTGGTCATTCTGTCTAGTTTGTGTATAGATTTCATTTGTGATTTTTCCCGGTACATTAGAGTTGAAACGTCCATTTCTTTACTAAAACGTGATTCTCAACCATTTTAATAATCAATTATTCATTTAAGTATTTTTTAACAAGAAATGGAAAAATATCTACTCCCTCCAACTTTTAAAATTAAGAAACAGTATTTCCCAATTTTGGGAGTCAATTAAATATCTTAGTCTTAAAGTAGTAGACAAAGAAAATATATTTGAAGGGAAAATATGATTTTTTTCACAGCTTTCTGACATTCTGAAGACAAAACAATTAACAGATTAAGTAAAACAAAGGGATTGTCATATTAACTGACAATGAAAGTAATCACTGGTTGCAGCACTACATTGTAAACCTGGTGACTAGATTGTTAGTACATGCAGCATGTAAATTAGACAAGTCTGGAGCTGTTGGAAGGTGCCTTTCTTGTCTTGTGATGGAGCTATAAGTTCTCCACCTGCTTCCATTCTTAGAGCTAAACTAAACAAGAAGACAAGAAAACAAACAAAAGTCTGACCTCTGCAGTTCTCCGTTCGTCAGCTTCAAGCCACCAACTGCAGCAGCTCTAACAACCAGGCTGTGTTTGTGTGTGTGTGTGTGTGGGAGGCTGTTTGCTAATGGCTAAAACAACAACAACATGTTCTGGTGCCACTTAATTTAATATCAGGAACAATAACCACAGCCAGACAGGCTGAACACACACATACACACACAGATGATGTGATTATCAGCCTGTGTTTGGCTGCAGTTTGTTCTGTTAGATAAGAGAAGAGAAACGCAGCTGAACCAACCAACAAAAAACAAATAAATCACATACAAAATGAGACGCATCAAATGATTCATAGTATTGATTCATATTTCAAATATTTTCAACTAATTGTTTCAGCCCTAACCTGCAATAAAAGACTGGGATTGAAATGATTAGACAACAGATTAATCAATCTACAAGAAAATACCCTGAAACTATGTTAATAAACGGTTTGTTTTTGATTCCAGTAATTTTTCAAACAAAAACAGTGAAAAAAGCCAAATATTCCCAAATTCCAACCTCTTAAATTAAAGGATTTCCTGATTTTCTTTATCTTATGTCAGACTGATCAAACTAAAGATAATATTTAAAGATTTCATGTTCTGTGAAGGTTGTGATGGTCACTGCTGAAAATGTTCATGTCATTTCAGTGTCTCATAAACAAAATGGTTAACTGATATCTACAGCTCTAAACCTCTACACAAAGAGTGAACAACTAGTAAATAAACCAGTCATATGATAGTTACACAGTTTAACAACCAAATAAAATAAATTAGTTAACCAGAGCCTATAAACATAAATAATAAAAACCTGAACCTAAACCACTAAACAAAGAACCTTACCAAGTAAACATGGAAACACAGTTTATCCTCCCTGTCGACAGGAAGACTTTCACTCAGACTTTCACAGAGAGAGGCAGCCTGCCTGTCAGTCACAGCTAAGGGACGTTTCGCTCTATTTCCTGATGTAACCATGCCATGATCTCTGATTGGCTTAGGAGGAGGTGGGGGAAGGAGCTCAACCTGCCACCTGACTGGCTGTCATCCAGGTAATGCCATTATACTGCTGCACTTCCTGTCAGGATCAGGGGCTATTTCTGTCCCCCCCCACATACACAGTAATAACCACTAATTAGCTGATAACCCTCAGGGCAGCTCGGGGGAATCCAATTTGGACCAATCAGATATCAGAGAGAGGAGGAGTGAAAAATAAAAATAAGATTTACGAAAGAGGAAGTGAAGAGAAGGAAGGATTCATATGATACATCTTCCCACTGTGTTTTAGAACAAATAAAAATGAGAGCTGCGATAAATACTTGATTAATTTACCAACAAACAATCAGCAACTACAACTCAAACTCAAAAGAAGTTGGGATGCTGCATAAAATCTACATAAAAAAGAAAGCAATGGTTTGCAAATCTCATAAACCCACATTTATAATCCATTCTGCCCATTTGTCACACTTCATTGATTCAAATCATCAAACTAATTTTTATATTACACAAAGATAACCCAACTAAATACAACTTGCAGTTTTTAAATGATTTCATTTATTCACCTGCCTGGCTCTATGTGAAAAAGTCAATCCCCCCCGCTTAATAAATGAAATCATGATTTAAAAACTTTCAACATGTTATATTTACTCAGGTTATCTTTGTGGAATATTGAAATGACCTCGATGATATGAATAATTTAAGTGTTACCAATATATAAAATCAGAAAGGAGGCACAGCACTACATAAGCATAACATCAAATCACATTAAACAGTTGCAAGTTGGTACCATAGACGAGACCTACAGATGCATCCATGTCAGGAAGAAAATACATTTTTTTAATTTAAGCTATATTAAAAATGGAAATTAGTCATGTAAATGTCATGTTACCATTCACTAATGGGTTAACCAGAAAATCAAGTCTGTTTTTACACAAACTGCAGGTTTGTCCATAACATGTTGTTTCTTCATATGTTTTGAACTTTAATTTTTACTAGTTTCAGTGAGAAGCTGCACAGCTGAGTGTGAATGTCGTGACACAATAATTGTGTCACACTTGATCACTGAAGCACAGATAAATCTGTATTCCCACATATCAGCTTCAGTGAAGAAACTGTTGTCGAGGAGTCATTTTATGCTGCGTGTTACTCGTGCAGCTTCAGAGCGCTGGCGGGAAAAACGTGAGCGGCACGTGCAGCATGCAACTCAATGAGCTCACACACACAGACACACACACTGAATGAGTGGACTTCAGGTTAGATCATTCACGCTTGTGTTGTTTTCTTTGAGAAAAAAGGCTCCAGTTCAGCAGAGGCTGTGATCTCACATTAAACCTTCTCATTCTTAATACATGAATATTTTCAATGGCCGACGGTGGAAAATGTTACTGACTTAATTTATTTTAATTATTTATTCAATTCAGACAAATTTTCAGTACGGAAACTAATTTATTCATCATCTAATTTCTTCAGCTCTAACCTGCTGTTAAACACTACAGAGCTAAAATAATTAGTTAAAGCACAGAAAAAAAATCTCCATCTATTTTGATGATTAATTAATTGTTTGAGTCATTTGTACCCGACACTGGCATTTATCTCCAACACTGAGTGTTGAGATGAAGACTATTAATAATAATACATGTGTTATCGTGTTAATAATGTGCATCATAAATATTATTAAGATTCCATGTTACATATTACAACCATGTCAGATGCAAGAATTATTAATTTTTTAATTATTTTCCTGAGTTTCTGCATAAATTGGTCATGAAATGTGATTGTATCTTCATTGAAGTCACAAATGTCAACAAAGTCAATATTTCTGAGTTGTCTGTGAGCTGAAGCTCAGTAGAAGCTGGGTGATGAAGCAGAGGAACGACCCACAACATCAAAGTAAATCTAGTACAAAATGGTGGATTTCAGTGGCCCAGTCAGAGCCCAGATGCTGTGGACTTAAAGAGAACCGTTGACACAGACGTCCTAAGAATCTGTCTGAGCTGAAGCTGTTCTGTGAGGAAGAACGATCCAAAGTTTCTCCTGGACGCTGTGCAGATCTAATCCGCAGATACAGGAAGAACTTGTCTGACATTATTGCTGCCAAAGGTTCAACCGGTTATTTAAACACTGTTTCACTTACTTTTTCACTCTGTATGTTCGCTAAAGACACGAATGATCATGACTATGTTTTATCAGCCTAGAAATATTGTGTTTGTTGACATTCGATCGCATCTTTTTCTTGCCACTGTATGTTATGTTATGTTGTGCTCTTTTGATTCTTTCACTGTGTCACAAATCCCATATTTTTCAGCGTCTGTACGCCATTTGCACACAGCACAGATACAGGTAGGATTTGCATGAAAGCAACACAAACAAACATGGAGAAAAGTGAATGTGACACAAAAGGGCAAAACGAGGAGTTCATACTTAAAACAGAGGCTAGTTGAGCCACACGGGTGTAGTTTTGGTATGAAAAGTCTGACGAGGACCAGAAAACTGTACTTTGCTAAACGTCCCGCAGACCGTTCCCCACAAAAGATTCAAACACCACCAACCTCTTTTACCACCTACACAAGAATCAACAGATACGAGCCCCAAAAGTACGAGTCAAGTCCTCAAAACAAACCCCAAACTTTAGCTGCCGCACACCATACGACCATAACCACAAAGATGAAGGATATCACACAGCGGTCACTGCAACTTCTTATTTTATACATTAATATTTTCTATTTTTTGCACGTTTAACTGAACATTTTCATAAGTTATAAGTGTGTTATTCAAAAGACAATAAGAAGTAGGTCACTTCATGTAACTGAATTGACAGAAAATGCGCTATATCGTACATTAGCTGAATATGAATATAATATGTTAACAGAATATGAGGTTTTGGTCTCATCACAGCTCTAAGGTAAGGTATTCAAATGTCATGTTTTCTCTGACCAGTGGTGGAAAAACCCAAAACAATTCAGTTTTACCTGATTGAAGACTGAAGAAATGAGAAAATATTCACACCGAGATGCAGAAATCAGAGAATTCAGAATATCTTTCTTTAATAACAGTGACTAAAAGTGATTATTTCATTATCAAATTAACTGCAGATTATTTTTAGTCAATCAATTCATCAACTAATCTCTAAATATTATATTCACTTTGTCACAATAATCATTGACTTCATTAGAGCAACACATACTGGAATCTGTTAGAGGCTCTAAGTACACAGAAACTTTATCTTTAAACTCTGTTAAACTGTTTCTGCAGTACACACAGAGAACACAAACAGAGAACACACACACACACACACACACACACACAGAGAACACACACACACACAGAACACAAACAGAGAACACACACACACAGAACACAAACAGAGAACACACACACACACACACAGAACACACACACAGCGAACACACACAGAACACACAGCGAACACACACAGAGAACACACACACACACAGAACACAAACAGAACACACACACACACACACACACA
>JAUMHL010000016.1:16966638-16978230 GCA_032362345.1 Sandelia bainsii | reverse complement strand
GAACACACAGCGAACACACACAGAGAACACACACACACACAGAACACAAACAGAACACACACACACACACACACACAGAACACAAACAGAGAACACACACACACACACACAGAACACAAACAGAACACACACACACACACACACACACACAGAACACAAACAGAGAACACACACACACACACACAGAACACAAACAGAGAACACACACACACACAGAACACAAACAGAGAACACACACACACACAGAACACACAGAGAACACGCACAGAACACACACACAGAGAACACACACACAGCGAACACACACACAGAGCACACACAGAACACACAGAGAACACAAACAGAGAACACACACACAGCGAACACACACAGAACACACAGAACACACACACAGAACACACACAGAGCACACAGAACATACAGAGAGCACACACAGAACACACACACAGCGAACACACACAGAACACACACACAGCGAACACACACAGAACACACAGAGAACACACACACAGAACACACAGAGAACACACACACAGCGAACACACACAGAACACACAGCGAACACACACAGCGAAAACACACACAGAACACACACACAGAGCACACACAGAGAACACACACACAGCGAACACACACAGAACACACAGAGAGCACACACACAGCGAAAACACACACAGCGAAAACACACACAGAACACACACACAGAACACACACAGAGCACACACAGAGAACACACACACAGAACACACAGAGAACACACACACAGAGCACACACAGAGAACACACACACAGCGAAAACACACACAGAACACACACACAGAACACACACACAGAACACACACAGAACACACACAGAGAACACACACACAGAACACACAGAGAACACACACACAGAACACACAGAGCACACACAGAGCACACACAGAGAGAACACAAACAGAGAACACACACACACAGAGAACACAAACAGAGAACACACACACAGAACACAAACAGAGAACACACACAGCGAACACACAGAACACACACAGCGAACACACAGAGAACACACAGAGAACACACACACAGCGAACACACACACAGAGCACACAGAGAACACACAGAGAACACACACACAGCGAACACACACACAGAGCACACAGAGAACACACAGAGAACACACACATAGCGAACACACACACAGAGCACACAGAGAACACGCAGAGAACACACACACAGCGAAAACACACACAGCGAACACACACAGCGAACACACACAGCGAACACACACAGAGAACACACACAGAGAACACACACAGAGAACACACACAGAGAACGCTGCAGCTTTTAGAAGTGAATTGAGCAAACACCACGTTCTGGACGAATCATGTTTCTCTCTGTGGGCTTCAAGTGGCGTCAAAGTTCCCTCCAGTACCAGACGTAACACACACCTCTGACATGAATTATTTAATAAGTCGACGCACACATACAGGCTGGTCTGAACACAGTCAACCTCTCTGCTGTGATTTGATTCTGCAGGTTTCAACATTTACTTTTCCTTTACTTAGAGAAATAAACTCATCATGTCATGTTGCCTGTCATTACTTTATGCTTCCTCTCATTTGTTATCAATGCTGCTTAAAGTCTTAATGCACTGTTACAGCAGTTTGTGAGCAATAACAGCAGCAGCCTTCTGAGTCACCAACACATGAAGATTTCTACAAAGACGACGCTGCAACTCAATTAACTGTGATCGAATTCAATCACGTTTCAAAGCATCAAATCTAAAATTCTGTCTAATTCAACGTTCAGAGTCACCAACAACACACACATCAAGCTGTTCATGCTGGGAACAAAAGCTCACCTGACAACAGTACTTTACTTTACTTTACTTGGCAGGAGAAGACACAAGCAATTACCATTTGGGTTCTGTAAATTATGAGTTACTACAAACTAAGAGCCCTGATAAGACCTAAACTTGTCAAGAAAAAAAACATGCTAGGAATTGTTAACACACAGTAGTGCAGCCAGCTTTCACATGTTGTGTGAACACAATAGGACACACACACACACACACACACACTGTAATATCTTGCAGGCATGTGGTGTGATGCAGAGATAGGAGGCGACTGGATACCATCTGGGAGAATCCTCTCTCAGCTTCCATCTAAATACATTTCTGTTATGTTACACAGACTCTAAACTACTACTACTTTACTAATATTGTACATTATAGAGAACACAGTAAACATTTGCTTGGAAATTATGTTAAAACAAGAATGACTCAAGCTCACACCGTAAAATTTGACATTTAAGATTCAATGTAAACAATATAATATAATATACCCCACATGACAAAATAAAGTAATACTTAAATGATGTTTCTCCCCATCTCCATCCCTAACTGATGTGATGTGGTCCCCTGCAGGGACAGGTCATGTGACCACACACAGGAAGTCAATTAACACAGAATAGGGTTACATAAGGCACAGCTCAGCCTCACGGCAGTTTCTCATTGATAAAGGCAGAAAGAGGCAGCAGAGGAAAGAGTGGGCTAAAAAAAAAAATCAAGCCAGTGTCATGAAAACTGCCCCCTTCATTAGTGGCTTCATACAGTGTCAGCTTGGTCAGTCATCACCAGTTTCTAAGGAGCTCAACATCAGGAGTCTTTTGATCGATGTGGTAAAAAAGTAGGATGATGCTTTTCTAGCTCCGGTGTTCATGTGGGATAATGGGTTGTAACTGAACTGTTTCTAGGAGGCTGATGATTTGTGTTAATGAATACTGGTTTTTACCAACTGGAGGCAATGCAAATAGTTTCACATTAAAATAATAATTATTTGGATGAGCTAGTTTAACGGCCGCAGCGAGTAGGTCCTTCACTTCCTGCATTTTACCCAATCAATCAGGTGAGAGCAGACAAACAAGTAACATTACAGTAAATGCTGGTTCCCCTTGAGAACTAACCCTTAACTGGTTAAGTTAAGGGAGGCTCCACTTAACCTAAGGAAAAACTCAAATCTACAGTAAAACTGACTTCACTTCCCCCAGAATCTACTCCCTAGCCTTGGGATCTAACACTAAACATAAACAGTAACTCAGAGTGAGAGGAGCAGGCAGCTTGTTCAGAGACACAGAGCTTGAAGTGTTCTCCCTGGTTTAGTTGCGTTGCTGTTTTCTACCTCACTAGTTAATCACTTTGGATAAAAGTGTGTTAGAGTGTCATTTCTGGGGAGGACAGTCTGAACCTACAACAGGCAGGCTGAGGATGCTCCCCGTTTTCAGTCCAACAAGTGTTTAACAGTTAAAAGAGAAATTCACCAACACAAACTTTGGCTTAGGGTTAACAAAGTTGTTGATTATCTGTCTTTTGATTTGTCCTTTACCTAAACGGTCGTTTATTTTACTGCCCAAACAGCCTCAACATGAACATATTATTTGATTAAGTACAAATTTAGATTCCATATAGATTTTTCATAGCAAAGTGTGTGTGGGTCATGTGGAGTAAGTTTTTTTATTCATCAGGTACTGTGCAGTGATCTATGTCTGCTGTGCAGACAGAACCAGAACCAACGAACCACACAGAGTCAAACTGAACTGAACACACGGACACACACACAGACAACCTGTCTGTAAACTATCCCATCTGTCATTTGGCTTCCACCGGAGGTTTCTCCAGATTTCCTCAACTCCCACAATGCATCTGTGGTGATGGCACCTCTGAATGTTTTGGCAGAGGGTTGTGGGAGTGTTGGTGGTGAGACCCAACAGCTGACGTCTACAGATATTCTGTTAAATTAATAATCGTGTTGCTTTTCTTCTAAGAATAAATGTGCGACAGACTGTGTCCAATTCCAGTTTTTACTGTGATACTATTAAGTGTCACAGTAAAGATTCTAACACTGCGCTAATGACTGAAAGTCTGCTACTCTGAAGCTAGTGCACAAGACATTAACACATGAAACTACATGTTTTTCTATGCGTTGAAGTGATGTCTGTGCCAAGGCGTTCCTGTGATGTCACATTCACAAGAATGAGAGGGACAGAGAGTGGACCTGAGGTCACAGTCCCCTTGACCTTTGAACTCTGACCACTACAATCTAGGGTCCAACTGGACATTTGTGCCACATATTAAAGACATTTCTTCAAGGTGTTCAGATGTTGCTTTAACAAGAATGAATCTGCACTGGACTAAAACTGAATTTTGAAAAGTTTGAAAACTCAACAAATAGTTTCTATAATGTCTGAAGATTCTCAGTCATCCAGGTCATGATTATACCAAAAAAGATTATTCAGTGACAACTGGACTTGTTTTAGTTCCTTGAAGACATTTTCACCCTCCATTCCAGAGGGCTTTCTCAATTCAAAATCAAATCAGAATGGAGGGTGAAACGTCTTCAAGGAACTAAAACAAGTCCAGTTGTCACTGAATAACCTTTTTTGGGATAGTTTCTATAATCACTTATTGGACACGTATGAAAAACAACAGTTTATGAATTTATTCTCGTTCTGAGCACTAACAGCTCAGCTGTGAGGAGCTCCTCCGTGTCGGCTGAATGGTACAACGATGATATGAAAAGAATCCATGTTGTGTGGTCGTGTGAAAACAACACTGTGAAGCTGCACTCAGACAGAATCTGTGTTTGTGTAGAACAGAATCAAATGTTCTGGAGCTTCTGGTCTTTTCCTCTCTGACAGTCACCATCCATTTTTAACCAGAGCACGTCTGTCTGTCTCTCTCTCTCCCTCCCTCTTCCCGTGTCACCCGACCACTTTGATCTCTCCGTCTCCCTCATTTTTTAACCAGTGCGTACCTGTCTCTCTCTCTCTCTGGCTCAATGTCACTCTGAAGGTCGCTGTTGTTTAGAGTTATGCAACCACCCATTGTGTAGGTAAGTGGGTCTCGCACACTCATGAGCGTTTCCATGGCAACAGAGAGTGCAGCATCTCTCCTCCAGAGCTGTAGATAGCACTCTGCAGCTCCTCATCTATCACTCACTTACTGTCTGTTTAGTGACCTCTGATCCTCAGTACGAATAGGCTGTGACCTTTGTGAGGGAGGAGAGACCCTCTTATCAACAAACCACATCAAGCTAATCTGAAGCTGGAGTTTCTCAGATTCAACCCAAAGATCTTCCTCAACTGCTGAGCAGGGCTGCGAGTAAGAATTATTTTCATGAACCCAGTGATTATTACCTGAGTTAATTAAATTAAATCAAGCACAAACAAACTCCCATCCCAATTCCCTTCTTCCCAATCAGAGAGCAGATTACTCACCACAGTGATGAGATGCCGTGCAGAGACGACGACGTGTTCCGGCTGCACCTCGTGATGTGGTTGTGCCAATAGGTTGACGCTACGCTGACCACCGGGCTCCTGATGAAACCGAGACTCCAGGAGGGTGGCCGGCATCACTTTGGCCAAGCGAGCAGGGTGCTCACGGTGGTGATGATGATGGTGATGATGATGGAGGAGCTGGGGGTGGGACTCATCCACATCATGTCGAAGGTTCAAGTCGTGTTGAGGGAGACGACTGGAGCGTCGAGAAGGGAAGAGACGCAGCTCACGATCACCAGAGGACGATTCTGAGGAGAGAAAATTTGTCAAAAGTGTAAAAGAAGCAGAAAATATGTATTTTGCACCACGTACATCATCAAAACTCCTGGCTGTGACCAAAGGACGTTTGATTTACCACTGAAATTAGTGACAACAGGTTCCTGATTTCATGATGACGAGGATGAGCAGCTTTTTTGTTGAAGTGACATCATGTTTAATATGGACTCAGAACCATGTGTCTGATAACTCACATTAGCACACACCCGATCAAAAGAGCAACCATAATGTTCATCATTTATATGTTTATATTAATTAAAATGTTATATTTGGACCGAGCATAAGTATTGTGCAGAGGTTACTGCGAGTTCTGGGTAACTGTGACGGCATTTCTTACCACTTTCAGATTTATTTATTTTTTACAAACTAAAAAACCAACTGTTTAATCATGAAAACAGAATTTTAATCCATCACAAGCATGATCATTAAGAAAAGAATCTTGACATGAAAATGCCATTTTTGTAATTATATTTATGTAACCTTTCCAATTAGGGGCCTGACGGTTCTGAAACCAAAGAACAATGACACAAATGTTTACGGTTCTATTTCTGGAAGAGAATTGCTGCCACCCTGATGGTTCGGTCATCCCATCTCTCCCTGATGTCTCCAAACTCGATATAATATCCCAGAAATCAGATATTTCTTGTTGTTGCCTTTGACTGCAGGCTTAATGTTATAAGTGTTAGAGGTCTATTACCTGATGCTCCAAATCCACATTTGGAGCTGCCCCGACACCCATAAAAGAGGAAAAAACAAGGAGCTATGAACAAGACCACAGATTTGCAAAACCTTTGTTTTCAATGCAGAACTTTTCCGTTACAAAGTATTTTTCCACAGTGGTATTAGTGTTATGTCCACAAATTTCAGGGATTCAGCTAACAGTCATTTCAGACTTGACTTTAAAGACTTGCAAAAGAACACAAGGAGAGAAGGCTTTATTCCTTGTCTAATGACTGATCAAATCTGCCTCTGTGTCTACAGTCTTCTGATCTTTTAAATGTGTAGTCGTCCAACAGAACATTCAGCAGGAAAAGATGTGAGAGCAGGAGATTCCATCTGTCTCTCTGCTGTCACAGCCTCTTTGGTCAGGATGGAGGCTTTCACCGGTCTGCAGGCAGGCTGAGAGGAAACCCCTGCGCACCAGCCGAACTCACCCAACCGTGATGAATATGAACACTGCATAATTCATTCTCTGTCTTTATTTAACCTGAGAGGAAAAAACTCCATCTGTGAGTGAAGCACTCTTTGCCCCAGCAGCATCCAGTTCATTCTGGGAACTGAAACATTCTGAAATGGACCAGTCTATTTAAAGAAAACATAAACCAGACCCGAGTCTGGTTGTTGGTTGCAGATGACATTTTATTGATCGGTAATCAATAAAGTCTATTTTCAACAACTATAACTTTATGAAGACATCAACTGTTTATAGCAGAGAGATGGAGAAGATCACTGTGACATGACCATCACCATGATTTAACCTCTAACATATGAACACAGGTTAATTTCTGTGTTGCGAGCTCATGTTATTAGACTAAATCATCATACACAGGTGTGAACTGGGTTTAAGTGGGACTCGAGTTGGAGCTGATGCTAGAAGTTTTACCTACAACGTCAAACACCTTCAGTCTGGATTCTGGTTCCAGAAGGGTTTTATCACCTCATTCTGTTTTACCACTCAGTCCTTTCCTATAGGTCAATGATGTTAACTGCTTCAACTTAGTTTCAAAGAACTCGTGGTTTGGCCGCCATGGCCGCAGCAGAGGACTAAAATATCAGAATGTACCTCCCAGTGCTCTGCATATGTCGGGTCGGGCTGTTATCAAGCTTATATTGTGCATTTTAATCATAGAACGAGGTATTTTTTTAACACACAGATGTAAATACTTTACTGATGAGGATTCTGTGTGATTCATTCTGTAGAAATCTTCCACTATAATATCTAAAAAAAAAAAACATTAATGGGACTTTTACTTTAGAACCAAAATATTTCCTCTCACTGCAAGATGTCTATTGTTCTAATGTATTTTTAAGGCCAAATATACTGAAAGCGCATGTGAGCTTCATGTTTTTGAAAAATGAAAAACATTGTGTGGCAGGTCTCAGTAATAAATCTAAGATTTATTTATGGCTGTATAATATTTACAATAGAAGAAAACGAAGCCGGAGGAGGTAAATAAACATGAACCAGTCCTGTGAGAAGGCTGCAGAGCTGACACAGCTCCTCTTCCTCCCTCTCTCTGGCCTCTTTTCTCCCTAGCGACAGCGTCCTGGTTGCTAGGCATGATGCTGAGCAGAGGCGAGCTCTGATTGGACAGAAGCTGTCAGCCAATTACAGGTTGCGTCAGAGAGGGCTGACCCGATAACTCTGTGGGGAGAGTGCTCCAACAACCACACTGGAAAAATGAATAAACATCTGCTAATTAGCAAAAGTAAGAGATAAACACTGAAGTCAAAATGCTTGGTTAAAAAAATATAAAAAACTGTTCTAAAGAGGGAACGAGCGTCTCACAGCTTCAGTTTGTGCCTCTCATGTAATCAGCATTCAGTCATTTACAGAACTTTACTTCTGTTTCAGCAGAAAAACAAAAGCTAACGTGAAGTTCTGAAATCAGAAACCGTCTTTCTGATGTTTATATCTGTTATTTTTGTAAACAAGAAAAAAAATTCTGAAAAAGTGAAACCATCTAAGATCTGTTTGAGAACACATATCAACAATCTGATAATCAATGCTCAGGGTTCCCAATAAGGTCTAAATATTAATGGCTTCGTCACATTCATGTTCTATTGTATAAAACAATTAAGAATTAGAACAGCTGCAAATGCATCAGCAGCCATTTTATCAACAGTGTGTTTGATTTGAGACTTTTTACTTCATCGGTGTGTGTGTATGTCTGAGTTATTTTATATACACTGCCAAAGCTACTAAATATGAAGCGTGTCTGCTGTTCACTTCCTGCAGAGGTGCTCACACCCTTTTATAACGTTGCTTTATAACATTAGAACATGCTCCAACTTATTTTAATATGAAAGGCCCAGTGTTACTTTGTTAACGTGAAGCCAGCCTCACGTTAGGGCGTCTGGGAGCATCAATAAGTAGGAAACTGCGATGTCTCTTAACATGCTGACAGCAGGTTGGACAAAGAGGGGACGTTAAACTGCAATTCTGGAAGTTGGAACTTTAACATGAGACAATGGACATGTGTCACGGTCTCAGAACAGTTACACCCCAGTTCAACAGATAATGTGCTATAACATCAACCTGCATGTTCAACTGGTAAATATTTGGATGGTTGGTTAATTGCTTTGAGTCATTTTGTAAAAGAAAAACATTTCATGTTCCGGCTCCTCCAGTCAGTGGATTTAGTGGTTTTCTTATTGTTCTACAATCTCTGAGTTTCAGGCTGATCAGAAAAAACAAGACATTCTAAACATTATATTTAAGATATTCTTTATTATGTTTGGACTTCTGTAATGGGCCTTTTAAAAGCTATGTTCTGACATTCTGAGAACAAAAGCATTAATTAGTACCTGTCAAATTAATCTATAAAGAACTAATCATTAGTTGCATCCCTAGTGGATTCCTTTTCATGAACTTGAACTTGTTCCAGTGGGTTTTCTGGCATTTTCTGCTGCACTTTTAAATACTCATCACATAAAGAAAGACAGTCTGTGAAAAATGTTTATGAACAAATTACAGGTCGATAGAAAATATTCACTGTAAAATAAGTACTTTAAATATTGTCCTTAAAACATTTAAAGTCTGTTCAGACAAAACTCACCTCAACATTGAAATAATGCCCTCGCTTTTGCTGCGATGGTAAATTCTGCCTCCACCACACGCAGTTAGCTGAGCTATTGTTGGCTGTGTGTACCTCTTTCCATAGCGTTTCTCCACACCCTGTATACTGAATTATACATCACATTTCCCAGTGGAAGTGAAGTTGTTCTTGTGCAGATTTTAACCACACATATTTCTTTTAAAGACATATGTAACTATAACACATATGTTGTTCTTTTTACCTATCAGTGTTGTGTAACCTTTAGATATGAGCATTTAAATGCTGCATCCTGTCAAACCTGAAGGAACTGAAGACTGCAACAAACATTAATCAAGGATTAATCAATGACAGGTGTTCTATAATATCGTTAACTGTAATGTATATATTCATGTCCCATGCTGTTGTGTTTCTTTGCTGATATATTGTATCTGAGCCACAGGAATGTTGGTTTCAAAACAAGCAAACTGTGACTGACTGAAGAGATGAGTCTCATTTAAAAAAATGAGTCTGATCCAGAGAATCGCTCTGGTCTGAAGCTGCATACAGAACAGAGACACTTACCTGTGACTGGCAGCTGTGTCCATATTAGACACAAGTAAAGAGAAATGCAGAGAAATCCTCCTCTTCGGCGGCTCATCTTTTCTTTCTGCAGCTCAAACTGGAATAAATCGGCTCCTAACGCTCGTATTCGCGGCAGCTTCTCTTAGTGCCGTAATTGAGCATCAAGGGAAGCAGCTGGTGTATATTTCCGAACATCTATCATGGAGCATAAGGGAGGAGACGCTGCCAGAGCCCCGGAGATCAGCTCCGCCACCATCACCGCCACCGGTGCCACCTCGACGTGCCTTCCCCGCCGTGCGGTGTACTACAGCGGCTTGACTGAAGGTGGAACAGCCGCTCTGCTGCAGCAGCTCCGGGGAGGAGCAGAGGTTTTTTCCATCTGAGATGCAGAGACGAAAGAGGGGTGTGTGAGGAGATTTACTTCAGGTGGCTGCTGCTGATGATGATGAAGGAGAGGAAGGGGAGGAGAAAAGAAGGAAGAGGATTAATCAATCAAATTAGTGTTGATACTGTGAATTTCTTAACATTCATTCAAATAAGTGTGACTTTTAGTGGAAAGAAATTATTATTCAATTACTCAAGCTAGGATTCACTGCTATAAAATTATAACCTTAAATAATTAAATTGCCACCAACACGCCAAAATTTGATAAAGAAAACCTCACCATGCTAATACCGACATCAGGCTAACATAATACACAAACCATTCTTAGAGATAAAAATAAAAGGTTTTTCACAGCAGTAAGGTTTGAGTCAATCCAAGTCATACAACCAAATTAAATGTTCTCTAGACTAAAATCTGTCATTTTAGCTAAATAATAATTCCAAAGTGATCCCAACTCAAGCTTCAGCTAACAGCTAGCTTAACGAGCAGTTGTATGACAAGTGGCATGCTAATTAGCGTGTAACCTGAAATGTCACTGCAAACACCTTCGACACTCAAATAAAAACTTAAAATACTAAAAATGTGTAACACGACATACACCAACCAAAAAAGAAAAGATAGTCGGTTTACCTGCTGACTTCAAGGTTAGCACTTGGGCTACCTCCATTTGACGTGAGCCTTAAACATACGTTTTTGGGGGTTTTTACGGACCTTGCTTGAAAACATGTGTCTATACCACATTTCTTACAAACGTTAATTATGTGCAGTCAAATGAAAATGTTAACATCGAGCCAATAGTCGTAAAAGACTTGTAGATAAAACAGCTAACGTCTTGGCTATGTGTTATAGTTAAAAGCTACTGTCCTAACTTAGCTAGCTAACTAGCCGGCGGGTGGCTACAACCGTTAGCAGTTCCATCTAAGTAAAATAATATTAAATATAAAGAGACTAGCCCAGAGTAATATCAGATACCAAATTAATGACGTTTATTTATATTTGATGTCCCTTAACTGCTACAAATTTACCACTTTAGGATAAAATATCTTATGTGGAGGCTAGCTACACAGCTAACCACACCGGAAATACCTTGAGATTTACCAAGAGATGTTACCAAATTTAAGGGTGAGGTTCGATTCCCGGTACAGTCTAGCAGCTGTCCAACCACAACTTCCCCAAGGGGATTAATAAAGCATCAGTGTTGCCAGATATTAAATGTTGAAGTATCGCACCAGCAGCTTAAAATTGTTGTATTTTGAGGAAAATTATCGTACACACA
>JAUMHL010000016.1:16943455-16963743 GCA_032362345.1 Sandelia bainsii | reverse complement strand
TTTATTTTTATCTTATTCTTTGCTATGTAAAGTGTCCTTGGGTGTTTTGAAAGGCGCTTATAAATAAAATGCATTATCATTATTATTATTATTATTATTAAAAACTGCATTTTGTATTTACTCTGGTATCTTTCTGTAATATTACACGATAACAACATGTTCATTATTTTAGGTACATCTAAAGATAAGGAGCCTGCTGTGACTCAGTGAATTCACTTTTTAAATAAGTTTTCAGAATGTAAAACTGAAATTCCAACATGCAGCATTGTAACATGTATTTATCTTCAACTTCAACAGCAACATTTTTCTGTAACACTATTTAACTTTTTGTTTTGACCCTTTGTGCTTGCAGAGCTCCCACAGCAACATGTCTGTAAGGAGGAGGAGGAGGTTCTCACTGACCAGCAGCTGAACAGGAACTCCAGTCTGAACCAAGAAGATCCAGAAAGTCCACAGATTAAAGAGGAACAGGAGAAACTCTGCAGCAGTGAGGAGGGAGAGGAGCTTGTACTGAAACAGGAGACTAAGACCTTTATATTGACTCCTGCTCATGAGGAAAGTGACCACAGTGAACCAGAACCTATCAGGGCCCAACAGCTCCTCCCTCACAGCGCTCCTGTAGCTGAGAAACAAGATCAGACAGGAAACAACAATTCACTGACTGACTCCTATATTCACACAGGTGGAAACTATTTCAAATGTGACACTTGTGGAAAAGATTTTAAACAGAGGTCTGGGCTGTATATACATCGAAGAAGTCACACAGGTGAGAAACTGCATTTTTGCGTTGCATGTGGGAAAAGTTTTAATGTGAAGTCAAGACTGAATAAGCACATGAGAGTCCACACAGGTGAGAAGCCGTATTCTTGTGAACAGTGTGAGAAATGTTTCAGATGTAAAAGCAACTTGTTGGTCCACATGAGAACTCACACAGGTGAGAAACCGTACCTCTGCAACACCTGTGGAAAAAGATTTCGTGACAAGTCAGTACTGAACAGGCACATGAGAATCCACACGGGTGAGAAACCGTATTCTTGTGACACGTGTGGGAAACGTTTTGTGAGTAGCAATGAATTGAAAGTCCATAAAAGAACTCACACAGGTGAGAAGCCGTACTCCTGCTGCATCTGTGGGAAAAGATTTAGTAATAATTCAGCAATGAATCTGCACATGAGAATACAAACATGTGAGAGGCCATATTCTTCTGAACAGTGTTAGAAATATCTCAGATTTGAAAGTAACACGTTGGCCGACCTGAGAACATTCGTTAGAAGACTTACTCAACGCAACAGAAGCGCTGTGAAGCTCTGAATCAGCAGGAGTCAGTTGTGTTGAAAATAGTTCAGTGTTTGAAACATTTGACACAGTAAAAATAGCGACATCTTCTGGTCACATCCTTCACCAGGAGCTGAAGAGGCAGAGGTGCAAAGCTGGAGTGAAGCTCTCAGAAAAATTAAGATGATTTCTCCCAAAAAATGAAGGACTCATCGGCGCTGATCATGGTCCTTTGTTTCTGCTGGGATCAGACTTTGGTCATCACTCCCAGCGAACTCAGATAATCACAGACTGATGTGTTTGATTGCAGAAGTAACTGGATCTTATTATTGATTGTGTTTCATTATTTTTTCTCATGTTTTGATTTGATTTTTTTTTTTTTATGTAATTTTTAATCTGCAGCTGTTGCATGTGATTTTCTCTATCAGTAATAAAGTGTTACCTTAATTTTTGTTACTATTGTTATTTGTCTATTATTAATGTTTTATTGTTTCAAACTTTAGTCCACTACATTGACAGCTACACTGATTGTAGATTATGGTCCACATTGTTTTGTAAAATACGTTTGATAACAAAATTATTTTTATTAAATTCTGGTTATTCAGACTAAAATGGTAAATGTAAGGACTGAATGCTTACAGTGATCATAAGTGTCATTAGTTTTAAGTAGAAACAGTGACTAAAGTGAATCGTGACTATAGCAACATGAGTAATGACATGTTTTTCTGATCTCATATATTTGTTCCAACACTAGAAGCTCAGGAGACAAAGTAAAACTACCAGAATCACACTGACGTCTAAAGCTACAAGTAAACACGGTTCATCACAGCTTCAGATAAAAGTGACGTGAAAAGTGAAGATTAATTTTAACAGCGTTTAATAATAACATGCTAGTGTGGTTTTAATATTGCATCTTCTTTAACTGTCCATAAATACGAGGCACTGATAAAAATATAATTTATATGAACTTACTACAAAAATGCTACTTATATATGAAGGCGGAACAAAGAGTTGAGGAAACACTGCCGGACGGTGTTGCCAGACGTACAATAATTGATGTATTTGTACGATAATTTTACCCTCTGTACGATCAATAATTCCAAAAATCCCATAACGTACGATAATTTGAACTCTTCGTTTTACGGCTACGTTATTTCATTATCACGACAAGCTACAGATCTTTTTTTTTCATCCTGCGCAGACACACTTAGCTTGTTTATGCGCAATCGCGTCCCTTAACAGCCAATCAACGCACGCTGTAACACGTGGTGACGCACGACGTAAACAATGATGAGTGGTTTGAGCGCGGAGGGATACATCCTGCACTCCACACAGGTAGAGGCGCTGTTCTGCCCAGAGGTGGTTTTTACAACAGTTCTGTAGGTAAAAATTGCATTATAGACTATAATATGCACAGTCTATGATACTGTGTTGTTGAAGCTGATTGTCTGAGCCACGTCAGAATGTAAATTGTGTGTGTACGATAATTTTCCTCAAAATACAACAATTTTAAGCTGCTGGTGCGATACTTCAACATTTAATATCTGGCAGAAGATCCAGAAAGTCCACAGATTAAAAAGGAACAGGAGAAACTCTGCAGCAGTGAGGAGGGAGAGGAGCTTATACTGAAGCAGGAGACTGAGACAGACCTTTATATTGACTCCTGCTCATGGGGAAAGTGACCACAGTGAACCGGAACCAATCAGGGACCAGCAGCTCCTCCCTCACAGCGCTCCTGTAGCTCAGACAGAAGATCAGACAGGAAACAAGCAGGTAGACTCAGGATCAACTAGGAACACAGAGCCAAAGCCAAAGAAGGGACATCACACAAACAGAAGTCACAGTAAAAATGTGTCCAACTCTTCCAAGTCAAACACTGACAGTAATATTCACACAGGTCCAAAATCGTTCACATGTGACACCTGTGGAAAAGAATTTAAACACAAGTCTGAATTGAAAAAAACATCAGAAAATCCACATAGGTGAGAAACCGTTTTCTTGTAAACAATGTGGGAAATGTTTTAGATGTACAGATAACTTGTCGATCCACATGGGAGTCCATGGTGAGAAACCGTAGTCTTGCGACACGTGGTAAACTTTTTGTAGCCAGCAGTTACTTGAAAGTCCACAGTAGAATTCACACAGGTGAGAGGCCGTATCTCTGCAATACGTGTGGGAAAAGATTTTATTTTGAAGTCAAAACTGGAACTGCACATTAAAATCCACACAGGTGAGAAGCCGTATTCTTGCGAGCAATGTGAAAAATGTTTCAGACGTAAAAGTAGCTTTTTGCTCCACATGAAAACTCACACGCGTTAGGAGCCTTTCTCCTGCAACACCTGTGATAAAAGATTTACTGAGACATTGTTGAAAAAGGAGAAGGAAACTCACACAGGTCAGACGTCTTATTGTTTAACACCTGTTGCCATCAAGTTCTTATTTAAAAACAAACAAAAAAAAGTCTACAACACCTGCGGGAAAATACTGTGATGATGCCAGATTTGATTGGACAAAAAATAATTCATACACATTAAACTATTGACGGAGAAACTGAAGCGTTGTGAAGCTCTGAGTCAGCAGGAGTCAGTTGTGTTGAAAATAGTTCAGTGTTTGAAACATTTGACACAGTAAAAATAGATCCTTATTTGATGAATTTGAATGGATGAAAATATATATCTGACACCATGACACAGTCAGAATACAAGCAGACGTAATGCTGCTGTCTTGTTCTGGAAAGGCGCCTCTCCCCGTAGCGTCCTGGAGCACTTTGGTTTAGGATAATCTGTTTGCAGTCTTTTCTCTTTGTACCTGTTTTTCTATTTGCTGCACTTTAGATTTTGCTGTGTTTTTCCTTTTTGTTTGTGTTTTGTGGTTTGCAGCATTCATATTGTGATAAATATAAAAAATATTGCAATAACCTTTTGTATTTTGTTCAGTCCTACATGTAAATGAAAGAATAACTCTCAAACTGACAGAATCCTTTGGAGAGAAGATGTATCACTCAGAGAAAACTGTTGATAACAGATAACAGCAACTTTGGAAAACTGTTGTCCCGTTACACAGTCCACCACTGTGTCCCGAAATGCAACCATAATCTCTACAAGGAGGAAGCCAAACATCAATTCTGTGCAAAAACGATGCCACATTCTCTGGGCCTGAGCTCAGATGGACAGAAAGACAGAAAAAAAGAGAATATTGTGTTATTGATGCCAGATTAGATTGGACACGTAAGAATTCATACAGGTTAAACTCGTGGTGGAGAAACTGAAACCTGGATTAACCTCCAGCATGTACTGTGTGTGTAAAATTGAAAAAGTATTTGTGTCTGCCTTTGATACCACAGAACTCACCGTGCTGTAGCCTAAAGCAAACCAATTTCAAACTTCGAGGGAAGAGCTCACACTGGAGAGACGTCACATCACTGTCAGTCTCTGTAACTGAATGTAGAAAATGTCACATTGACAAAAGTTCACAGTGTCTCAGGTTTTAATAAACTACCTCCCACGTTTTATGTTCCTCATATTTCTTTTCAACCATATTCTGATGGCATATTTCTTACAACTGTGAAAAACTGAGTTTAAATAGATTTAGTTTTACTAGTTTTATTTGCTCCCTCAGTTACAGAAGTGGATGAAACACACCAGTAAAAATCAACTTTTTCAAGAGAAGATATGTTTTATGAATGAATGGATTCCCAGGTAACTGCAAACTGACTTTGTACTGTGTCATATGAGAAAAGTAAATTTATAATGATTATAAAATAGGTCAAAGGTTATTTATATTTGGTATTAAGTATCTGAATATGGAAACTAACTAAAGCTGTCGGCTAAATGTAGTGTAATAGTAATATAAAATGGAAATACAAGTACTGCAAAAATGTACTTAGTAAATTTAGGTCTTTGGATAAATGTACAACAGGTTAAAAAAATATTCAGTAAAGGTGGAAAAGAAAATGTGTGTTGTTGTATTTGTTGTAGCTGATAAATAGAAACAGAGCAGCAGTAAACAGCAGCTACTTTACTAATGTTCAGTTTGTGTCATGTTCATGAGAACAGCGCCACCATGTGGCCGGAATAGAGGGTTGATGTGAGGAAAGTACCACAGAAATCGTTAATGAAAACTCGATTTGAGACTAGATTATACATCTATCTATCTACATATATATATATATATATATATATGTAGACTGATATGAAAAATGTATATACCCCATCTCTAATTGTAACATGTATTTGCACTTGAAACTTGAACCTGAAAATCACATAAAGGTGTATTATTGGAGCCCGGATTATAATAAACCATAAATTAACCTTTTACATTTAAGCAGCACGAGACAAACCTGGAAACTGGATTCTAGAATTTTTTTTTGCCTTTTGCCTGGAATGAACTTTTCTGAAAGTTGGTTGCACAAATCTCTTTATGTTACGAACAGCATCAAATTCAATACCGCTTAAAATACAGTACTACTACATTTTAGAGTCTAGTACTACTTGAGTACTTGTACTTGCAGTGGAGTATTTGAACTTTTACTTGACTGTGGGGTTTTTGTGCTTCAGGACTTCTGGTAATAAAACTGTTTCTGCTGCGAGTCAAAGTCGTAGTTTCCCGGATCTGATCGTTTTCTTCAGTAACGGAACAAGGTTCCAGCCCACCCCCCTCCGCCCCTCCCCCCCTCCGCCCCTCCCCGGGTCCAAACAGCCCCCCTCCCCGGGTCCAAACAGCCCCCCAGCTTACACACTATTGGGAAGTTTCGCTTCTCTTTCCCGGATGAATCCGTCCTCTCACTCCCTCCGAACCGACACCGGAACTCTTTAAATCGTTCTGCCGGCGGCGGCGCCTCCTCATCCGCGAACTTTACTGGAAACCACCGCTCCGCCCTCCGTCCCTTGACCGTAAAAAAGCCTCTGAACCTCCGGCTCGTGTTACTTCTCAGCAGTCGACGCTTCACGGGACTAAAACTAAACTCAGCCCTCCGTGTTTTTCTTGTCTTTAACCTTGTAACCATGGCTCAGGCGAACACCTGTCTCAAACGGACCTTCACTGTCTTCAACGTCCTGTTCGCGGTGAGTTTTTAACCGTTTTTTAAAATGGCCGCCGTCGCTGCGGGAATAAAAAAGTGCGCAGTAAAGTTCGGACGAAGGTTAATGGGTTAATTTTTTATGTGATTAATAGATTTTTTATTGTCATTAAACACATAAAAACAGTCGTGTATGTGCAGGTAAACGCAGCAACAGCGTTTTTAAAGAGAAAAACTATGTTTGACGATGAGTCAGCGGTGGAAAAAAGCCAAGTAAATTAACCAAGAAACATAATGTACTTCAGTACTTTTTAGACTTTACTCGAGTATTTAACGTTTACACATTAACATTACATTAAGTTACTCGTGTACTCACACATACTCGATAGCGTTGGAAAGAATATTGTAGTTTTTGTTCCATTTATTTGCAGTGGAGGACTGCAACTACTGCAATTACGTAAAATTCAAGGTACTTCTACATCACTTTCTTATTTATTATTATTATTTTATGTCACTTAATACTTTTACTCCACTACATTTCAGATAGAGAAATTGTACTTTTTACTTTATTGTATTTACAAGTTACTTTGCAGATGCAAATTCTTGTTGCAAATTAAATAATAAATTATAATGTATTTATTCTTTGATAAATACTGCATTATTAAGACGTGATTAAATGCATCATTTAACCAATAATTACATTTCAGTAATGTAATATGTTGTGAAATGAATTATTATTCAACTATAAGATAATTGGTACTTAGATATTTTGACGCTGATACATCTGTACTTGATGAGTTTTGCATGCAGTACCTTTTACTTAAGTATCTTGTGATGTTACCAGGTTCAGTGTATGTGTTTAAATGTTATTTTATATAAATTATCATTTACTAGATTTTTTAATACAGTTTTTGTAGTTGATTTCCACTGTTTTAAAGCTTTTGTTGTTTAGTTTTTTTTTCTTTGTAGAAATAATGGTTATTTTAGCTTCTTTTTTTGTTTTCACTTTAATACTTATTTTCTAGTTTTGTTATTCAGGTTTTTTTGTTTCCCTTTCCAGTGTGACGTCTTAAAATGTCTTATTTTTGTCCAAAAGTTCAAAAATGAAAGTAAATTTACTATAATGGAAAGCAAAAAATAAATAAATATGGAAGAAGCTGGAACCATTTAAAGTTTGTCATTTTACTTTAAATGTGACCTGAAGTTATCAGAATATTCGGTTTGGTTTCGGTTTAGTTTTTGTCTCTGCTGGTTTCTCCTCAGTCACAACAGAGAACAACCGTAAGAAAAAGCAGCAGTTTTGTTCCACAGAAAGTTGTCGAGAAAGTTTCGTCATTCGTCATCGCTCAGTTTGTGGGTTTGTTGATAAAATGAGTCAGATTTTTATCTGAGCCTTAATTTCTCTCTCTCAGCTTTAGAGTTCTTCAGTACTTTTTAATAGTATGAACAGGTTCTTCTGGACTTACAACCTTTCAGCAGTTGGCACTTTTGCTTTGCATGGTGCAGATTGACTTAGCAAGTTATGATTTTAACAACTTTTAGCTTGGTGAGGTTAAGTGGCTCTTTATTAGTAACCATTGTTAATTAATTGTTTAATGTAATTGCAGTGTTTGCAGCAGTGTGAGTTTAATCAAACTTTGTTTTTGTTGCAGATCATCGGTGCCCTCATCATCACGCTCGCTTTCCAGCATCAGGTCTTCACCAACTTCCGTGGAGGAGAAAATGTAAGATCCTGGTATACTGCCATTAAGTTGGCCTTAGCTTTTTTTTAAAGAAGTGAGCAGAATGCCGGTGATATTTTTGCACAACTGTCGACTTCCCAGCCACTCGCATGCATATTGATTCCAGTGAAAGTCAAAGCGGAGTAAGTTTACTACCTGACATAAATGCATTTTAAACAAAAAGGAATCAGATTTTTTCCCCTTTACTGATAAAGCCATACCTTCTCTGAAGGCACAGTAGGAGGAGAATTACCCATTTGTTTGTTCAGACATGACAGAAACAAGCCCCGGTTAATGTGGTGGTACACAGACATTAATGCAGCATCTTCACTACATCCACTGCCACTGAGTTAACAATCCAGTTTGTACATTTTAACCAGAACGGCATAGCTGCAAAATGCTGCTGTAATCCTACCATGACCAGGGTGCAGGCAGGGTGATAAGGAAATCTACAACCCTCAAAATATGAAACTGTCTTTCGCCTTTTCTGCCTCTAGGTGCAGGCTGGGATCTATGGTGTCTACATTTTGGGCGCTGTTACAATGGTGATTTCCATCCTGGGAGCCTACGGAGCTCACAAGGAGAGCAAACTGTGCCTGTCTGTGGTGAGTACGAAGAGCTGCCTACACACAGGATGATGAAACCTCAGGAAAAAAAAAGTTGCGAAATAAATGTATTTCCAGTTTACTTACTGATTTCATCATACATACTTTAGATTTGACTCACTTCAGTGAGAACAGTATGACTGAGTAAAGGCTTTAAGACATTTCCAGGATGCCAGGATGAGGAGAAACCACATTAACAAACAGTTCAAAATCTGAAGAGATAAAATAAATATATTGATCTATAGTATGTAACAGTATCAGTACTGAAATTATCGTGAGATGATGCTTGTCTAGGATATAAACTCTGCTGATATTGACTTTTCCCCTTTTCTATTGATTTTGTGATTGTGAAATTCAGACATCAGGTTGTTTTTGCTGTGTCTTTCTGCAGTTCCTCGGCTGCATGGTGACAGGAACTCTGTTGATGCTCATATATGGAATCCCTGCTGCCATTTCCCGTCCTAAGGTAACAACCCTGACGCTCTGTTGGTTCTACTGCAGGCAAGAGAGAAAACTGTGGCACTGACAGTGAGATCAAATTAAATATGACATAAGTCCAGGATTGTGTTTCCTCACCCCACCTGTGGTGTCCAGTTCAAGCACAAATTCAGACAAATAAAAGTCAAAATAATTATTTTGATTGTTGTAAAAACAGTGGAAAGGTCAATGAATTAGCTTCATGTTTCATCAGTTGATGTCCTGTTTGTGATTTGTGCCACTTTCACACATTCTAATCTATGATCCGTCTTTGATAATCGTCTTTGTTGTAGGTAGAAGAAATATTTGAGAAAGACATGCGTTCCTTTCTGCCTCTGGACAAAGCTCCAGAAGAAATGAGGAGCGCAGTTGACTCCATACAGGCTGAGGTAAGATGCACACACACCTCACCCACACACACACGTGCCGCAGGGGGAGAAATTAAATGTACCAAATGTATTTTATTTCTTAAAATAAATTAAAAAATCACAGAAAATCTAGTAATTTTTTGTGTCAGTACAGAGAAGTGTTTTTTATGACAAATAATTTGAACCCAGGGAATCAAAATATTTTTTCATACATTGAGAAAAAAATTTTTTTTTTAAAGTTGATGACTTGGGGAAAACTGACTTTTTTTTGTTTGTTTTTTTTGTAAACCAAATTAAAAAAAAAAGATTTGGGTCACAAATCCACAGTCCTGACAGCTCTTTAATTTAAAGAAACAACTTTTTTCTGGAGGATTACTACCTGTCATATTGGTGACTGGGATGGTTTTTTTTTATAGCTCCACCATCTGGTAATAAAATAGATTCAACTTTTTGAACTTTTTTTTTTCCATCTCCTTTAGTTTTTTAGCTCCTGATTCAGATTAATTGACTTAAATTATGAAACACAGTTTGTCCCGTCAGAGATCAACAGGCTGGTGTTGTCTCACTTTCCATCATCCTCCACTTCTCAACAATCAGGTGACAGTTGTTATGTAGACAAACCAGTTTCCCTGAATTCCTCAGAGGAGCCAGGTGCATCCTGGGCATCTAATAGGCTGACAGAAGAACAGGTTTGCTACCAGGCAAAAAGCAAGGAGGAAGTGGATGGTTTTACTGTCACGGATCACCTCATTGATGAGTCTTATTATTCATCATGTGTTTAAAGAGGAAGTTGACGCAAAAACTTGTTTTTTTCATCTGTCATTTTCACAATTATTCTTAAGAAATATTCAACAGGCGCAATCACTAGAGGACGAACATATTATTATATATATATATTTCACTTCATTTTTCTTCCTCCTCAAGCTGTGAAAGAAACTTTCCAGTTTTCACACTTTAATTTTCAAAGATATTCTAACAGGTTATGGTGCAGTCAGTTACCTTTTTACAAACTACTCTTTAATTCTTCTTCTTCCCCCTCTGTGTGTTTAGCTGCACTGCTGTGGTCTGTTCAGTTACACCGACTGGGAGGACAACATCCCTGACTCTTGCGACTGCAACCTGACAGATGACACGTGTCGTCCTGTCAACTACAGAGTGAGAATCGTCACACAAGCACTTCATCTTCACAGCTGTGTTTTAAATAATGGTTAATTACATTTTTATTTGTACGTCTCTTCCAGGATACTTTGTTCATGCAGCGCAGGTTCGTCTATTCCAAGGTCAGTAAACCAACCAGCTAACCAATGTGAATGATTTGTCAGCTGAATATAAAAGGGTAGAAATGCTGAATTCAGTTTCTTCAGACCCCTTGTAGTGGCTACCTTTGATTACCGTTTTAGTCTTTTGGTTGCCTCCATAGTTTGTCTGTATTTTTAACGTTTCTATTAAATATCCACTGTGCATCCAAGTAAGGGGGTACTCATAGATCCACACAGTCAGATGATTAAGTTACGTTTTTACTTATCTTCAAAGGGAACATGAACAATCCTCCTTTTACACAGTAGAAATGTATCTTGTAAAGAAAATATTTTCAAAGCAAACAAAAAATATAATCCACAAGATTATCCAGCAAAGATCCTAATAAACATGTCAATAATCCAACTCCAAAAGAGGGAAAATGGTCAAAAAGGCTGTGTTGAGCCAAACTACTGCCAGGCAACCTCCTTCCTTCACACTGCTGACAGAGCTTTTCTACATCTGTATTTTCTATTACAACACTAGGAGGCGCCCTTCCGTCTTGATAATAATAAACGTAATGAAATTATATTTAAACAACTCTTACTCAAAAGTAATAACTATACAACATATTACAAAGGCACCTGGTTCTTACACCCCTGTTCCATCAAGCCAGTATGAGGGCTGGTTCACAGGTGGCACCTTTTCAAACCACTTCTTCACATTTCAACAGCCAAAAAAAGGCCGTCAGTCAGGGATAGCCTGGTTCCACAGTGACACCAGCTCTGTGCTAGTGTAGAACCAAGAACTGTTTATGTCAGGGGCTGGGGGTGGATTATAGAAACCAACTAAAGTGTTGTAAAGATAAAAATCGGTGCATTACTTACTAGGTTTGTTTGTGACTGACAAACTCCAGTGTGACTGATACATAGACTAGTTAACAGCTTAATTACTTAGATTTAACCTTTTAAATCTCAGAAAACGTATCCAAATCCAGGTTTGAGTCTTTGTTGAGCCCATTTTGTTTTTCTTTTATGTTTACAACTGAAAATATGTAAATCTGTTGATGCTGAATTAAAATATCTTAAATTATATTTTGTGGATTCTGCAGAAATCTAGAAATAGAACGTGATTTTTTTATTTCATTTTTTTTCTTCTTTCTCTTCCCACCTTCAGACCTGCTTCTCCTTCATCATCGACAACTTCCGGCTGATTATTGACATCTTTATCGGCATCTTCTTCACTCTGGCTTCGTTGGCAGTGAGTATTTCAACATTTATTTATTGTGTTTTAATGATGTGTGAATCTCTGAGAGCGAGATGTTCAGATGAATATCAGTCTTATGTCTGTGGCTAAGCTTAGCATAAAGACCTGCTCTGTCCAAAGTTCAGAACTACACCTCTCAGCATCTCTAAATCATTCTTTTATACGTCAGTTAAACAGAAACGGCAAACCTTCAACTGTCCTGCTGTTCTTCCAGGCACCTGAACTAACCAGACATTTAATTTGTGAACTTTCTTCTTGAGCTGTGGCGTTTACTCCACGAGTGTCTTGGAATTATGGGAAATGTTTTTTATTAAAGGCTCCTAAACAGTTTAAATGTTTCTCACAATCTACTGTTCTAAACATTAAGCAGGTCAAAAGACACAGACTGTACAGCTCAGGCTCAGAAGAACTAACCAGGATCTGTAGACTAAACTTAAAACAGTAAATTAATATTTAAATGCTCAGTGCTGGTCTGAGCTAAACAGAAACTATGATGTTAAAAATATCTCCAACTGGACTTACTGTGTTTTCCTTCCAGCTGCTGGGCACCATCCTGTCCTCCATCATGATCCACCAGATGCGCTGCACCACCAGACCCACCATCGTGCTGAAGATCCCCACCACCTTCGTATCACCATCACCACCAAAATACCAGCAGTTCCAGGATGAGCCTCCCGCCTACTGCTAACATGCTGCTTTTCTTGAATTTAAAATCAGCGGGAGACTGTTTCCTCCTTTCACATCAGTGGTAACATGAAGACAAAGAGCCTGAAACTCCACTGGGTTTATTTTCTGTACTGAAGTGCTTCTTATATACTTGTTTTAATATGACCAAAGAGGATCTTCTGTGTTGCTCTTCTTCATTTGTTCATGATCACAAGATTATTTCGTGTCACCTTGATTGAGACACTGAATTTTCGGAGACCATTTTATCACGGGGAAAACGAGAAGAACAGAGTTTAAAGACTCTAAAGTTTTCAGTTTAATGTATAAAAGATTATTTGAATAAATGTGTAATTTAACCATGAAAAGTTTTCAGTTCTTGTAAAAACATTTTAATCAACATTTTTTTCTTGTGATCATGAAAAAAGAAGAAAATCATCTTTAACATCCTCTGTGTATGTGTTTCTTTTTCATTAAGAGCTTCAAACTCTTTCTGCACTTCCCTAAAAATTGTTGCACTTATTTCTTGTTGCACAACGAAGCAGTTTTATAAACCAATAATCTTCATTCTCCTTTTGTTTAGCAAATGCAGTAAAGTGCCAAAAGGATTGTTTCATACTTGACAGAAACAAATTTTAATTTTTCAGCTGACAGAAGCTGCTGCTGTTGCATCACTTGCTTAACTTTGTATTGTTGTACTTGAACTATTCTGAACGTTTTGTTTGTGTGGGGGAAAAAACTCCGTTTGTGGAGGTAAGAAAGCAGACGTGGAGTCCAGAAAGTCACTTTTACAGCTCTGTATGTTTGGATCCACGTCACTGGAAAAAAAAGAAAATAATTAAAAACAGTGAAAGAGATTCTGCCTGTGCGTCTGTAACGTACATCATGATTGATTTCAGTAAATAATAAACAGAGGTACCTGTACTTTACTGGAGTATTTCCATTGTATGTTACTGTTACTGCTTTACTAATTTTGCAGGATTAGATAGAGGTTGTACTTTAGTACCTTGAGGGTACTTCTATTTGTTGAGTATTGTGTACTCTATACGCCTCTGATAATCAACGTGTGGTTTGGGGAGAAATAAACATTACGGCTGTGTAAGTTTTAGGTTCAACATGAGTCACAAGATAAATCTGACTTTACATTTTATAACGTGTCTGGATCATTTTCGTCCAGGTGATAAGTTGTCTCGCGATATCAGCACATAACACAAACCAATCACAGAGTGACATTTACATTAGTCTTTGTGGCATCATTTTCGAGCCCCGGTGAAAAGAGAGTGTCAGACAAGACGCAAATAACATGTCAGTACTGTACGAAAACACGAGTCCAGCTGTCTTCAGCAGTTTCACTGCGGTTACTGTAATTATCTCATCAAAGGCGCAGCTGGTTTGATTGAATTTAAGTTGGTTTTATCAGAAGTGTTTCAAACATTCGTTTTCCCAGAGGAGAAAAAAGCTGCTCAAACAAATTAATTTTGTCCGATATGTTTATCCTGAAATTCACAAGGAGGAATATGAGACAGGTGCAAATGGATAAAACTAAATTGAGTAATTGTTGTAATTTGTAAGTTGTTCATTCTGGCCTTTAATGCACCTCTGTAATAAAAGTGACACTTACTCAAATCCAACAGCACAAAGTTAAGTAGCATTTTATGTCCTAAACTGCTGTAAAACCCATTTAAAGAGAAGAAGAGTGAAAACAGGAAAGAACGACAATGAGTGCAACACGTCCATGCGTTGTGTAAATCGTTATAATTGTTCTATTATCTTTACAAAACACTTTGACACTAGCAGTTTAAAAAATTACATTTCCAAAAAGTGTGCCGATTAGTTTTTTGTTTTTTTGTTTTTCCATGATTCCAAAACGAACAGGACATCGTTTAGTTTTTCTTTTATGTGCAGCTACAACAGTGTTTTAGTCCCACATTACCAATTCTGAGGTTAAACATGGAATATTCCAGCTTTATTCTCACAGTAAGGTCTGGATATATTTTTATCTTCACAGTAATCCAAGACTAAGGCCTGGATATTCCAACTTTATTCTCAGAATGTTTTTCCCTGACGTGGCACTAAAACGTCCTGGATGTTCTTTTTTTTTGTACAATGTCAGAGATTTTTCCGTAAGCACAGAGGTTCCTGGAGCTACAGGCCCGGGGGGAAACGACAGTACAGAGAGGCTTCATGTACACATTCCATCACCGCAATGTGAATATAACTTTTTAAATAATCGCTTCAGTTTTTATTTTTTTATTTTTTAAAAGTCCAACAAACAAAAGGCTTTTACAGAAATCAAACATGCACAGTTTTTCTTCTTCTGTCCGTGAAAAGTGTGTTTTTGTTCTACAAACCATCATGTAGAGGAAGAAGAGGACGAAAGAGCTGCATTTTATCACAACATCATTAGTCTTGGGGCTGAAACAGTTAGCTGATTAATTAATAGAGCTTTTATTTGTCATTTTCTGAAGCTAAAGCATTTTGAAGTATCTCATTTCAGATTCTCAAAAGTGGGAATTTGCCTGTTTTACATCTTTTTACTGGAATATTTCAGGTTTTGGACCAAACAAATGTCACATTGAGCTTTTTTACCATTATTTTGTGACATTCTGCTGAAAATATCAACCATCCAAACAACTCAACAGACACTGTCATTAGTGTTTGTCGATGTAACACACACACTGCCACAGGTTCATTTCTAACATCCTCACTCCGACGCTCAAACATCTTGTTTGTTGATAAATCCAATTTAATGCGAACAATCAGTTTTATAAAAGCATAAATACAACAAGAACCTTCCAAACCTGATAGGACCAGAAAGAATTTGAACCCTGACCTGTAAAAACTTCTGCAGCTGGATCCATTTTCCTGCAGTTTGATTTAAGTCCAGCAGGTGAAGCTGCTGAACCACAAACTGTTGATTTTTCCAGATAAAAATGAAGATTAATGGAAGTTTGTACAGTGTGTGGGAACAAAAACTAAATAAATCTCTGCTGAAGTCTGTTCTGACATTTTCTGTCTTCAAAACAGTTTTATTAAGAGCTTTTAGCATAAAACTCACTGAACCAGCTGCAGATTGGACGTACAGTCGACTTCAATGTTTCTTAGAAGTTGTGCATAATATTAGTTTAAACTTCTGTTGCTGCTTTGTTCCAAATTATTGTTTAATTATAGCATTTTTATAAGATATTATAGTGAATAAAGTGCTTTTTAGAGAATCTAGTCACTGAAACAACACTGATTTCAATTATAAAGAATTCTGTTACGTTTATTTTGAAAGGGTACACAGAATAAAGGAATTTAAATATAATTTCCGATGGTCCTTAGCAGCAGAGGCGGTGGCGAATGAACACAGTAGATTATTTCAGGATTTTAGAGAGAACCAACCAGACAACAGAGACACTGATAAATGTGTGTGTGCAAGCATGTATGACAGAAAAGGTGTGTGTGTGTGTTAGCCAGAAAAGCAGCAGCCTCCCGCAGGCGTGGCCTGTGGTTCGTCGTCGACAATCTGTACCCCCCGCCGACCCGATGCCGACTGGCTGGCTCCGTTGCCCTTCAACCTCTCCTCAGCCTGAGCCGTTTCCATCATCCCTGAAAACACACACAGAAAAATAAAAGTTCAAACACACGTACGACCTCCGTCGATTAACATCCACTGTTTTTTCTACTCTTATCTCTGAGTTCACTTCTTCCAGCAGCGCTGAGATTAAAAACAACGGTGGTCCCAGTGACGTGGTGATTTCTCTAAAACTGTCACACAGAACCTGTCCCTCATGTATGTGCACAAATGGTGGAGAAAACATAAGATTCATAGCAGGACATGTCGAACAACACTTTTTGTCACCAAATGTGCAAATTCCTATTCATATCTTCACGTGCTGGTTGTTTTACCTGCTAATCAGACACTTTTCCTGCTTCACATCGACTTCTCTAGCGTTCAGGTTTAAATCTTCATGAAAATTTTAAATTCATCAACATTTTAAGCCCCAATCAGGAAAAGTAAGACAAAAACCTGCTCATCTATGTGCATATAATAATGCTGAGGTCACACATGTAGATGTCACCTGCAGCTTGACAGAAGCATTATAATATTATTCACTGTGTGGAGACGTGCTACGACAGTTCCTACATCATCTGTTCCTCTGCACCACCTCATTTTCTCTACACTCTGCCCTCATCTATTATTTCTATTGTGCTGCATTTTTTCAACATTTCTGTAAATAAAACTGTATTTTTTTAATTCTTCTTAAACTGCGTGACATCCTCCACAGCTCATTATAAACTAACTTGTTTCCGTTTGGTTTTCTTCTTTGTGCTTTTGTCTGTGTACTGTTCTTTCATTCATGTCAATAATTTAAGCTTATAAAATTAATATTTTTGAATTAGTAGAAATAAGGTGTCAAATACAGATTTAATCAGCATTTACTGTAGGTAAGTGTTGAACTGGATGTGGTATCAGAAGATTTTCAAAATAAAAGACAGTCTGCTTTTAGTCTGTGTGTGTGTTTTTGTGGGGTCTCACTTTTACACAAATCCAGGAAGAGCTCCTCGATGCCTTTATTTAGCTTGGCTGATGTGTGGTAGTGTTTGGCTCCCACTGACTCTGCATAACTGGAGAGAAACAGAGACAAACTGTGTCATCACTTCTCATCAGAGTTCACCAGCATCGTCCGTTTTGTTTGTTCACAGAGCAGCAGCTCCGTGTGGAAAAATCAATGTCCAGTGTCTGTGTGTGTGTGTGTGTGTGTGTGAGTTGTTTAGTTTGTTCTGCAGTAACAGAAGCACGTTTTACCTGTCAGCCTCCTCCACTGAAACGTGTCTGTCTTTGTCCAAATCAATTTTATTACCTGGAACAAAAAAAGAAAACAGTCACACGTTTCATCCAACCACAAATCAAACAGGATTCTTCTTACATAAACCTATAAAACCAGGGGAGAGATTCAGATCTGTCCACACACACACACACAGACATAATCTGACTGTTTCTTTACAGCTGCAGTCTTTGAACCTTGAACTGGATTCAACAGATTCCAGGCGTCAGCTCAGCTCAGAGCCTCAAACTGCCTCATGTGACTTTGTGCTTAATTAAAAAAAACCAACAACAGATTCAATAACTGCAGCTCTGCTCCAAACACATGATGACCACATCACCCGCAAAGAAATTACTTACTAAAAGAAAAAATTGAGTCTCTGTGGAAACATGATACACAAACATTAAACATTTTGGTTTTTTTGTATTTTTATATTTTCTATCTCATCTTAGCACCTTTTTATCTTTATCTTACCTACACCTCTCTACCTTGACCTGTTGTTAAGACATAATCACAGCTACAGCAGCAAATACAACAACTTTTATTTACTGTAAAAGAAAATGTGATCATTTCTTTCTATAAATGATGATTTCTGTTGATCTCGTTCATGTATAACCAATCATATTAACTTACCTACTATACATAAACAAATCTCGTTCCCCAACATTTTCCTCAACTCTTTTACCCAGTTCTTCACCTGCAACAACACACACAAAACAAGTAATAAACAGTGGTGATCTGTAGGTGAGGATGGCGTTAAAACTGAGGACGTGTGCGTTGCAGTTTCAGTCTTGCAAATTCTATGCAAATACACAGTGACGGAGTCCAGCGACAGCTAATCTGGATCATCCTGATTTCAGTGGAAACTGAAGCACAGTTAGTTTCTACTTGACACGAATGAATTTTAAACTAAAGACACGACATCAGTTACTGGAACAGAAAAATAGAACGACACGTTACACATACAGTATAGTTACACATATTTCTACAATGTCGAACATTTTCTCTCTTATCAAACATTTCATTGGACATTAAATGGATATTTCTCACTGTTTTTCCACGTTACTTATTAACCGTGTATTCCTTTCATGGACATGTTCTGTTCAGGAAATTTGAGATAAAATAAAAACTAAACAAGACTAAAATTGTAACTGAGTAACGCTGAAATCCTCTGGAGTATTTCAGCGGATTTAAAATGTTTCAGTAAAATATACGTTTAGCTTCTGTTCAAAGTGAAATGTTTAACTTCACCGGTTCTATAAAACGTTTAGAGCCACAGTGAGACCGAGCCGTTACCTTCTGAAACGAGTCTTCGTCTGTGATGTCGTACACTAGTATGGCTCCATTGGAGTCTCTGTAGTAGATGGGACCTAACGCGTGGAAACGCTCCTGACCTGCTGTGTCCTGCAGACACACACACACACACACACAGTGATGTTAATATTTGTCCAGCACGCAGCAGAACAGCAGAAAGGCTGTGGATGTCTTACCCATATGGCCAGGTTAACTCTCTTCCCTGTGATGTTGAGCTTCTTTGTGAGGAAGGACGCCTGCAGAGGAAGAGGAAGACGTGATTAATAACTATTAATAAGAACGGAGATCAAATAAATCAGGATGAATACATGATCAGTTACAAACGTTTTCAAATAAGTGGGTAAAAGTGAAGGTTCAAGTTTCAAGTCAAACAGAGAAAGTGAAAAGTTGTTTTAACTGATGTGACACACACAGAAGACAAAAACAGAAACAACTAATTTCTCACGATGAAGACGAGACTGAAACTAAATAAAGAGGAACGTGTGAAAACAAAAGCTGTGACCATTTTTTTTTGTTAAAGAACAAAAACTAAACAATAAGGTGAAAAACGAACAAGTGGACGTGAAGAAACTGAATTGACTGAAGGATTTCTAAACCTCAGTGTTGAATTCAGGCTTCTGCAACAGTTTCCAGGCACTTTGGCAACTTCTTATATTGTGCCACAGAACATCCGTCAGTTTCACTTTAACCTGAGAGTTTCCAGCTCTGAAAACAACCAAAAGGTCAAAGTCTGTCAGGGTGAAAGACATTTTATTTCCTCCAGTCATTTCTGATTTACTGCCACTGATTAAGATTTAACTGGAGAAATGATTTGAACGACTCGGAGAGAAACAGAGATGAGAGCAGGAACATAATACTACGTGGTTTAACCCTCGAATGAGTGTGTGAATGTGTGTGAAGTGGGTCAGCTGACTAGGCGTGTTGTTGGACATGTGCTCCGACCTCTAACCAACGTGAAAACTGTGCAGCTCCAATCCACAGCTACCATCAAGCAGGGAAGGGTGACACCACCTTTAAACTACATTGCAATATAAATTCAGCAGTGTCTGTTTGGCTAAAACTCACTTCAGCAGAGTGTTTAGAGCCGAGCATCAGCCTCCCACCGTGCTACCTGTACGTAGCTTTATAATGATTCTGAAACCACAAAACAAATGTTCTCGCACAATCTCGCACCGAGGTTCCAGAAGAACTGAACCGTGACGCCCAATCACGATGGAGCGATCACGCCTGCTGAGGCTGTGCAGTACGACCAAAATCACTTTATCACATCCAGATAACAAAACATATCACGTTAGCAAAAACTCTCGAACGTGTTAATTCCAGTTTGTCAGTTCCTTTATTGAAGTAAAACTGTAAATATGATCTGTTACAGGTCCTGCATTAAAATGTTACCTACTGTCAGTAAAATGATGGACTGATTGAGTCATAGCTGCTGTAGCTCTACGTGTACACACAACTTACACTACTCACAAAAAGTTAGGGATATTCGGATTTCGGGTGAAATTTCAGGATGAACCTAAAATGCACTATAACCT
>JAUMHL010000016.1:16915079-16935972 GCA_032362345.1 Sandelia bainsii | reverse complement strand
GAGAGCTGCTGTAACATGCCAAAATAATTTCCCTCTGGGATTAATAAAGTGTTTTGAATCTTGAATCTTGAATCTATCCTGTTTATCTGATCTGTCCATTAAAACAAGTTCCACATGAAGACTTACAAGTTTAGTTTTATTAAAATAAAATAAAAAAAAACTCAGCATCATTTGAATCACAGTAAATGTAAAATGTGTTTTAACAACCACAGGAAAATCCCAGAAACACCAGTTTAATAAGTTCAGTGTAAATTAATTCTGTCTGTGGCTGCAGTGCCGCTGAGTGGCCACTAGAAGTCAGAGTCAGACTGAACATGGGACAGAAATCAGCGACTGAAACATAAAGGAGCAGTGCCACTAAAACTAATGTTACAGTCAACAGTAATAATACTACTAATAATAATACATATTATAACAACAATGATAATAACGTCTTCAGTTTTGTATTTCGTCTTTGAGACTTGACTAATTTTACACTTTCAGGAGCTCAGATGTTGGTAAAATGATTCCAGGAGTTGTCATGGAGAGTCCTTGAGAAGAACTGCGGCATCATTAAGGATCTTCCAGGCGTCCTTGAAGAGTTTTCAGAGTGTCCAGTACCTCTGTGCTCATTTTTTTACTCTCTTCTGTGTCTCTTTGTAGTACATCTGTGTTCCTGTCGTTGTACGTCTGTGTCCCTTCAAATTTGTTTTACATCTCTGTAGTACTCGTGTGTCTCTATAGTTGTGTTATATTTGTATGATTTCTGTGTTTTTCTCTTTGTAGTACTTCCATGTCACGTTGCTGTATTTCTGTGTCTCATTGTATTTATCTTTTTGTAGTACTTCTTCATTTATTTGTATTTCAGGTCTCATTGAAATACTTCTGTTTTTTGTTGTGGTTGTTCTACGTGCCTTTGTAGTTTTTCTGTGTTTCTTTGTAGTTGTTTTCATCTCTTTTTAGTACTTTTGTGTCCGCTTGTAGAAGATTTGTGTTTATTTCTAGTACCTCTGTGGTAGTTTTTAATTTTTAGTCTTTTTGTAGTACACCTGTCTTTCAATGTAGTAGTTTTATGTGTGTCTTTGTGTCTATTTATGGAGGTTCTGATATTAACAAACCATTTACCTTCTCACCAGGCACCGGGGTGGGGGGGTTCTGTTCCACGTTTGAAGCCCCACCTCTTGGCCCCCCTGACTCTACCTGTGTTTGTGTAATTCCCAAAATGTAGAACTATTCCTTTAAACAACGTGCAACAGCTTTCCCTCCGTGTTTAGTCAGATTGCCTCATATTGTCAACTGTTGCATCATTGTGTGTGATAATCACCATCATATCTCACCTTTACCTGCCAACCCCACCACACACACACAGACACACACAGAAGTGTAGAAACTCACAGAGTGTGTAATCATTAACCACAGCTCAGTGTGTGTTCATGTCCTTAAAATCGATTGAAACCACACCGCCAAAAAAAAAGCTCTGCAGCTGTACAGAATTTTTGAGCCTCATTTAGCTCCTAGTTTTGTTTTTTTCACATTTTCTGTCAGGTTTGCAGTCAGTATTTCCAGCGCGGCAGTTTTCTGATAAAGCCACTGTCCACACACACACACACACACACTGCTGGGGGACATTTAGCAGTGTTTGTCATGTACATTACTAAACAGTACATACACTATTATGTGTCTATAGATTTGTATATGTGCGTTATAAATGACAGTTTTCTCTGTATGAAAGTCAAGTTTCAGATTTTCTTCTTTGCTTTTTTTGTCATTTTCTTCCCTTCATGTGACAAACATGTTTTTCTGTGACGTGATCACTGAGTTTTATTATATTTTATTCCTAATGTTCTTATTATTGACGTACTGGGAGTAAAACGGATTTTCTTGATTTTATTTGTAACCAGCTACTAGTAATAAGTTGTAGGACTGGTGGTAACATTGCTATGATCTTGTTGATCCTCATATTCCAGCTGCAACAACTCTTAAAATGATGGTGTGGATCCACTGAACGTCCCGTCCTGAAGAACTCAGTTACTTCACTTCACCAGGTTGTGCAGACAGTTTAAAGGCTGCTGTACTGAACTGTACGTACAGTAGCAGTGTTCAAAACACAGCTGCAGAGTGCTTTACGTCTTTGTTCGGGCCCGTTCAGACGCGCTCTCTTAATCTGAACGTGAGGGTTTCATATCTCTGTCTTACTAGGTCGGAGTGCTTACTTACTTTTAAAGTAAAAGTATATACATCAGAATAGTCACAAAGTACCAAAGGTAAAAGTACTCATCATGCAGGATGACATATTAATGGATTATACTTACTGAGACAATAATGTGTGAACATCACTAATGTTGTAATGATTTTAATGAATCTGCTAAAACTGTCAGATACATGAAGTAAAAAGTAAAAGTAGGCTATCATGGAAGTACTCAAATAAAGTATCTTAACATTGTGCTTAAATAAATGTACTTAGTTACTTCCCACCTCTGAGTGTAGAGGTTTACTGTCAGAGTCAGAAATCACAAAAACTACCACAAATCCTATTAAAAACATCAGAAAGTTGAATTTCTCCCATAAAATGTCTGAAAATCAGCGTTGAACATGTTCAGTGTGTTTCAGATGGTTGTGTAATAATTCAGTATTGTACCTCACAAACACTGACGGGGAGAGTATATAAAGTACACGGGACTCACGCTGTTGTAGTAGTAGTAGAGGGACACACACACACACACACACTCCTGCTGTGCAGCTCCACGCGTGCAGCCTGGACAGCGACCAAACTGCAAACTTCAACTCAAACAAGCTGGACACTGAGTTTTTCATGTTGTTTTATTCTGTGCACGTCGCTTTCAGTTCAGATCAGGTGAACTTGATCGGAACCGTTTCCACTGAGTGGAGACCGGACCGACCACAAACAGCGGGATCCAGATCCGAGGCTGCAACTGTGTTTGTGTGTCGTTGTTGTTATTTCTGAGTGTGTCTTTGCTGGACCTGAAACTTTTACCCTCAGCGGACAAACTGCTGCGGACATGCCGGGGTTTGTGGTTTTGTTGGCCGCGTTTGCGCTCCTCTGCACCGGGCGCAGGAGATCGGCAGCTGGGCTGGAGATGCAGAACCCCGTGGCCGTGGAGAGGGGCTCACTTGTCCCGGTGAAGAGCTCCGCCGTGTCCGCGGTGGAAAGCACAACAGCCGGAGAGAAGAGCTCCGCGGTGCCCGATGTTGGGAGCTCCGGGGACGGGAACAAAGGAGCGGGGCGCGTTGGCTGTCCTGGCCGCTGTCGGTGCGAGGTGGACGGGCTGCTGCGCCGAGTGGACTGCTCGGACCTGGGGCTCCGGGAGATACCGAGCAACCTGAGCGTCTTCACATCCTACCTGTGAGTCAACACCGAGGGTTATGCGTTTCTTTAACTTTGTGCTTTTGCAACCTGTTGCTCTTAATCAACAACTGAAATTGCGCGTGCGCGTTCGTGCGTGCATTTGTGAGAAACGGGGCACCTGTCCTGTCCCGCTCTGCCTCTGTTCATCTCTGTGCGCATGTCAGGTACTGATGTTCATATGGTGGTTAGGGCGGTGTGAAGAGATTAATTTACCCTCACTGTCCAAACTAAAACTGTCCTGAGGTTCTCAGAGAGGTTCGCAGGTTTACATAAACATAAAAAAGATTCCTGGAGGACTCACAACTCAGGCGTCCTCTTTGAAGAGACATCCTTCTAGATGTTAGAAAGCATAAATGTTTGAAGACATTACTGTCTTAGTCTTAAAGGACTTAGAGTAGTATCAAGGGCTTGACAGAAGTCCCACGTATTCTCTAGTCCTTCCTTAAGTACGTTTGAGCATTTAAGAAGTTTCAAGGTTTCTAGAAAGTTCTTCTTCCAGAACCTTCTCTGTGTTCCTGGAGCATTTGAAGATGTTCCAGTAGTTCTCAAACAGGGTTCAGGCATAATTGGAGCATTTTTCTGATCTTCAGACAAGCTCTGTGATTACAAGGTCCTTACACACAGTACATGTAGGAACAGTCCTACTGAGGTTTCAAGAAGCTTGAGGAGGTTCCACTGACTCTTGACGAGGTTCCAGGAGCTTTTGAGAAGGTCACAGTGGCACTGAAATGGGTTTCTGGAACTACAGAGCTAGTAATGTTCTTGATTCTTCTTGACTGTTTTTGACAATGCTCCAGAGGTCCACTCAGTGCTAAAGATTCCTGGAGCTATTGAGAATTTGCAGATGTTTTTGCAGTATCTAAAGAAGTTCCCCAGAGGAGAATCAACTGGTACTTCAAAAGATTTCTGGAGATTTTGGTCCCACATTTACTTACATTCCAAGTGCTTCAGCGACCAGACACATTGCACATAGTCAGAGGCCGAGAGCTTGAGGTGAACGTGTGTTTGCATGATTTCTGGTAGAGAAACAATGTGAAAATGTGCAAATTCGCTTTGTTTCTCAGCAGTTCGACCCACAGGAAGACTTCCACAAGCTGGCCAATCAGAACAGAGTGGGCTGTGCACACCGGAGCGCACACAGAATGAGCCTTTTTACTCTCAAAGCCAAAGGAGCTGCTGCAATATAACACATATTTGCACTTTTTAACTTGAAAATCCCATCATCTTGGATCAGTGGAGCCCAGAATAAAATATAAACACTAAAATAAGCAGAATACGGCCACTGTAAAGTGGAATATGAGGGACTGAGCTCACAGTGTTTTGTCCAAATAAGGCTGTTCCGCCATTTATAAATACTGTGATTTATAATGTGATTTGTCCTGTGGTGCTTTAACAACTGTATCAGTGAAGTTTCAGTGTTTCTACTTGTGTTGGCAACTGTAGCCTGAGTTTAAACTCCTGCTAAAGCAAAACACTAAAATTAATTCAAATCCGTTTCACCTCACAGCAGGTGACCGGCCTCGATACAAGACGTGTTTCAGCTCTGGCAAAACCATTACGTCACGGTGCTGTGTGTGTTTTTGTGTGTGTGGAGATGGAAAACCTGCCCGTCTTGGCTGTGGTCTGAAAGTAGCACAATGTCCAGGATTTAAATTTCACTCTCATTAAAGAAAACCTTCTTCTTTTCTGAATAGCTCAATGTGTGTGTGTATGTGTGTGTGACACAGCCACAGTCGATCAAAGGTTCTTTGTGTCTTTATTAAAGCTCCAATCAATCGAATACAACAAAACATCAAGGAGTTTCAGTGTGTGTGTGTGTGTGTGTGTGTAATTTTGTGAGTCTGTGGCTGTGTCCCATCAGTGTATCTACTAGTCACCTGAATCCAGCAGGTCTTTGTTGTGATGCGTTCAGGTGATCCTCGTCAACTCATTAATGTAGTAAATGAGCAGGTCTTTGTGTTCAGGTCGTCTTGGGTCACCTCTAAAACCTTCACCTGAAGCAAACTAATTAAAAAAACGCTGTTGGCTGTTACATCTTAGTGTTTCGATGGTAAACTGGGTAAATGTTTGTTGTTGGTGAGTAAATCCAAAACCTTTGGTTTCTGACCTTTTTTTGCTTGTGAAAGAGACACGGTTGCATCGTTTTGTGTGTCTTGCACCTTGTGCTGGTGGTTTTACTTTACTTACTTTACTTTACTTGGCAGACGTTTGCGTCCATGCTTCGTTGTTTTGTGTCTTTGTTTTCATTTTCGGTTTCTTCGCAGTGGTTTTGAGACTATTTGTGGTGTATTTGGATCTCTATAGTGATTTTCCATGTGTTTGTGGTCATTTTGAGTTGGTTTGTGGTGGTTCTGTATCTAATCTGGTTTTATCTCTGTTTGTGGTGGTTTATTGACTTATTGTAGTTGGTTTGTGTCTCATGGAGGCAGTTTTCCTCTTTCTAGTCTTTTAACTGACCTTTGTGACTATGACCAGAGCACTGCTACAAAGTGGATCAGTCACCGTTGTTGTTGACTTGTAGTTGCACTTCTGGGGAGGTTTAAGTCAGGCTAAAAAGCTATATGGTGCCCATGACGTACCTGTAGCAAAGATTTGATGCGTAAATCAACCTTAAAGATCACGGATTAACACATGTATTTTGTTTCGTTAGAGAAACGTAAAAATGCGTATCGACCAGCGTGTCCATCTGCCTAGCATCTCTGGCTACAGTTACCACACGAGCTGACCACAAACTTTTGTTTTCACGTTTGTTTGTGTACACATGAAACAGTCCTCACTGTCATGAATATTTGTGCTTTCTGGTCCATTGTTAGAACCTTTAACTACTTTCTGAGAAACTTAAACAGTAACTGATCTCAGACAGACGGACATCAGGGAGAGTCAGTTTACAATCTCCTTGTGTCTGTCTGTCTGTTCGACCACCATCACTCTGAATGCTGCCATCTGTCAGTGCCTTTGTGTGTGTGTGTGTGTGTGTGTGTGTGTGTGTACACTAGCTGCATGCCTAAGCAGAGCTGTCTAAAGTCTCAATGGGTCTGTAAGTCTCTATTCTACCTCTGACTGACAGCAGGAGCACAGGAATGCATTTAGCCTCAGTGCGATGAATAAACTGATGTACATATGAAGGATTTCTACAGACACACCCCCTTTGGCAGCTATACTGGACGTCCTGAGCTCTGTCACCAGCTGAACTGATGATTTCATTTTTGATCTTTTACTCAAAGAGATAACATTGACCCAAAATGAACAAATCAGTGTTTTCTACTGGTATTTTTGCAGGTTTAGTACAAATTGAGTTTAGACTGGTATCCACTGACTCATACTCATCAGTTACCAAACCGGCCGCTTTGAACCATAGGCAGTGTAAAAAAAACAGTTCTAGGTTTAGACATTGTTTAGCTCTACAAACCCAGTCGTACACACTCGACTCAGCTTCTCACTTCCCATCACCAAGGATGGCGCAAACATCCAAACTCCATTGTTAAAAGTCGTCACCTCAGCTATGCAAACTTGAGATGGTTGAAACCTTAGTGAACATTTCCAGTATAGTTCCACAGATGTCATGTCTTTCTGGTGGGTTGAACCATGGCTACGTGGTTGACCACAGAGAGGGGCTGGTCGGCATCTGTAATTTCCTGTAGCTCCCAGTGAAACGTCTCTCATTGTTGGAAAGTATTCTCTGACTGTGAGGGATCGAGCTGGAAGGCAAGAAGAGCCACAGGTAGGTTTTCTAAAAAACAGGGTTTTATTTACCCAAAAATGAGAAAAATAACTAACAGCAATACACAAGAAAATACTGGGCCCATAAAAGAGGTCAAATGAATATAACTAGACTGAAACAATTAACAGCAAACTGAATAGAACCCTACTGTAAAACAAACAAACTGCCCTACTGAACTAAACACAAAGGTGGGTATATATGCTGGCTGATCAGGCCATTTTGTAATCAGAGGGAAGACAGAAACAAACATTACTATATAAACAATAAGTACAAACAAAACTAAACAGATGGTCTCTCAGTTTACAAAACCTAAATCTTAATTCAGAACAAAAACTACAGTATATACATAATATAATCTAAAGAAATAAGCAATTTCAAAACAAGGAAATCCCATTCCCCCCTGTTCAGTTTGAGCTGTTGGTCTGGTCCTATGCTTCAGCTTCTCTATACAATCACCCTCTGCCACCTCCTTTACCACACCAGGAAGGAACTTGAAATCAGGTAACTCAAAGATAAAGATAAATTAATTAATATCAAATAAGCAAAAACTATGTGACAACAGTGTTCACTAAATGTGTGCGCTTTCATTTAGTGAACATTGCCGTAACTAATAAAGTAAATTCTAAACTAAACAAAATGTGTGTTTTATTCACTTAAAATGTTTGTGAATAAAGACAACTACACATGTGCTCATGATGTGGGTGAGTGTAGACTTAAACCTGTCCTTGTGTGGCTGTGGATACGGCCATCACACCGACGTTTGCTGTTGGAAACCTTATCATTTCTGTTGCGATGCTACCCAAAGACAGTACGCAGCACATAAGCAAGCGTATGAGACGTTACATACAGTGTCGCATTTAGCAAACAAAAAGTTTTTAAAGAAGTAGAATAAATCCAGAAATGAAAATGAGCATAAAGCCGGTGTAAACAAATCACTCAATTGCTGCACGAACACAGCGGGAACAAAACGTCAAAGACCTGTTCATATTTTCTAATCTCGACTGTGTCTTCTCCTTCGTTGCTGTCTTCTTCTTTCCGTTTCAGCAGCTTGATGCCCAGCTGAGCACTGCTCAGATTTGGTGGAGGTGTGCACGTCGGCCCCTCTGCCCATGGTTTCCAAAAACAAAAGTCTAATTCTGCCTTCCGCTCCCACCATTTAGAACATAGCCAAATAAAAGTAAATAAAAATCAGCATCTGATTGACTTAATTTGAATTAAGTAATTACTATTTTAATTTGAGGACTTGTGCTTTTTGTTCTCTATCTATTACTAAATAACAGACACGTTTCTGATGAAGACAGAAAGGCAGGAAGACTGACAGGTGAGCCTCCTGACCTCTCTCATGACCTCAGACAGGTAGTCTTTTTACCTGTACAGGATGTTTGGATGTTTAGTCTAATGGCGCCTGAGTGTGAGAGACTGTTGAGCTTCGTTAAGGTTCAGTTGAGCTCAACTGTCATCAAGTGCTGCTGTTGGACGCCACGGTCCACCACACACACACACACACACAGGCAGTCCAAACATCACAGACAGGTAAATGGACTACCTGTGTCTACCTGTGTCTACCTGTGTCTACCTGTGTCTGCTGTGAGGTTATGAGAGAGGTCAGACAGACACTATAGAGCTGTACAATGTAGAAACGTCTGAATGTTTACCTGCCTGAGGCTGCAACCAGAATGTTTATTCTGTAACATGTAACAGAAAATGATCAAAATTGTGAGTTATACGCTTCCACAGCCTAAGATGGCAACTTGAAACCGTCTGACAATCTTAAACCAACACAAAACCAACAAAGCAGGACGTGAAAGACAGTGAAACTGGAGAATTTCTGGAACTTTGACTTAATACATGATTTAATCATTTATCAAAATTGGTGCTTATTACTTTGCTGATTATCGTATTTTTAAATGTTGAATTGTTCTAAAATTAGAGCATCAAGTCCTGTTTTCTTTCTCTTCTGTTCTTTGTTTCAATGTTGATGGAGCTCATAACAAAACCACTTAGACAGATGGTTCCTTTTCCCCCCAAACATAATTAAATGATAGTTTTATTTTTGAGCTCATAATTCACACCAAAGCCAAATCATCTACAGCTTTAGATTTAGAATTTGATTCTGATATGAGATCATGTAATACTTAACGTTGTGACCTTAAAATACCGGGATTATTAAATCATAAGTTCTTCACTAGCCCAATAGTTATTTTGACCACTTAAATGGTGACTTCTCTGATTTTCAGCTTCTCTCCTGTGGTTCTGATCTGTGGAGTCCATGTAGACTGTATAAACTGGACTAAACATCCTTCTGTCTTTCTTATATTAACATTTCTCTCAGTTTTTCCATCTAGTTTTTCCACACCTGGTAAAAAATGATTGGAAAATGGAAATCAAGCAGCTATTACTAAACACTGAAGATGGATAACGTGATAATCAGATTAAAAGATTACTCTTGGGAATTGATCAAAAACTGATAAAGTTACAAACATGTTAACAATTTATTTATCTCAACATAGTGATATCTTAATCTATTTGACGACATTATAAAGTAATGGTCGTCTCTAATCCCTTTCTGCAGCCGTGGATGTTTAAAACCAACAGTGTCGACTGTTTGTTTGCAGTAAAACACATCAGATCTGTGGTATCTCTTTCTTTGGGAGCAGACAGCACAGACTGACAGGACAGATCGGGGAATACACCCCCCGCGTTCACTCACCCCGGGGGGCCCCCACTGACCCACCCCCGAAACCCTGAAAGAAAGACAGAAAGAAAGAGCAAAAGACTACAAAAACAGAGAAAGGCCTCGCTGTCACACTACGCCTCCAAACTACACAACTCTCTTTTCTTTCTTTCCTCAGAGTTTGTCTTTCTGTGGACATCAGACATTTGAATAATCGTCTGATATCCATCAGTTCGAGCCTGGGGAGACAGAAAAAAGACAACAACACATAAAAAGCTTCGTCCAAGTCATTACAGGAAAAAAAAACACACCCACAACATGGTTAATGTATTCGTCTTTTCTTTCATCCCTCTGTCCTCCCTGTTCTTCATACATGCCTCTTTTTCTTCTCAGTCCACATAAAAAATCAGTTCAAGGACCTAAACTTGTAAAAATAAAATGGTTCCTTATTGGAACTTAAACTTATGTCTCTTTCTCTTTCTTGAAATTTTACTTTTTCCTCAGTTACATACTGTTTATAAACTCAAAATATTATGTTTTCCCTCTAAACTTTATTTTAATAAAATACAAATATTTTAATGGAATTTTTTTAAAAAATAAATATATCTTAATGTTCTTGTTGTAATATTTAAAACATAGGTTTAAACACTCCCCAAAATATAAGTACATTTGTGACTTAACTCACAAAATAACCTGAAAAACATTTATAAAAATATTTCAAAATAAAACCTTTTCCTTATACATATTTGTCTATGTAGTAAAACAACTGTAACTTTGAACATTTTTATAATACTTAAAAAAAAATAATATATATATATATATCCAGGATATGATTCTCTCATAATCTAACATTTTATGTAATTTTATTAAAATGTTTAGAGTTAGGAAGCAGTGAACATCAGGACGTCTGAGCATCAGTTGTTCCTACACAATGAGGTCATATGAAGTCATATATTTTATTCAGAGGGGTAATCAGTGCTGAGTATTTACTTATTGTTAAACTACAACCATCATCTTCATCTTCTTCTTCTTCACATGAAACAGCCCCCATCTCAGCACAGAATCATATCAAAACATTCAACACATGCTGTTCTTCCACCACTGAGCCGTGTGAACATGTCGCATGATGCATGAAGTCATTTCAGTCTATCCACAGTATTTAAGTCAAATATAAACTCTAACAAAATGATCTTTAGCTTTATTTTAGTGTTTGTTGTTCACTTGTATTGTATTTTTTTCAGTTGAGGTGCAGGACGAAAACACGTCACTTTACTCTTCTTTAATTTATCAAACTTTATTCACCAAACGTTTTCCTCCACCAGTTTTTCCTGTTGTTAGTATTTTGATGTGTGGTCATTATGTTTTCAGAGCAACAGGACTGTGAACACTGAGATCACTGTAACTGGCTTCTCAGACTTGGGCACTGGGCAACAGGTGTGCCATACAGACTGACTGTCTGATGTTGATCTGATCTTTTCAATTCATTGATTAAACAAAGAAGTGTGTGAAAATGCTGATTAAGGAAAGCCCAAGCTATGCTAAGCTATCTAATCTAACATTAGCTACATAATCCAACACCAGCTAAGAGCTCTCATACGGCCAGAATCATCGTTTAGTTGTAAGAGCGCCTCCACGTACGGAGGCAGGCCATGCACTTACACATCAGGCGCCACAATGGCGGCTGCTGTCTCGTAGAATGGGATCAAAATGGCGGCTGGTAACACTTATTTTCACTCTAAACGGTCAAAAACACTGGACAACAACTGTGCAAACAATACAGTTTGGTCGTGATTAGGCATAAAGACGCCTGCGTTAGATTTAGACTCTAAATAAACCAAAACGTGTTGCTTTTTGTGATGAACGTTTATGTTAAGATACGTGACCTCGTGTAGAGAACATTACCGAGCGTCAGTCTGGGTAATGAACAAGTCACTGTCTACTCACATGTACATACATGTATAGTTTAGAGTGTTTAGAGTTAATGAATGAAGTCTGCTTTCAAGCACAGTAATACAAACCTGAATGTGTGTGTGTGTTACAGCAGTAAAACCCAATCAGCCGTAACACTGTTAGTCTGGTCAGAGTAAAGGAACATTCTGCAAAAATAAGTCTAAACAAACTTTCTCTGTGTGACTGGACTACCTGTCGACAATGTTGTAAAGCGAAACACACTCACAGACATTAACCGGCTTTATGGAGTGTTGAGAAAGTTTCTTAACAACCGGTACATTCAACCTGCAGACACACCCTCAGTGTGCTGGAGACAGAGACAGTCTGTCTCGGTTTCCTTTCAGACCCGAGCCCTCCTGAGTGGAAAGACGCTACCTGCTGATAGTTATCAGACACACAGAAAATAGACAGGGTCAGATAAGGGAAAGAAAAGAGAGAATGTCATGGCTGCACAAAACATAACATACAAATGATGCCTCTGTCTCCGAGCCAATCAGAAACACTGATGTCACCTTGTTTTGACTTTTACCTGAACATCACTTTTGAGCCAAGTCTATTTTTATGAAACTAAATCTTTATTGGCCAGAATGTCCGCTGCAGTCCTCAAACACGAAACTGCAAATATCTGGGTATTTTCAGAGTTTTAAAAGTAGATTAAACTGCTGACACGACATGTTCATTAGTCATGTGGTCATTTACCAGGAAGTGTGGCGCATATTTATTGCACACTTGACAAATTATGGGAAAAACCTAAACAGTGATCTTATCAGGTGAGATTTGATCAGTATGAAAACAATGTGAATTACATGTAATAATCTTTGCAGGGCTGCAACTAACAGTTATTTTTGTTCTCTATGAATCTACCTGTCGTCTCCGTTCATTGTTTTGTCAGAAAGGTCAGAAAATTATTGTAAATCCAAAGATATTTAGTTTAGTATCATATATTAGGAGGGTGAAAAGCTCATTTTAAAAACATTGTCACCAGATTTCAACCCACATGAACTATGGGGGATTTTGGAGCCGTGTTTCTCAAACGTGTGGACATACACACATACAAAGACTGTTTGTGCAGGCGAACAGTTTGAAGTCAATTTAAAAATCGAGTTCATTCGATAAGACGAGGTTTGAAACCACAGCTTGTTGTCAACAGTTTGTGTTTCTCCTTTTCCGTTGCATAGAGCTCTGTACCTCAACCAAAGTCAACTGGATAAACTGGAACCCGGACTGTGACCCAGACCTCTTCAGGGTCTGAGTGAGAGCAAATCGTAGCAGCAGGCTCATCGTCTGCTGAGTGAACCGTGGTGTCACAGTCACACGTTTCTCTGTCACATACAGGTGTAATGATCTACTCGCTGTTGTTTATCTTTTAGAAAAATGACTCCACAGACACAGGAGAATCTGAGTCCGGGAGCACTGAAGCTGCTCTGGTGGCTCATTAAGACTCTTGTATCTTTAATCGTTCAACCATCTGTAGATGCACAGACACAGATACTGTACAGGATGATCCACATGTTGCAGGAAGCTTGGTAGAGGTCAGCGAAAGTCCTGAGCAGAGGAGGGAAACCTGGTTCAATCCTTGATTCGTCTCTTTCTTTTCTTGCTTTCTCTCTTTCCAGTAACTTCCACTCCCGCCTTGTTTCTCACTCGGGTGTGTGTTGACTCGTTCCTTTCACCAGGTCTTTGAAAGAGGCGTGAAGTCCCGTGTGTGTGTGTGTGTGTGTGTGTCCTACCTGGGTCCTGAGTAGATGCTTTGTCAGACTTAATGTTTTTATATGTGAAAGTGTGTGTGTGTGTGTGTGTGTGATGAATGGTCTCTGTGTCTGAACACACCACCGTCTCTGTGGCCGTTTTATGAACTTTTTCTCTTTAATAATTCATGAGTGATTAAAGCAGTATTTATATTTCTGTTCATGTCATTTCTAGTAAAAACAACTGCTGTTACACTACAAACATAAAGTGTATAATAACTACTTTATGACTTTTGATTGATTTATTTGTCACTTTACTTTAAATCAAGGTGTGTCTGGAGTGTGGAGAGACCTTACTGATCACTTCTCTCTCTCTTTTTGTTTGTAGTGACCTCAGTATGAATAATCTGACTGTGTTGTCCAGCGGAGGTTTGTCCAGCCTGCACTTCCTGGAGGAGCTGTGAGTCACACACACACACATGTTGGTCTGTGACCCTCATCTGAACCCAAAACTAAACCTAAGACTCAACCCGCAAACAGCACTTTGCAGTTGTGAGGACACAGACACACACACACACACACACACACATACCTTGCTGATGTGTCATCATTTACAGTTTCACGGTTAAAGAGGTGACATCAGTTTCTGATCTCAGCACCTGCTGAAATTCCAGGAGTCTTTGTGTGTGTGTGTGTGAAGCTGTAAGATTGTCAGGTCGATCACGTAAAAGCTACAACATAAAGAGAGGCTTCAGAAAAGAAGATTTTTAACTTACAGTACGTAAAAGTGGTAAAAACCACAGTGTAGAAATCCTCTAAGCTGCTTTTGCAGTTTCACTGGCTTGTGGGGTTTTGTTGTCGTGGACATTTTGGGGGTTGAGTGTGTTGTCCAGTGACACTGTGACATATGGCCAGGAGGAGACAGCTCCCAGAAACATCTGAGTGTTCACATGGATCCACATGGTGTAAATTTCATCGTCTGCCTAGTTCCTTAAGGATTCGTGTGGTCTGTCTGTTCTCTGAGCGCAACAACTGTGCATGTACCAGGCACATAAACTAGACCCCTGTTCTGTATCGTTTATTATCGATCAAACACACTTTTCTTTCTTACTTTTTTATGTTGTTTGGCCAAACACAACAATCAGAGAAGTTCTTCGTGTTGCCAGGTTTGTGCCTGTAAACGCCCGACTGTAGTATGATTAAAAGTCCATCAGAGGACAAGTGGAAACTATAAACATGTCCGAATGTTTCGTATCACAAACAACTTACAGTATGTGGTCTTTTATTTACTGACGTGTTCGTTAGGCAGATGTTGTATCATGTAAATGAGACATGTGCATGAACTGTGGGTGATACTTAATGTCTGAAGTGAGGGTGTCAGAGCGGGCGAGGAGCTCAGGTATCTGTGAGGATACAATATGCAATATTATCTCTCTTCACCTGTCCAAGGCTGGATTACCAACTGGACAAAGCAGGCCCAGGGTCCAGTGATGCCAAAAGCCTCCGGTTTATTCCATATCAGTAGGTTTTAAAATAAATTGCTGGAAATTTGCACCATAATGTGACATAATGTCATTTTAAGATTTTACTTTTACATATTTGTTTTAAAGTTGTGTTTGATGCCTTAAAATGTCCCATGTCACAGAAAACGTTCTTCTAGGACAGACACACAAAAAGAGCCACGTACAAAACAGATCTTTATAACTGATTATGTCAACTGAATAATAACTAATCAGGGGGGGTCCGTACAGAGCCCGGGAGCAGGTGAGTCCGGCCGTGCACCAAGCAGCAGCGTCACCTCATGTACGAACACTTTGATGCAGAGACACTGATGGACGAAGTGAAAACACAGCTGACCTCACGGAGACCTGAACATGACTCTGACTGCTGTCCTGCTCGGCTGCCAGCTCTCTGTGTTTATATGTGTGTGTGTGATATTTGTCACGACGGTGTGAGAAACGTCACCTCGGTGATAGGACACCGCAGCGGTGCATGCTGGGTACATGCAGACTGGCTGAACTCTGCGTGGCCTTGGAAAAACACTCTGACGTGGAAGACGCATTACACCTCATTTATACAAATTAAATTACACACACGAACACATCCATCAATCATTAAGATCCAGTAATAAAATACTCTTTTCCTTTTGCAACTTGAAGTATGTTTTCATGCTAATACTTGCTAAAACTTTTACATAAGTATAGTTTGCAATGCAGGACTTTTACTGCTAACAGAGTATTTCGACACATTGGTAATGATACTTTTACACAAGTACAATGTTATTCATACTTTAAGCTGTTAAAAATAGCATAATTTATTTATTATTTATTTTATATGTATTTACTGATTTTTTTTAATTTCTCATATTGTTGATATGATCTACTAAATTCATGTTAGGGGCCCCATTAGGGTCCTATAGCATAAACTAAGGTCAACTGCAACTGTGGGGGAGGAGGTAGGGCGATTGGCAGTAGTCTACGAACCCCAGGAAGTGGTGGTTTACTTCCCGGTTCCTTCCGATTCCTGGTCACATGACAAAGTGTCCCTGAACCCTGAACCCTTGGCACCTCAAGGGGGCAGCCTGTCAGGAAGAATTTCCCCAAGGGGATCAATGAAGTGCCAATTAAAAATTTAAATTTTTTATAATTAATGATACTAAATTAAATTTTTTGATTGATAACTAAAAAACAGCAAATCAATACTAAACCAAACATAACTGACCTAATTGCTGACAGAGAGGGGGTAAATAAATGTTGCAGCTTTTGGCATGAATTTTTGCAGGAACTCTTCTTTTTAGTTAAATTTACTCTTACATGTCTTTTATAATCTATGGATGCAAAGTGTATATCTGGCACTACATAAAAAAATAATAATGCAATTAAATCAGTTTTGCTGCTAATCTTTGACATAGCCAATATCACCAATGCCCCACCGCCCTACTATTTATTATATGGAAAATAATTCACTTTTTGTTTGTTTTTCTGGTAATAAATAATTAATCATTCAAAGAATTAAATGTTTAAAATCCTGAACATGATAGAATGTTTGATTGTTTTGAGCAGGTGGAAGTTGTTTAAGGGATGAAAAAAATGTCGAACAAATATTAATGTACGATGAGTTTATAGCAGTTTTTTGTACGTGTACACATGGTGTCCTAAGGGTAGTAAAATTGAGGAGGGCACAAGGGTTAAATAACAACTTCATATCTACTGTCAGATCTGCCGAAGGAAGCAGGCTGAGATTGGTGAAGTTGCCCTTTAAAGGATAAGGCCTGTGATTTTCTATATTTTTGTCAGCAGAAACCGATTTTAGCTTATTCATCTGAGTCATTATTGTAAAAAAAAACACAACAGTCATGTTTCGTGACCGTAGTATTTTTTTTTCAGAGCAGGAAAAGATTCAAGTAAAGTCCTGTGGTACGGTGGTCCATTAGGCGCAATATCAAAAATATTTTTCACATTTTTTCATCCAAGCTTACATACAGTGTATTTTACTAACGGACAAAAACATGGATGACAACAATTTTGACATTTTTGGGCCACCGTCCTTTGAGCTCGTTTTTTGAAAAAAATACTATGGTCACATTCACACACGGCTGATAACCACCGGCCTTTTCCTTTAAGTAAAAGTAGTGTAAACATAGATAAAAAATAAAATATATATATATTCATAATTATATTATATTCATAAAAACTTAACTTCAGTAAAAGTAAAACTCATAAGTGAAAGTATGGACTATGAATACAGGTGTTTTATTTCGATTCCTTATGTAGTAACGATACTACAGTAGAAGACCTGAGTACTTCTTCCACCACTGTCCATAGTAACTTTCATGCTGGAACATGATGATCCTCACTTCAGCCCTTTGTCTCTCTCTCTCTCTCTCTCTCTCTCTCTCTCTGTCTCTCAGGCGTTTGGCGGGAAACGATCTGTCGTTCATCCCCAGAGGAGCGTTCACCGGCCTCTACAACCTCAAAGTGCTGTAAGTTTATAACACACACATTTGTCTTTCTGTACTGTACTGCACTGAACACTGAACTGAACACATAATGATTTTCCAGCGGCTCTTAACTTAATCCAACTCTAACATGAACCTGAACAAACCAAGACTTAACCTTCAAAAAACCCTTTGAAGCTGTAGAAAACATTCTCACAAGGCACAAATGTCGTCTCAACGGTAGTTTAAAAACTGCTATTGGTCCCATAATGACAACAACAAAAGCTCGCACACGCACACTGTAATAATGTGTGGTTTACTGGTGCTAATCATTCACAGACGCTTTGAAGATTTCATGTGTCTCAGTTTAATAAAAAGTTTGAAACACTTCTGTTCACACTGATGTTTCACATCCCTCTGTTATTTTACTGTACACAAAGGTACTGCTTCTACAGTATATCTACTACTGTGACGTCTTGATAAGTCCTACAGCTGCACTGTAAAAACTGCAGCTTGTATTTGGTGTCATAAATTGTCTGGTCTTTGAATAGAATTAATTGAACATAACAAAATCTAACTCATCACTTCAACAAAAATGACTGTATTGAAAAAGTACTGAATAAATGACTTAATCAAGGAAAACAGGAAAACAAATGTGACCGTGTTCATCTGTGACAATAAGTTACATAAATACATCTTTGTTATTTACTCAATGTATTGGTTCAAAATTATTCACAAATTATCAGCAAAATACTGTGGTGAATTTTCTCTGTTTTTGCATAAATGTGCCTAAAACATGATCACAGAAGTTGTAAAACCAGGGAAAAGGAACCAAATAAAAAAAATGAGAGAAAAAATGTGGAAAATGAAATGAAACCTGATACCTGGAACCAGCCAGGACGAACTTTTGAGTGACAGGAGTGAGCGTTCGCAGTGCGCAGTTTTTGGATGTAAACCAGAACGTGGAGCTTCTTTCCACTATTTACCAAAAGAAAGATTCCGTCATGCGGCAGCAATGGCAAAAATTTATTTGAAGACGTTGTGATCACGCACCTAATGATGACTTTGACTCTGCAGCAAACATTTCAGCCAGGAGTCTTTCCTAAAACATCTGCCAAACGCTGGTTTTGATGAAAAACAGACTCCTCATCTTAGTCTGGTTCCGGCTGAGGCTCAAACATATACGGCTGAATATCTCTATTATCTTTATCTTATTGTCCTACACACAGTATTTTTCACCGGTGTAGCGGGCGAAGCGGCTGTGGTGGGTGGAGCCATGAGGCAGAGTTCATTTGCATATAATGAATATTCATTGATCCTGGAATTTACAATGAGGGAGACAATCCACACCTCTTTCCAGACCTTTTTCAGGGGTTACTGAACTTTTTTGTGAAAAGAAAACTGTCAAACAAGAAGTTTTTCACAGCAGAATGTTTCTTCATAAAATGTGACCAGAGTGGGACTTTAAACTCCTTCACTTGGGGCAATGGTTCATTCCCAACCTGAAGAGAGCAGTCCATCGTTTGCCGGCAGAGATGACCTCAGAAATGCCTGGAGGGAATTTCATAACATCTGGCTCAAACATCCACTTGGGCACATAGAAAAACTTATTAGAGTTTGGACAGACGTGTGTAAACTACAACTTCTCTGGTTGGCGAAGGCAAACAACCACAATGTTGTAATATTTGGGCCTTCAACATACGGTGTTGCTGTTTTGTGCTCATGTTCTGTTTAACATTACTGTAATCATATTAACATTATGAACATCATTTGCTATTATAAACAGGTTTTATTCCTTTGTTGATATTTTTTTCTTCCTGCAATTTGTTTATTGATAGGATGCTTCAGAACAACCAGCTGCTCTCTGTTCCCGCCGAGGCCTTCAACAACCTGCATAACCTGCAGTCACTGTGAGACACACACACTGACACTCCAACCACAACCATAGAAAGACATTCACACACACACACACTCATCTTTTTGTCTGGTTTTACTCTTTGGTGGAAAGGAATCTTCAGTCTCACACTGCACCGGTATATCAATGTATGTAGTCCAGACACAGTTCTCTCCGTCTGATAACACACAGTAATTACACTGTAACTGTACCTGTGTGCACAGATAAGGGCATAAGAATGGAGACGTCTGAGGTCCCATCCTTCTCTTCTATCTCTCTGTGTGAACAGAGGAGGTATTGTCAGGACAGACAGACAGCTCTCTTTGTACCTACAGAACATGGATGTTAATGTCACACAACATGAAGAAGACCTGAAAAGTCATGCTTGTGTTTTACATACCTGAGGTGAACTTTGTGTTACTTTACATTATCATATGGGGAACTGGTGGTTTAGTTCTGTATTTCCATAAGGTTATGGACTGAGAGACAGATTTTAAAAAACAGAGTGCAACATCCTGCTCTGAAAAAAGCTTCAGACCTGATGCACTGACCTGTGTGGCACAGGAAACTAGCAGGGGTTTAACATGTTGGTCTGTTTTATCAGAAACACGAGGAGGGTGAGAGAGAGAGGAAAAAACAAATACATGCAAATTTACAGAAGCTCAGCACCACAACAGAAAAGGGCAGCAGTAAAACAACTGGTTATATTCCACAAAAATCTCTGTTTCCTGCAGTTAAAGTCTTGAAGCAGCCAGTTATTAAGGAGGGCTGTTTTATTATTTTACATCCACTTACAGAAATAATGTGGCGGCTGCAAAGTTTTTCAGAAGCCAATCACTGATCTTTTTATTGCAGCAGGAGACACTTCTTCTGAGCTCCATGACATCACCGACATATGCAACATGCATCGAAATAACCCAGCATCAGGTCTAATTTATGATCTATGCAAATGAAACTGCAGCTGGGCTCATTTACATCTGTAGTTATAGTAAATATCACAAAATAAGAAATGAGGGTTATTTGTAACATGTGAGAGGCAGTTGAGTTAAATTTTATAATTTAGACAGAGGCACTGTTGGAAGTTAGGAAGTGAAAGCTTTAAAGAAACCCTGAGTTCTGTGCAGAGTTCTAAAGAGGATTCCAGAAACAGCGAGTGTTGTGACTTGGACACATCATCACTGATGAATCCAGGGTTATGAGGTGACCCAGATGGGGGTGTTCAGTCTTGTGTCCACATAGCGTGACCCTCTTCATCCACAGCCACCTATACACCTTTTATTCAGTACTGATGATGTTCTTGGTGGCCCTTCATTACTACACTCCTCATTACAAGGAGACTTAGAGTCCAATTTGAAGACTGCCCTGCAAAGCCCCTGCAGCCGATGTCAGTAGGCTCGTAGCAGACCTTCCACCCGTGCCTTCCACATTCCTCTGCCAGTTTGACATATTTGGCCTTCTTATGCTGTTGCGGCTCCTATATCCTGTCTTCCCAGGGGACAGTGAGTTCCAGCAACAACTTGCTTAGAACACTCATATGTTGGGACCAAATCTGCATCTTTCTTGCAACATTCTCCAGAATGGAGACACCATTCATCACATTAACAATTCACAGGACTTTGTCAACAAGGTTCATAACCTTAAACTGGACAAAGATGAAACTATGGTATCTTATGATGTCACCTC
>JAUMHL010000016.1:16904640-16914979 GCA_032362345.1 Sandelia bainsii | reverse complement strand
CAAGTCCAGTTGCCATTAAAAAACCGTTTTTTTGAGATAACCATGACCTGGATGACTGAGAATCTTCACAGATATTCTCCAGAAACGTCAGCTGCTTCCCTGGATTCACCTGCAGCCTCAAGCTGAGCCTACCAACCTAGATCAGGCCCCGAGCTCCACCTGAGGTTTTCCACTCGCCCTAACAAAGGAGATGTTGCTCCTTGCTGTGGGCTGATGTTTTCTCTGTTGGATTCCAGAGGGCGTCATGATGCCACCTGTACCTTCCCTCTCTAAAAGCTTGCAGGTACAGTGGCCAGACCCCAGCAATGCATGCTGGGCAGGCTATGTAGGACATCTTTCACTGCATGGATCAGAAACTTGAGTCTAGCTCTGGTGAATTTAAATTCCTCTGTCAGATCAGTAAAAGGAAGCTGCAGTTTGTTTGTGTGTCCATAAAGAACAATGCTGTTAGTCTGTTTGGTACGTGAAGACACTGGCTCATATTTTGCTCTTGTCCTCCACGATGGTCACTGGGACCTCGTATCAGTAGAGGCCAGAGAAGTTTTGGCTGGATGCCATGAAAAAATGTGTGTTACTCCATCTTCTCTTTTGTTATCTACTTGTTTATAATCTTCTCCACAGCGTGAAGGAATTATTATGGTTCCTACAGATTGTATTGATGTTGCTGAGAATGACAACATAGGAAACTAATCTGCTGCATTAAGGAAAATCACTTGTGTGTAGCTGCTTCGTGAGCTGTGGCACGGACTGAAACACAAACTCCTCTCAGCAATAAGTCTGTGCTCATTAAAATACCTTCACTTGGCCCAAGAGTTCGTTGGCTGGTTGAGTGGTACTCGAGCAGCCGCCGATCATTCCTCCGTGCTGCTCAAACACTTGATCTCTAACGTTCCTCTTAAAGAGCTTCAAAGGAAACAACAGTGTTTTACAGCCTATAAGAACAGTTCATAAAAGCTTTTTCAAATGTTTTCTGATGATTTTGATTCCACACTTGAAAAGAAAAACACATGAAGCAAAATAAAGCAGAGTGAAAAATATAAATGACCAGATCGAAAGAAGAAGAAAGACTCCTGCACGTTGACTCACTAAATTTACATTTTTGTCTATTTGTTTTATGTCACTTTTTACAATCTGAACAAAAAAGCCAAACATTTAGCATTAAGGTGGAAATTTAATCATGTGTCGAAAGAGACAACATGACGTGTTTGTCTGTACTTGTGACTTAGATGAAAGTCAGATCATATTTTATGACCAGTTATTGTAGAAAACCAGCTCATTCACTTACGTTTTCTACATCAACCTTGTGTCTAACCTGTGTGATCCTCTGTACTCGATGCAGTGTCCTACACTGAGTTTCATTCTTTTGTTTTCCATGCAAACGCTGAGAAAAGTTTCACTGTTCCTGAGGCTCCACCAATTGTGTCATCATCTCACATTCTCTTGAATATATTTGCTGATAGAAACATTCACACGATTCACATTTTATTTTGCCAAAATGTCAAAACACTTTAATAGACACACAGCTGACATAAATATTTGGACGGTGACACAGTTTTCATTCTTTTAGTTGACAGATTGTGTCATTTCAAATCCACTGTGGTGATATTCAGAGCCAAATACTTATGAACCTGAGTGAACTTGTAAACTCACACTCGGCTTATCTCTCTGTAGCCGTCTGGATGCCAATCACATCTCCAGCGTTCCCGCTGGCTGTTTCTCCGGCATGCGCTCGCTCCGTCACCTGTGGTTGGACGATAACGCTCTGACGGAGGTTCCGACAGAGGCTCTGAGCGACCTGCCCGCCCTGCAGGCCATGACACTTGCCCTCAACCACATCAGCCACATCCCTGACCACGCCTTCAGCAAGCTGGGCCGCCTGGTGGTGCTGTACGTACACATGAACACAGAAAAACACACACTTGCAGATATTTGAAAAGTCGAAAATGTGCAGAGATTGAACAAATCCAGTCACTTTATTACACCGTGTGTAGATCCTGGTCCTGTTCTGAAGTTTCCTCACAAATTAATACCAAACACAATGTAGTGAAGCATAAATAAATGTCCTTAAAGTGCAAATCGTGCTGTCTAGTGTTATATATGAGTGAGAATCTGCACATCAGCCACATTTTTCATTCACGAACAAGTTAACAAACCAAACTTCAGATGCATTTTTCCTATCTGTGAACTACGTTTCACCACCTCATCAGGAACAAACAGGTCACAGTTTATTGGTTGTTTGGTGCCTTTGTTTCCTACATTAAAGATAAAAACTGGTTTGAGATGAAAAGAAAGGAGTTACGTGAGTTGATAATCACCACCTTCATCTGATTTGTCCCCATTAAATCACACTGAAACACATTCAACGTCTCTGTTTGAGGAGAGTTTTATTGAATCACCTGGAGCGTTCAGACACACTTTGCACACTTTGCTTTTCTGCTTTTTCTTCTCTGTTAATAATTTTTGAAGAGAAGCAGCTTGAAAGGAGAGAAAAGTTGATAAGATGAAGATATGGAATAAAAAGCATTACTGGAAGAAATTATGATGGATAAAGATTAAAAAATGAAGTAAAAATAACTGCAAGAAGAGGACATGCTAGAATAAGAAGGAAACTAAATAAGAGGATGTGTGGAGGGAAAAGTTAGTTTCATTACAGCGTGATTGTCATTAACCAATTAATGAAGAAATCAATGAGGAAGGATGATAGTGATGGAGATACCACACATCGCCTTCAGCTTTCTACTTCTCTGCTTCTCTGTTACTCTCACACACAGTACATTTGTTCAGTTTCTGCAGCACTGAAGTAGAATATGAACTTCAGCATCTTATAGAGCTGAATTACTTTAGACTGTATCAAGCTAAGTTAGAGGTGAACATGTGTTAATATAATCAGTGGTTTAGCTTTGAAGTAAATTAACCAGGTTAGTCAGTTAGTTGACAGTTAGCAAGCAGGTCATTTGTCAGCTGGTTAGTGCACAAGTTGACCTTAGTCAGTGATAATACACAGGTGTTAATATTTTAATAATTTTCTTGAGCTTCAGATGATTAACATCAAATTTGTTGCAATAAACTGAATTTAAATTAAAAACAGCTGCTTGGTCAAACAAAATCAGAACATCTGGATTCAAACCTGCTCAAAACAAACGCATAGTTTTCATGTTTAGGCTCATGGGACCAGTTTTGGTAATGTTTTTGTTTTGGTGAGATTGTGCATGTGCATGTGTGTGTGTGTGTGTGTGTGTGTGTGCAGACTGTTGCTAGGAGCTGTCGCTGCATTAAGTTTAACTGTGGCAGCGACTGTCCGTCTGTCTGTATTAGCTGCTTTATAACATGCAAATTGTGTGTGTGTGTGTGTGTGTGTGTGTGTGTGCGCGTGTGTGTGTGATGGCATTCAGTGCGGCAGCATTGAAGTCTGCTGTCACTTCTTTTGTCCAACTGGCTTGAAGCTAATTTGCATGAAATTACCAAAAGAAAAAAACCTTCTTGAGAGGCCCCGGGGCCCCTTTTAGAAAGACACACACACACTTTGTCTGCTTCATTAGTCCATCAGTCTCTCTCTCTCTGTCTCTCCACAGGCATCTCAACAACAATAGGATTGTTTCTATGGGAACGAACTGCTTCCACGGCCTGCACAGTTTGGAGACGCTGTGAGTTTGTGTGTGTTCGTGTGTGTTGCAGCAGTGACTTAGAGTCAGGGTGAAAGGTTAGAAGATGAGCAAGTCTTTAATTTATATATCTGGATCCTTAATGGGATTTTTAAAAATGCAGAAATTTGCAGACCCCCTCTTGCAGCAATAAGTTTATGTTAGCTGTTTATCAGCCCTGCATGTTGGCTTCGAGGGATTTTAGTCCATTCCTCCTTTAAGAAGAGCTTCAACTCAGAGATGCTGTTTGGCTTCAACCACCTGCTTCAGGTCACTGCATTTCTATAGGTTTAGGTTCAAGACTTTGACATAAAATATCTTGTGTGTGTAGGATCGTTGTCCTGCTCCATGATCCACTTTCTGTTGAGCTTCAGTTCACACATGGATATTTTAACATTTTCCTGTAGAAGTTTCTTGTACAAGTCACAATACGTAGCTCCATCGATGATGGCAAGTTGTCCTGGTCCAGAGGCAGCAAAGCAGGTCCAGATCATGATGCTGCCACCACGTGTTCCACAGACGGGATCAGGTTCTTATGCTGGACTGCGGAGTCTGGTCGTCTCCAAACCTAACGCTTCTCGTTCAAGACAGAAAGTTTTACTTAGGTCTCATCTGTCCACAGAATCCAATAAATGCTGCAGAGTAAAGTAAAAATACTTAACGTTGTGCTTAAGTACAACTTTTGAGTAAATGTACTTAGTTACCATCCTCTAGTGGGGACCAGCCAGATGTTTCTGCCTTTTGGCCAGTTGGCATGTGATCAGGTTTTTCTGGGAGTACTGGTGGATATTAACTGGAGTCGGGGCGGATTAACCTGTGTGTGTTTATGCTGGTGTGCGTGTGTGTGCATGAATTAAGTTTTGTGTATAACCTGAGGAATGTGTGTGTGTATAGAAATGTTTCTGTTTTGTCAGTCAACCAGAGAGGCAGGTTTAAACACACAAACACACAACTTTCATTTGGAAATACTTCTGTATGTGTGTGTTGGACTGGCTCTGTGTGTGGCCCTGGCTGTATGCTAATCATAATTACTATTCATGCACACACACACACAGGCAGCATGTGTGTGCGGAGGTTATGTACCTGTACGATCAGCAATAACAAACCACAGCAGAGACTCATGTTCATCTGAAACTACAAACACAAACAGAACGAGATGAAGAAAACGGAAATGGAAACAGAAAAAAAATAAATTAATAAAACCAGCTCGGCTCTGACTTAAAGGAAAACACACCAGGGTTGTTTGAAGAACACACATTTGTTAACGTCAGTGTCAGCTGTGGTGGTGGCCCCACCTCAGCTTCACCTAAGCCCTGTCCATTCTGCCCCAGTTTGAATTTTCTGGTTCCAGTAAGTGACGAAAACAGCGGCGAGAAGCAAAACCAAAATCCAGCTTTCAAAACATCCCTATAGAAATGTCTGAGGCACCACAGAAATACTGTGTGATGGTCTGTGGGCAGCATTAGCCACCAAAAACCACCAGAACTGGGCGTGGTAGACTGAGCCCTGTCAGTCAAGACAACAGCCACCGAAACAGCCTTAATATAAAGAATATAAAGAATTCTTGAATTGAGCAGAACTAGATGGTCCATTAGAACAAAACCAAACACATTAGAATAAACTTCACTGTTCTTCAGCGCAGACGCTTTGTGAGAGGTGCTATAGAAAAAGCTTCACTTTTCAGGTCATTGTTCACTTTGAAACAATAGTATAACAACAATCTTAATCAGTGAATAAAGGTCCACTTACTAGCTTTAAACTGTATTTGAAGGTCTTCCTCTGCAAATGAAGTTTGCTCAGATGTTGTTTTAGTCGGACAAAGTCCAAGAAGACTTTACAAGTCCATCACTGGACAGAAACAGCGGTTACAGTCTCCTTTGTGTTCTATCAGTGGTCAACCAATACGTACGTATTAAGCTGTAATTGTAAGGCAAAAATTCAACATTCACCCTCTCTAACCTTGTTTATTTAGTGCCTAAACCTAATCCAGAAGTCTTTATACCTAATCCCAACCAAATCCCAATATTTGCACTGTTTTTGACCGTTTAGGCTGAAAATAAGTGTTACACTTGCTGCCATTTTGGTGCCTGACACCAAAAGCGGTGCAGTTTTAAGAGACGCCGGCCTCCGTACGTGTGAGTGTACTTACAGCAAACAGTCGCACAAAGAGGGTTCGGACTAACAACCTGTATGTGGGCATTAAAGTTGCATTTATGGACTTTACTGTAATCGCTAAATTGGTCCAAACTGATCTAAAAAGAATAATTTTATCCAAGTTCTTAACTTTAACTTCAGTTCAACAATAGCTCTCTAACTGCATGTTACTCTTGTACCTGTGACTTTTAATACAGTCTCATAAAGACAAAAATTCACAAAAATGTTAAAAGAAGAGCAAAAAGAAGTGATGTGTGATGAGAGCAGCTGCAGAAAAAAAGAGCAATGGTTCAGGCTGCAGGAATTTAAATATTAAGTTAAATTGTTAGTAATAAATTTCAGAATCATTGAAAGTCAAAAGTAAATAGTTAATAAATCAAATGACTGTGTTTTCCCCTGAGAAGAGACTGAACCACTCATGAGTTTCAGTCTTATCTAAGGGAAAAAGAAATGCGAGTGAAATTGGTTAATACCACAGATTCTCTTAAAATGCTCATACGTGCCAGTTGAATCTGTTTGTACAACATGTTCTTGCTCGAAGGCCACTGTATGTGCTCATTATTCAACTGAGATAGTTTCATGTTCATTCAATACTCTGCATCATACAAGTGACTAATACTGACTTTAGTAGAACCTTTCTCGTTCATCTAATGCGTCCCACCCACAGACATACCTGACTAAACCTAATCAGGAATATCTTGGAAATCAGAAAGTGTACGAGCTATTGTTCTTACAAAGCGTCTTACAACCTCTGGACACACACGTTCTCACACACTCGGAACCAGACTGAAGCAATTTCAGTTTAATGGTATTTTCACAATGTGGCAGTTTCATTCCACACAGCGTGTGTGCGTGTGCGTGTGTGTGTGTGTGTGTGTGTGTGTGTGTGTGTGTGTGCGTGTGTGTGTGTGCGTGTGCGTGTGTGTGTGTGCGTGTGTGTGTGTGTGTGCGTGTGCGTGTGCGTGTGCGCGTGTGCGTGTGTGTGTGTGTGTGTGTGCGTGTGTGTGTGTGCGTGTGTGTGTGTGTGCGTGTGTGTGCGTGTGCGTGTGCGCGTGTGCGTGTGTGTGTGTGCGTGTGTGTGTGTGTGTGTGTGTAGCCACCTGCTTCCCAGAGATGGTTGAGACCTAATTGAAGCCATGTGTGGACTTGAAGAATCCTCTCGTCTGTACTGGTGATGAAAGAAAAGAGAGAACGAGGGAGGCACAGTTAAACGTTTCTTTAATAAACTTAAAAGACGGAAAGAAGATTAAGCTAAACATCGAGCTCGAAACACAAACATTTACATGAACCACTTTCCCAGTTTGAAGCTGACGTTCTCACAGGATTGTCAAACTGGACTTTCCACAGTAGAGCTGGTTTAGAGCTGTCAATCCCAGTATACAGCTGGCATTCCCAGTAAAGCTGTGTTACCAGTCTTTAAGGCTGATATTCCACATTTTCTTTGTTATTCCCAGTTTTACTATTTAGGCTTCTGTTCCCATTTCCGACCAGGAGATTCCTACAAAACAGTTTATTTATGTGTTGATATGTAATAAAATATCTAGATCAGTTGTTCCCAAAGTGCAGATACCACCAGTCATGTTCCAAATCTAGACATGGTATTTCAAGTTTGCCCTAATATTCCTGTGTGAAAGTCTTAAACCAGTCTAAAGTGTTGGTATTTCAAAACTAACAGTTTGCATAATGTGTCTAATACTTGTTTTTCAAATCTATTGACCTGCCACTCAGGATTTGCCTGTATAGAGAGAACACATGCTGATAAGAACCTATTATTCTGAATCTTTATGATTGATGCTCCAAGTTTACCTATTGTTCCCATGTCCTGATTTAGGGCTTGTAATCCCAGTTGGCCAGTGTAGAACAGTTTTAGTATTTATTTAACTGTTGATATTTCCGTTGCATCGGTGTCAGTGTAAAATAGAGTGTTAATATAGATCAGATATGATAGAAGAATGTCCAGTTTTAATTTTCAGACCACATTACAACTTAGAAACAGAGTCAGAGCTCAGAGTTCACACAACTCATTTAATTTAAGTTTTAAAGAAACAAACTTCCCAGCATGCATCATTTGAGAGTTAAAACTCTTCTTTTTCACATCCATGATTTGAAAAACTAGATAGTGCTGTTTACATGTGATATTCCCATTTCAATATTAATCTCTGCTAATCCCCATTAATCCCCGTCTTTAGCTGACATTTCCAGCCACATGTGAGAACACTGTCACCTTTCTCTCTGAGATGCTTGTCTTTCATAATCTCTCTCGCTTCCTCTCAGGGATTTGAACTACAACAGTCTGGTCGAGTTTCCCACGGCCATCCGCTCGCTCAGCCGCCTCAAGGAGCTGTGAGTCTGAACTGTTTATGTGTTTTTACTGAGAAACATCTCTTAATGGCACCGAGCAAAGATGGTGGAAGTTTCTTTGTAACAGTAAAGGGCGGGATAGTTTGCTAGTAAGGGATCAGTAAAGAAGCACAGGAACTTACTGATACTATATGAAGGAATGGAGGAAAACGTATCCTTGTTTTGTCCTGTTTCCTGTAGTGGTTTCCATAGTAACAACATCCAGACTATCTCGGAGCACGCCTTCACTGGGAACCCCTCACTGATCACCATGTAAGTACCACTAACTCTGAAAACTGTCTGGTGTTTCAGTTCAAGGTAAGAACACAGAATCTGAACATGAACAGTGAAGAGTATAAATGAAAACTGAGCAGAGAGGACGATGGTCTGGATTTGATCTGATGGACAGACGCCGCTCTGTGTTCTACACACTGTGAAAACGACATTTAGTAAGTTCAGTAATTATATAAGTAAAACTGTTGGGTTGGATCTAACTGGAACAGGCGATGCAGACGTCTGTGCGGACAGTTCATTACGTTGCCGTGTTTGTCTCCGTCTGAGATGATGATGTTTCCACCTGTGTGAATTTCACAGATTCTTCTACAACAACCCGATCCATTCTGTTGGACGCTCAGCCTTTCAGAACTTGCCAGAGCTGCGCACACTGTGAGACAACCACACACACACACACACACACGTGTTTAACACAAACACAAAGGGATATGAATATTGTGTGTATGGAACTTTTATAGGTTTAAAGTTAATACTGATGTTTGTTTGTTACGTTACATCACGTTTCTAATTATCCGACCAACATGTCTGTGAGACGCTGACGCTTCTCCTGTGCTAACTGAATACATTCGCAACAACTGCAATTTTGTAGGACGAGAGGTGTCTGAGAGTTGTACAGGTATATTTCTGTTACATGTGGTGTGTGCAATGAAAAAAAAAAAGTAGGTTTAAAATATTTTAAACTTTTGAATCATTTTTTTCTGTTTTCATATATATGATGATTAGCCAAGTGTTGGCATTTTAATGTTCTTCTTTCAAAAGGCAATATAATTTTTTATAAGGGGGGCGTTCAAAAGCATTGGGATGACGTGGGAGGCGTTCACTCAAAAAAGGTTGAGAAACACTGTTTTAAAATGTCATTGCTACAAAATTGACCTGATTATATTGGTTGTTCATGAATTCATGTAATTGTGTATATAAGTGTTTTTAATAATTATCACCGTACTAATTTATTAATTCATTTGTAATACACCTGTCATCTTTCTAAACACTGTAATACACATCACATGTACTACAACACACCATAATTCACCTTTCAGGGCACTAATTAAACAAATGAAATGAAAGAATATTTAAATATTAATATTTCTCTGCTGTCTTTCAGCTCTCTGAACGGAGCAGCAGATCTCACCGAGTTTCCGGATCTGACAGGAACCAAGAGCCTGGAGAGCCTGTAAGACACACACACACACATACAGAGGAATGTCTGCTGTATGAGTGTGTTTGCTGTTGTAGCCGACATCAGTGTGTGTTTTGAGATCAAACTGCTGTTATTAATATGCTGCAGTTATTATTCTATCTGACAAAGGGAAATTTATTTTTCTGCAGCTCAGGCCTGAAATTAAAAACCCCCTTTTCTGTTTGTTGGGATCCAGTTTTCCATGTCATAATAAACACATTCACATTGTTTGTTTTCTCGTATTTTTCCATTTAAACTAATTAGTGAAGCCAGTGTGTGTTGAACAGTAACCTCATGCTGAACCAGTAGGAAACAAAAACTCCACCTAAACAAGCTGTTACTTATTCAACTTCTGCAGCTGTCTGCTTTGAAATGATCCGTCTCTGTGTTTCTGTCCACATCAACATCCTGTTCTGCAGAATTTGGCTGAATTACAGCTGAATGTCTTTATCTGTGTGCTGCATTATAACATAACTGGCTTTTGTTTCACATTAGGATTTAATTTCTTACAATAAATACTAACAATAACACACAAGGGAGCTGATCCAGACTTTAATTTTTATGCACCTTAATACACCATAATACACATTTTGTGTACCTTAATACACCATAATACACGTTTTGTGTACCTTAATACACAGTAATACACATTTTGTGTACCTTAATACACAGTAATACACATTTTGCATACCTTATTACAATTTAATACATGTTTTGTGTACCTTAATACACA
>JAUMHL010000016.1:16861466-16904540 GCA_032362345.1 Sandelia bainsii | reverse complement strand
GTAATACACATTTTGCATACCTTATTACAATTTAATACATGTTTTGTGTACCTTAATACACAGTAATACACATTTTGAATATGATAACATACATTTCATGTACCTGAGGACACGTTTCAGGTACATCACCTGTTAGTGTCCGTCACCCTGCCCAGGTTCCCTTGAGCAGCTCATGAAATGAAAATGCTGTAATCCACGGACAGACCTGACATGTTTGTTTTTACTTTGCAGGACGATCACTGGAGCTCGGATCACCTCTCTGCCCAGTTCAATGTGTGAGCAGCTTCCAAACCTGCAGCTTCTGTGAGTCCACATATAAACTGCATCCACATCTCTGCAGTCACATTCAAATCCATTAATGTCACACATGAGCACAGCGAGCTCGTCTTATTACTGTGTCATTAAATAGTTTTGATGGTTTTTTTCATGTGACAAATGAACGAGTTAGATTTAGAATATGGTCAATTTATCTAAACATTTATGGAGATGTTGCAGCTGCACCTCAATAATGAACAAGACTGTTATGATTTAGGTATGAAACAGCAGGCGGGTAGACAGGTATCACTGTTCAGGTGACAGGCAGAGGTTAGAAAAGTGCTGGTACCCAACAGGGGAACTGAGAAAGACTAAGGGCCAAAGTCCAAAAGCTCCAGGCAGAAGATTAAAAAAACAGACAGGTGTAAACTGGTTCAGGTTTGTTCAAACAGAGTCACAACCTGGCAAAGAACTACAGCAAACAGGTAAAAGAGCTGATGAGTGAAAATTTGAAGTCTCCAAATGTCCATCTTGGACAAAACATTAGATAAACTTTGCTTCATTTTAGTGCTTTAATAATCAAGCTGTCACATCATTTGTTGTGGCTGTGACTCCATTGTGCGTCTAGTGTTGACTTTCAGAAAAGAACAAGCACATGAATTTAATCCTCAGGCTTCAAAAACAGGAACCGTTTTATTTTGGTTGTGCCATTTTCATCCTGTTCACAAAAAGAGGGGCTGAACAAAGAAGTCCATCAAATATTGCTGAAACATTTCACTCAAAACCACAAATGTCAACCTCATGGTGGCACTACAGGAAAAGTCAGAGGATCATCAGGATTCATCCTCAACATTTCACAGGTAGGAGCTTAGATATTTCAGTTTGGATCAAGGTGGTGATTCAGCCAAGAGTGTGAATACAGTATAAATCTGTATAAACAAAAAGGAGCAGAAGCAGTTTGCCTGCCTGAGCTGCTGATGTTCGTCCTGCTGGAAAACTTTTGTATTTGCTGAGTTGTAAGTTGCTGAGGTAGAAAAATCTTTGTGTGTTCTGGACTTGACTTGAACAGTGATGACAACTGGAACTTTGTCTCTGCAGAGATCTCTCCTATAATCACATCCAGACTCTTCCCAGCTTCTCCGGGTGTGAGAGCATCCAGAACATGTGAGTTCTATCCTTCAATTTTACATTTTAATTTAGTTGTTTTTTTTTGGGTCAGGTACAAGTTTTCAGACGTGTGAAACCTCAGCTATCTCGTCTGATCGCTGAAGCTGAGCTTTTACCACGGCAACCAATAAAGTAAAGCCAGCTGTGCATTATGGGAATAATTAGCACCATTGTGGATCATGTTTGACCAATCACATCACTCAGAAAAAAAACTGTCTTTGCTGTTAAACATCGATAGAAGTGATGTAATGGAAATATCAGCTAACGTGTGTGTGTGCGTTTGATTCAGTGATCTGCACCATAACAATATAGAGGAACTGCCGGAGAACACCTTCCACGGTCTGATGTCGCTACGCTCTGTGTGAGAACACACACACACACACACGCACACACACGCACACACGGTTTAATTATCCTGGAGATCCTGAAAAGCGATCCGAAGGTTCCCTCTTTAAGTATTTCCAAATGGAGACTGTCTCGCAGGTCCAGGTGGTCTGCTCGTTGATTGGACAGGTATGATGACATAGTTTGGCTCAAAGTCAGAACAATACACAGGCATACTACTACTACTACTACTACAGTTGATACTACAAGTGATACTAATAGTACTAGTACCAGCAACATGTGAAGGATGAAGACAGGATGAGTCTGAAGGTCTGACACTCTATTTACTTTCTAATATTATATACAGTATAATGACTACAGTTATTATAACATAGGAATAAATGTGAATATTGTGTCATATTTTGCTAATAAACTTAAAATGAACCACAAACAACAGGCTTGAAAAGCAGCTGCAGACGTATAAAGAAATGTTCACACCTCTGTCTGTCTCTCTGCGCCTGCAGTGATTTATCGTGGAACCAGCTGTCGTCGGTGAAGATGAACTCGTTCTCTGCTCTGCCCGCTCTGACCAAACTGTGAGTAACAGCACAAATTCACTAAAACAACAACTGACGTGCAGTTCACATGAACAACTTCAGATCTTAGTCTTTAACGGAACAAAGCTCCTTTATCACAGATTCACTTCACATCATTTGTTTTTGGAAAGTTTGGAAACATGTACCATAAAATCAGCTCCACGTTTTACCAGCTGCTGTTTTTGTAACACTGATCTTTGTCTTTATTTTTTTATTCATCACTACAAATGTTTCTTTGTCAGATTTTCCCCTTTGAATGTGTGTTTGCAGTTATGACTTCACAATTAATATTTTCTCCTTTTAAGAACTCTTAGTCTCCTAGTACTCTTTAGGTGAATATTTGCACTTTTACTTGATTATTAACTTGTAAAAGAAGCATTTCTATCTCTTCTTCTCTCTCTCTGCAGTGACCTGTCGTCCAATCTGCTCTCGTCTCTGCCTCTGAATGGTCTGCAGAGTTTAACTCACCTGCGATTGGCTGGAAACGATCAGTTGATGGAGTTAATACCTCGAGAGGACCTGCCCCGGCTCAGGTAAAACTCACCTGCTTCCAGCCAATCACAAGCTAGATTACAGCCTCATTCACTGCATTCGGCGATGTGATTTAGGGGAATGTCCCTTTAACTGAAACAGCTTTGAATTTGCAGCTGATGTGTTTGGATTAAACATAAACTGCTCAAGTCGAGTCTGTCTCCATTACGTCCGTTAAAAGAATTTAATGAAACGTTTGCTAAACAGAAGGTTTAATAAATTTAAAGCATCATTTTAATTAAACAACCGTGTTTCCAAGAGACTATGATCATTTATTAGAAAGCTGTGGTGACAGTGTCATCTCTGAATTCTGTTCACTGCCCAATTTTATACTGGAAACTACAGGAAATTTTGACTCCAGTGCAGAGAAACAGGCAAACAGATGCAATGAACAGTTTATTGTAATAAGAAGTTTACAAAGCATCCAGTCAGGACAACTTAGACAAAGGCAGGTGTATATAGTGAGAGTATGATTATAGAATGGGAGATAAGTGAGATGATGGAGACTGTGTGATATGGGAGGGGTGTGAACCATCGTCTACATATCAAGTGTTCAAAATATATACAAAACTGCACTTTTTCATCATTCTACCTATAATAAACTGTTACTATATGAGAATATACAAGAATAATTGCAGATAAATGTAATTTCTATGAGACGGGGCTGAAATAAATGAGCCTGTGTTGTTGTGTTCAGGGTGATGGAGCTTCCTTACGCCTTCCAGTGCTGTGCCTTCATCTCCTGTGAGAGGAGAGGAGGAGGAGGTTTGTCCTGGGACAGAGAGGAGGCAGCAGACTCCACAGGGAGAGATCTCGCCGTCTTCTCCAGCCAAGGTAACACTGTAATAACTGACTGAACGTACGACAGCAGCCCGAGTGATACAAGAACTGACTTTACTTATTTATTGCTTGGTTCTGATTGTCAAAGATCAATAACACAAGTTCAATTAAAAAGACATATGTATATGAAAAGGACAAAAACAATGAGAAATAAAACACAAGAGAACAGCATTAAAAGAAAATAAATGGAAAAATAAAAATCTATATAATAGTAAATCAATGCAATAAATAAATAATAGCCATAAAATGTTTTAATCAAATCCAGGCTAAAAGATAAGATAAGATGAAACTTTATTACTCCGACAATAAGCACAGGATTTACTTTATCAATAAAGTAAAGCTGGAGATATCATCAAGACACAATACAGGTCTGTTAAAATCAAAATACAACTATGTAGTAAAAATGTGAAGGTCATTAAAAAAAGGTCATAATAAAAGGTAATAAAATGTCATTTTAGTCACTATACCTATAATTTCAGGAACTGGCACCGATCTGTTCAGTGAAATAAGACACTAAGATGTTGCAGTGGACACATTTGTTCAGATTTGTGCAGCTAAACATCAGATCGTCAGCGGCTGAGTGATGAACGTGCAGTTGGAGCATTCAGAAGAAAACTGTGTCTGCTTAAAACATCTAAAATAATTAACTGATAAAACCATGTGTGTAAGCACTGTACATACAGTAACTGAGTTAGCGCTGATCTACAGGTGTGATGGCACATGCACGCTCACATGCACAGTGATATCAGTGGCTGTAAGTGATGGTAGAGGAACAACACACACAGCTCATTATTTTTAATCAGCTCCACCTTTTCCGTCTCATTACCACCTGCTTCACTCACACCGCTGCCAAATACACTAAAAACTAAAAACTAGAGGCCTGCTTTTACTGTGAAAGAGTGAATCAAACGATATTTCAAAACAAAAGCCTTTGAGGGCTGATGTGCTGCTCCCCATTGCGTGTTGCTGCAGGAGATCAGGACTGGGACGACTTTCTGATGGAGTTAGAAGACGAACCAAAACCTCAGCACTCTGTTCACTGCAGCCCTGCACCAGGTAACTGCACACATCCACACTCAGTTGTCACTTTATTAGGAACAGTCGAGTCCAGCAGTTGTGCAGTAAAATGTCCTTTGTGAAGATGATGATGTTATAAAGTTTAATTATGTTTGTCCAGATGTTTTTGAGCCACTAAAATTGAGAATCTGTGAATTAAAGATTGTTGTTTTAAATTTCTCAGGACCGTTACGACCCTGCCTCCATCTGCTCGGCAGCTGGTTGATCCGTGGGGGGGTGTGGCTGATTGCTGCGCTCTCATTGGTCAGCAACAGCCTGGTCGTCCTGTCAGTCTTCTTTTCTCGAACCACTTCAGTGACTCAACCCAAGCTCCTGATTGGTCTGCTGGCCCTGGTGAACGGGCTGATGGGAGTGTGGAGCGGCTGGTTGGCAGCGGTGGATGCCAGGACGTTTGGCAGCTTCTGGAGGTACGAAACCCAACCAGAGACCCTTTTAGGGAATCTGGGGGAATGTTGGAGGACTGGGAAGAATTATGGTGAACTCAAGTGATTGTGGGGAACAGTGGCACAAATTTAGGGAACCTGGGGAACACTGTGGACCATGGGGATTGCGTGGACTCTACTGTGGGGACATTGTGAATTTGGAAGACTGGGAATTTTGGGGATTGTGGGAACAATGTATTGTTAAAAATCTAGGGATTAGGGAATCTGGGAATACAGTTGGTTTATGGGTATCTGGGTATGCTATGGATTTTGCAGAGTTTGGGAATTGTAAGGACTGAGGGGACTGGCGATTGTGGGGACTGTGACAGTACTCTCTTTTGGAACTCTTCAGGACTCTTAAGGACCCTAGAACTGAGAATTCTAGTCTTAAGATTCTTTGTGAATCTGTGTTAAACTATCCAAAAATGAACTTTATGAACAAAACATTTCAACATAAAAGTCCCAAATCTGGAAGGTGAGCTTTCTCTGACATCTCCATGTGTCTGTGTGTTGCAGGTACGGAGCGAAGTGGGAGAGCAGTTTTCTGTGTCGACTCAGCGGCTTCCTGTTCGTGTTTGCGTCACAGACTGGCCTCTTCCTGCTCACTGTCGCAGCTCTGGAGCGATGCCTGGTCGCTGCACGGCACAACACTGACGGGCACAGCGGTGAGGAACACGCACATGCTCGGATACACATATTTTTATATATGCAGGGGGAAAATCTGTAATAGTTTCATGTAAACCTGGAAATCACCTCAAAGTCCAAGTCGCAGAAGACGCAATAAATTATGAGGTGTAGAAGAATATTTATAGGTCAGAAACCAAATTTAAGCAAATTAGTGTCACTGATCCCCTGTACAAAGCTCAGACTGTTTTTTATAGACAATTAAATTTGAAAAACACAAAAGATAAACAGGATTCACACAAACACATAAAAACATTGACTGACTGACAGTTTTCTCTATTATAAAACAAATCTTCTTTGTGTCTGATTTCTTTCTCCTGTCACTTCAGGTCGCTCCACGTCTCCGCTCTTCATCCGTCTGTCCGTCTTCCTGTGTTTCCTGTTGGGTTTGGCCTTCACGCTGCCCCCCCTGGTGACCGGACACAGTAGCACCTCCCTCTGTTTGCCGCTGCCCTCCTCTTCCTCCTCGTCCTCCCTGGCTTTCTCTGTCTCCCTGGTGCTCCTCGACTCGCTGTGTTTCCTCCTCATGACGCTCGCCTACACTCGTCTCTACTGTGGGGCTGACAAAGCTCCACTCGCCTCAGAGGAGGAGGCGGCGTTGACTCGACACGTAGCCTGGCTGCTCTTCTCTGACTGCCTCCTCTACCTCCCGGTGGCCTTCCTCTCCTTCTCCTCCCTGCTGCGTGTCCCCACTGCAGGGCCAGAGGCGGCAAAGGCAGTGCTGCTGCTTGTGGCGCCGTTGCCAGCCTGCGTCAACCCACTGCTCTACCTACTCTTCAACCCACTTGCCAGGGAGGAGCTGGCAGCGCTGGCCAAGTGCACCTGTGGAGCTGTGGTAGTACCGAGGCTACACGGGGGAGGAGGAGGAGGAGGAGGAAGGTTAAAGACGAGCACCCTGGATTCGACATACGACGAGGATGCAGAGAAACAGTCGTGTGACTCGACGCAGGCGCTGGTGCTTGTTGGAGGCATAAAAGAAGAAGAGGAGGAGGAGAGAGGAAGAGGAAGGAGTGAGACACAACATTCAGCGGTGTTCGTTGTTCCTCGTCACTAGACTGAAACACAAACACACATAGAGGGTCCAACGTTCTCCACAGCTGAAAACCGAATCTGGTGATGATTCATATTTAAATAAAAAACATTCAATCACTCTGTGAATTTAAATTGTGGCAAAAGAAGTAAAACAATCGTTCACCTCAGCTCATGTGTTGATGGCACCAACTTGTCCAGTGAAACCAGTGATCTGAATCAGGAGACCACGAGAGCTTTAACGACTGGTTTCTGTGGAGTTGACCCGTGTTCTTGATGCAGCAGCTGCATCCCGAACAGGATCCGTCACCAAAATGATTCCAGTTCTGCCCAAACTGTCGTGTAATGACCTAGTAGTCAGTAAGTATTAGAAATATGTCTCGTCCCACAGAGTCTCTGTCTGAACGCCGTCTCCTGGCAGCTCAGGACACGTCTCGAGCTCTGCTACACTTTGGACCAAAAATATGTAGAATTTTTAACCAGTTAGAAGAGATTTCCTGCTCAGAGACACACAGATTCCCATGAAAATTCCTCATCACATTCCTGCTCTCCAGAAGATGCACCTGTGAGATCGAAATGAGCATCATCACGTTTCCTCTAGCGGACAGACTGTACATTTTTTTAACTCCATATTTCATCTGTCGGACCTCAGACACAGACACACATATAAAACACTGACGGGACTGTGTGGCAGCAAATGTAGCAGAAGACGGTGAAAGGAGAACGAACATGAAAGCACGTGAAGGTGTTCACCACGAACACACCGACTCCAACTCTCAGTTTCTCTCTTATTGTTTATGCTTCTCTCCCTACCATGTTTTGTTTTTACTTCAGAATCTGATTGGTGGATCTTGGTCTGTATGCAACAGAAACGCACATCATTAAGACTGAGAATTCAGCAGCTTTTATTTTGAAAATTTGGCTATTCACAGCATAGTGTTTCCAAATGTTCTATCATCCTACCAAATGCTGTGTGTGTGTGTGTGTTTGTGTGTGTGTGTGTGTGAAACCTAAAGCTCATGTTCAGCAGCTAAAATAAAAGGATCAGTTCACAATGTCAAAATCACAAAATCCCTTCACAAATGTATAGTTTCATTCAGACATTTTCTAAAACAACTGGACACTGTAGCGTTTAATCAAACAAACAGGAGGAAATAATGCATTTGTTGGGAACTATTTTGAAAACGAATTTACCTTTGTGAATGTACCTATGTATGTGTTTATGCATGTATGTAAATACAGGCTACTGTGACAATCCCGTCCTCCTGATACGTGACTGTGACAAATACAGATTTGTTGAAATAATGTTTAAATATTTAGAGTGTAAGAATGATCCAGATCAGAAATGTTGAACACGTTCTCAGTACGGACTTTGTGTTTCTGTTTGTGTTTTTCTGTCATAACCTGTAAAATGTTTTTGATTTTACATGAGTCTGAAGATTTTACTAAACTGATTTTTCTCCATGAATGTCCTGCATGAACATTGTCCTCGTCCTCAGTCACAGCCTGCGTGAGCTTCTGCACAACCCTGATGTGAGCTTGGTTGAGAAAGAAAAAATAACCTCTCATATAACTCAGAACTCAAGGTCTACTTACTGGCTTTCAGTTGCATCTCATGGTCAGCAACACGTGGCTGGCTGTGAAAAAAGTTACTAGGTGGTCCTTGACTTAAGAGTTTCTGTGTGATGTGAATTTGTATTTGTAAAAAAACACACGTGTTGCATTGACTTTTTATTTTCTAACAAATAGTTTGTTGATCTGACTGTCTGAATGTTCACTGTGTGACAGTTGCTGTAACTGCTGCACTTTCTGTGATCAGCACTTAAAATCTTAAAATTAAAAAAGTAAATCAAATGATGAACTGTTTTCACTTCCTGTTGTAAACTTGTGTAAATGATCTGAGTGTTTTAACTTTGTGCTGTATATAAATATATGTGCCTGTAACTGCACTGAGTCGTCTTTTTATTTTAGCAGTTAGCAACAGCATTTTAAAGACACTAAATCCTCACAGTGTAACAGCAGAGACCAGAAACATCAGTCTGTCCATTCAGGAATCACAAGGGATTGTGAATCAGTTTCACCTACTTTGGTGCAAGTGAAAGTGACAACAGGTGCAATGGAGAAGCAAAAACTCTCTCCTTGTTCTTCTGACTGATTCTTCTCAGGTTTTGTGTTTTCTGAGGCAGTACCTGCAGCACAGTCAGGTTTCACAGTCATCCAAAGTGACACATCCATACAGGCGTCAGCTGTGTCTCCCAGCACAGTGTCAAGAGCATCAAGGAGATACCAGGAGAGCGGCTGTTAGAGCGGAGAGCTGGACAGTGCTGCAACAACCCAGCGGCAGGACCAGTATCTGCATCTTTGTGACAGGAGGAACAGGAGGAGCACTGTGAGAGCCCTACAACATGACCTCCAGCAGGCTACTGCTGCATGTTTCTGACTTAACTGTTCAAAGCCTGAGTCTCAGAGACAGTCCAACATGTAGAGAGCAAATTTGCCCTGAGTTGCGTCTGCAGGTTTTACTTTTTAGTCATCCGACACCATTTTTCCTGTGACGGGGAAGAGGACGATGTCCCTGTTTCGTGGCAGTTTGTGTCATGATTCATCCACATCATACATCAGTCTGACGCTACGAATGCTGCTGTGACTCATTCTTGCTAATAATGGTTTAATTTTGAACAATTACCCAGTGATGCACAGGAGCATTTTGGGCCGAGCGGTTTCTGTTGCTCACAGTGAATCAGAGAATTCATCGTTTCACATCAGCAGATACTGAAACAGGTCTGAGCATCGGGTCAGTTGTCAAACAAAATTCCAGCAAAGTTGGAAGTTTTCTAAAGTTCATTAAGAACTCAGATTTCTTACATTTTCACTGAACAAGCAAATTTAGAGATTGATGCAGGAAGCGCACACAAGTTGGGACTGAGGCAACATTGTGTTTAACATTGTGTTACAAAACAACACAACAACTTATTGAGCAACAAAAAAAACAATGATCGACATCATCTGAATTTCCAGCTGAACTAATACGACACCACTGGAGCTGGCGGCTCATCAGAAACAGCATGAAACTGAACTCTGAAGTTTCCTTTATTGGTGAGTGGCTGAGGAAGCAGTAAACCCAGTGAATCAATGAGCTGCTTGTTGCTTTAATGTCGACACGTAGATAATCATGACACGCTGCTGTTATTTATGGTCTGTTGCTGCTGAAGAAGACACTGAGAACCGTGAATTTCATAAAAACAAACAACGAAACCAACCTGAGCTGAGTCACAGCTGGATCAATTATCCAGAACAAACCATGAAGATGTCTGAGTCACTGCTGCTGAGGTGAATTTATTCCATGTTTAAGCAGGAATCTATTTCAAATTCTCCTTCTACCATATATCAGAAATAACACATAATTTAGTGTTTATTTGATAAAAGATTAACTCTTAACATTTTTAATCCATTAAAACTCGACATCAGACTCCTCCCCACCATGTGGAAACAGTTTTCTTTTGTTCCACAGAGTGAAAACATGTTTTCTTTATCTCGTTGCTTTGTGTGTTTTCACCTTAAAGCTTTACAAAATAATGATTTTTAAATCGTATCTGCGATTTTCAATCAACGTATTTTGGAAACAACAGGTCAAGTTTCAGAAGATCTTAGTGAGTGTGAAAACACATGAGGACAAAGAGGGTCTGTATGAGCTGGACTCTTAATAACAGGACTTTAAAATCTGCTGTCAGCTTATGTCGACAGAGGTTCAGCCTCTAGCAAAGGCAGCAAATAATAATACAAGCTGCCCTCTTTAGGTGACAAGGGTTCAGGATCTTGTCCAGTGACACCTGTGGCCAGGAATAGGGAAACGAACCACCAACCCTGGAAGAACCCTGTTCATAGACAACTGACAATTGTTGACTGCCCCAACACACCGGTGTATAGCTGCTGTTTAGTTTGTCACAGTCTCACTTTGTGTCAAGGTAATCCAGGTTTTGTAAAGTTATTTGAGTTGAGTAGCTGCTCTGTAGCTCTGTGACATCACATTATCTGTGGTGGATACTCATGGCCCCTGTGAAAAGCGGTGTGAGCTGAGCACCACCTGCAGATGTTGTAGTGTAACACACCGTGCTGTGGCACAAATCCGGTGCAATGAAGTGGGACACATCAAACATAACGACAACTGAAAGTTTTATTTCTGTGACACTCCCCGAACAGGCAGAGTGGAGCTGATGTTGCGTCACCGTGACGATGACGTTGGCATGGCATCGCTGTTGTTGCCGTTATCTGGTATCCAGGTTAGTGATAAGAGACACAACAGTGATAAGAGACACAATGTGAGTGTGTGATAATGATAAGAGCAGACAGAAGAGTTATTGTAAATCAGAAATATTTTTCTATTTGACAGAAGCTCTCAGAGGTCCCAGGAACAAAAAACAAAAAAATATAAAATCATACAAATCTACTGATGTTTTGTGTATTTTCATATTTGATTTGTAGAGTTCAGTCAGATTTAATTCAGATAGAGCAGATGTTTTAATGAATTCATCTGGAAATGAAGTGTTACTGTTTCACAACATAAAAATCTCCCAGATGTTTCTGACCCTTCTACTCACTGCCAGGAAGTCAGGTTAATTTGTTTGCTGTTGTGTTGGACAAAGCTGAGCAGCTTAGAGACTTGTTAATTTATTTAAATCACGTACATTATTATAATATTTCGCTGTTATTAAATCTGGGAGGTTGTGTTGTTGTTGTGCACAGGTCATTTTGTTAAAGCTTAAAGTCTGTTCTTTTTTAATGTGATTTTATTGTGATGTTTGGTTTTATGCAGGAATCTAAGACACTTCTCAGAGAGAGAATAACAGTGACCTTGGATCTTGGACATTACGACAACAATAAGTGTGAATGAACCTACAGTGTTGTTAAAGCTCCACTATCACCGACCCGCTCGTCACAGTGAGACACCAGCTGGTGAACACACTGAAGCATTTAGCAGCTAAACAGCAGAAGTTTCTCAAAAGTGTCCTCAAATCTGAATTGTTTTGCCCCCAAGTGACAAAATATGAACAAACCAAATCACGTTTCTTCATCTGCACACGTCATCTGTCATCATCTTTCAGCGCCAGATCTTATTTTTTATGTCAGTAACAGAAAAAGCATCAGATCAACATGAAAAACAGAAACAGAGCTATAAACGAGTGAACATTGGCTTTAGATTCGTCAGATGAACACAGACGTGAGTTTAAATGAATCATCTTGTTGCTTCGTAACTGCAGGATGTGGAACTAAGCTGTTTGCAACAAGTTCAACAAATGGGCATCAAAGCTGAGCCTGAAATCGAGCATGTTTCCATTAGTCTAAAGGTGATGGGAGTGATGGTGACGCCTCTGCTGTCTAACTCTCATTAATCCCATTAATCACCTGCTCCTGTGTCTGTGAGGAGCCTGTTGTCCTGCAGCTCCATCTACTGGACCACTCGACGCTCCACACACTCCACGTCCAAAGACGAGTCAAAGCTTTGCCACATACTTCAAGTCGTTCGCTGACAACACAAGTACATTTCATCTTGATTAAACCTCACATGTAAACTCTTATCTTAGTTTGGATCATTGAACAAGTTGGTCGTTGTTGTTTGAACAAATCTATGTCGGCTTCATTTGATTGAGTTTAATTTGTTTATTTATTTGTTAATTTATTGAACCCATAAAGTTTCCACCATGTTTTCTTTCAACTACAAAATAACACTGGACCTCATTCACAGATTCACACGTCTTCTTAAAACCCACTTACTCATTTTTCATCAAAATTCTGACATTTATTTAGGACTTGTTCTTACAGTGGCTCACAGCAAGAAGGACCCGGGTTTGAATCCCCAGGTCGGCCGGGTGTCTTTCTGTGAGGAGTTTGCATGTTCTCCCCGTGTCTGTGTGGGTTCTCTCCAGGTTCTCCAGCATAGGTGTGATTGTCTGTCTCTATATGTCGGCCCTTGGATAGACTGGTGACTAAGCTTGTCCAGACATTGGTTTAATTTTCATTAATTAATTCATTTCAATTTGTTGCTGTGTGTATGTTTTGTGTTTTTCAAAAAACAAAAATTCAAAAAATTTTGAATTAGTTTGAAAATATAAAACTTAGATTTTTACATTAAGTTATTTCACAAAATATTTACTGATTCCAAAAAAATCCTAAATGAGAATTTCCTGTAGAATCATCAGTCGGTTGAGCTGCTTTGTGATTGCAGCTGATGGAAGTGATTGTTTGTCACTGTCTGTAGTTTTTACTAAAACACTTATAATTTATATATGAGATAATAACTTGAATAATATTAACCTGTGCAAAAGGTGCTAAACTTCATGAAATGATTGATTGATTGATTGATTGATCACTGTGGCAAAAAACATGGGTCAAAGATGTGTCAAAAACCAAAACTATGAGCTAAAAGAGGCTAAAAAGCTGAGGGGTTGATAATATCCAGTATTTGACCTTTTTTTACATCACACACACTCATTTGATCCACTGATGCTATAAAATATTGATAATAGCAGCTTCTACTATAAGTGAAGGTCAGGTTTGTGTCTTATCAGTGAGGGTCCGTGCAGGTGTTGCAGGACAAATGTGTGCCTGTGTGCACTTCCAGTCAGATGACTGCATGGTTTATGACTTCATCCCACACACACAGGTGTGTTATATACCTGTGTGAATGTCCTTTACCTTTTCCTGTACAAAGCTCAAAGTCCAGCTGTTACACAGAGACGATCCACGGGCACTTCCAACAACAAGACGAAGGGAAAATATTTCTCTCAGCTGAAACCACAGAACAAGACGAAGACGAAGAAGAAGAAGAAAACTGGAAACATCTGGAAAAACACTGAGGATCTCAAATCTGTGTCTAAATCCACTGTCACAGATGGATTATACCTGAGGAGGAGCGGGACACATAAATCAGTGCTGATCCACTGACTGGCAGACATCTTGGAGACACACAGGTGCGTTTGAACCAATATGTCATCTGCTGTTTCAACAGGACACAAAACAGAAGAATTCAACCTTTAGTTTAGTCTGGAAACATGTTGCTAGTTGTGTTTTATGAATCAGTTTTTTGACTCTTTGGAAGAGTCCAGACGAGGCAGGAGTACACAAAGTTAATAATCAAGTAAAAGTGCAAGTCGTTGCCTGAAAAACGACTTCACTACCATTTATACATTCTTTGCACGTTGAATCACTAAGTACATGCTCTAAAATATATTTTAAGTCATCCACTAAGTGATTTCTCAGAGTATTTTAACACTGTTGAACTTGGCGCTGAACGTTTGAGTCCGGTCCATATTTGTTCCACATGTTTCTGCAGAAATCAAACATTCAGATCGTTCAGGTCAGGATCAGATTCAAGGAGAGAACCACTTCAAGAACATTTACCATGGAAAATCAGCAACATTCACAAACTGAACCTTTAGTTAGTAGAAATAAAAAACACCAAAGAAATTAGACTTTTTAACAAGAGAAAATATTTATCATCACCTTGCTTCAAATTTGTGCTGCAAAGAAAAGAAAGAAAAGAAACTTTTGTAGTAATGAATAAAACTGTCTGTGTTACTACAGGGACTTGGTGTAGAACAACCACATTTTAACCCTGATTTTCAGCATCAGTAAAAGTACCTAAAATTTACTACTTGAGTAAATGTATTTAGTTACTTTCCACCATGGCTGTTTTGATGTGGACATATAACAATGAGACGACCTGAGTAAATTAAAAGACGATTAACGATTTAGTGATGCATTCTGTTTCAAATCCTTCTCAATGATATCAGAAATAAATAAATAAATAACTAATAACTGATAAATAACTAATAAATGTTTTGACCCTTTTAATTCAATTTAATAATCCAACAATTCCCAATTGATTTCCTGGAAATCAGGTATTTACTGATAAATGACAACAAAATTATACAGTTTTAGTACTAATTATAATCAAACTGGAAAAATTGGTCCAGTTATTAAGTCGCTGCTTGCGTTTTACTATAAAGATTAAATATTTTTGTATTTAAAAAATAATTATTGGTTAGATATTAAATGAGCCACACAGACTTAAACTGTTTGTTTTTTTTATATTGAATCTTGATTCTTTATTAATACTGAACAGGATTTTTCCGACCAGTTTTTCAAGTAGGTAAACTTTGAATCTAATATTGATGTTTAGTTAAGGTCTATTTTTCAGATGTTACATTTTCTAGCTAATGTCCTGAAAAACTTCTTAATATTTTCCTAAACATTAGCTTGTATTTTGTTGTAGCAAAACCGGCAAATGTCTCAGGGACCAAGATCCTCAGGGGGCCAAAGACTCCTGGTTCACACTGAGATTTCACTGCAGCTGTAGGACTCTTAGCTACGTCTCTTTTCCATTTGTTATGTGGAAAAATCATTTCTGCTTTATAGAGAGAAGTTGATGATTTTATTTGTTTATGATTTTATGTTACTTTCCTGCTCTGATTTTATTTTTAGCTCTTCTATCTTATTGTTCTCTGAGTTTGTTTTAAGGCCTTTCTTCGCCAACTGTTTGGGCATATGTACGACTGATTTAAAATGAAAATCAAAATTATGGAAGGTAAATTTGCAGTAATTTTATGAAATCATATTTTCAATCCAACATGGATTAGTACATCTGTTTGACAAATATTAGTCTTTTTCACAATAATTGGGTGCAGAAATTTCCAGGTAATTAGCTATATTAAAATTTTAATTGTTTTCATTTAAATTGTAAAACCTTTACTGGGAATTATTATGTAATTTACCCATAAATAACACAGTTTATTAATCTTTGCGCATTAACAAAAAAATCACAGTTTTGAAGTAAATCTATCTTTATTCCTGTATTTCTAGTCCATACATGGACCAGATCTCAGGTTGAAATGTAAAGTATTAAGGTTTTACAGCATCGTTAGTGAGTGATGTATCTAAGTGACGTTTTCTGAGCCAATTCAAAACCTCTACAGTGGTTAAAATGTACGTTTCACTGTTTCAGAACTTGGTCATAATAAAAGAGTAAAATAGAACGGGATTAGAATATACTTTTATTAATTACTGCAAAACATTATCTTCTAATTTTACATATGTGCACCTTGAAAGGCGCTAATGATGCATTTATGTGATGTACGTTACACATAAGTGTTAGCAGCACGTGTCAGAGGTCACCTCAGGAAAGGATTCATTCTCCTACAGTTCAGTTATTTTAAAATATTTTTAAAAATATTCTCTATAATAATCATATAATTTATGATTTTTTTCAGTTGATTTTCTCAGTGCAGCAGATCCAACCGGTTGCCTCCCCATCCCTGCTCGTCTCCTGGCCTCGGCGCCCCCTGCTGGGCAGCATGGAGCCTGAAAACGTCCGGCTGCCCATTCAGGTCCTGGGAGAGAATGAGGCGCTGCAGCAGTTCTTCAGTGGTGAGATGTTACATGAATCAGTGTTGACAGGTTGTCTGCATACAATAGTGATTTCATCATTATGTGGTTTAACTTTTGAAACCTGTGATCACTACTGAGAAGTTTTGAAAATATATTCAGAGTGACTCTGACCACTGTCAGTCTGCTTTTATTTGTGGGAGATCTTGATTTTGCTAAAGGTTTTGTTTGTTCTTCAGGAGGATCTCTTCCTCGATGAGGTTTCAGTTCTCCCTTTGGTGGTTCTTGTGGTTGCTGGAGAAGTTCTAGTTCTCCATGAGGTGTTTCTACCTGTGTATTGGTTTTTGGGGACGTTCTGTTTAAGATACTTGGCTTCTGGCTCAATTTGGTGAAACAACTTCACAGATACTTCTGCATACCCACTTTATGTATTTAAGCTGACTGAAGTGATTTTATATTTTCAGACCATAAAATTACTGTTCAGCCCAGAACAGTTCATTTAGCATGTTTCCTATATCTGTAAGTGTTTTATAGCATTTCTGGATTTTGACTTTGTTTCCCTAAACATTTGTATATCAGGTGAGCAGATCAGGTGATCGTGAGGAAGAGTCAGGATTGGTTAGGACAGTATTTAAAATAGGAAGTCCACTCACCTGCTCTCTGCTCAGACATTGTGCTTTTTTTCTCTACTTCCCTTCAGATCTCTCATCATCACCGCTCCCCTCCGGTACCATACGTACTTTGCCAGGTTCTTGAACATTCCCTTTGTCGTTATTGTTTGTTGGCCGGTTGGTTTGTAACACCGATTTCCCGGTGGGAATCTGCTTTTAGCGCTGCGGGTGTTACGATAGTAACAAGCGTGTATTTTCTAACCCGCTGCGGTTCACTCTGCATCTGGGTCAATCCTACACGCTACAAGGGAGTTCGCTCCACACTTTGTGTCTCTCACACGCCTGACAGGATGTCTGAGCCATGAATTGACCTAGCGGGGTTTGAACACGTTAAGGCGGAGGTGATCTACCTCCGGGGAGTCATGGAGCAGCAGCAGAAGAAGATAGACTCCCTTGCTGAGACCATTTTGCTCTAAGTGGAACAGGGCAGACGGCCGGCCGGACGGCCTGCTCGCCACCCTGGATATGATCTTCGAGTGTCAGCCAGCAAAATACTCCACTCCCTGGGCCAAGGTGGTGGTGCTTACTTCTTTGCTGTCCAGCCGTGCCCAGGAGTGAGCAGCGGCCATGTAAAATCTCCGGCTTGTAATAATTACACCCAGTTCGTTGAGGAATTAAAAAAGACCTTCGTTCCACCCAGCAGCGAGGTGGAGGTCGAGACACAGCTTCTCCGTCTGCGGCAGGGTGAGCGCTCCGTATGCGAATATGCATCAGAGTTCCGCACCCTCACCGCCCAGCTCTCCTGGGGTAGCGATGCCTTCCGCTCCATCTTCATCGAGGGGCTGGCGGACTACATCAGGGATGGGATGACCGGTCGGGAGGCTTCCACAACCTTCGATAAGGCTGTGGATTTCGCCCTCCAGATCGACCAGCGTATCAGAACATCATCAGAATCATCAGGATCATCAGAACCTCATCCACATTCAGACGGCTAAGCAGCTGAACCCTCAGCAGGTGAGATGGGCTCTTTTCTTTGAGACGTTTAATTTCCACCTTGCCTACCGTCCTGGGTCTAAGAACATCAAGGCTGACGCACTCTCCGGGCAGTTCTCCTCCTCCACCCCCCCGCCGGACCCAGAGCCCATCTTACCTGCCTGTATCATCGCGCCTCTCCGTTGGCCTCTGGAGGATTCCATCCGGAACGCACTGCCTGGAGAGCCCGCTCCTCTGGAGACACCCGCCGGCCGTCTGTTCGTCCCCACCCGTTGCCGCCAGGAGGCGTTACTCTGGGCGCACTCCTCGCCACTTGCCGGACACCCCGGTCCTGAGCGCACATTGCGCCTGCTTCAGCACGCCCTCTGGTGGCCCTCCATGCGCCGGGATGTCCGAGAGTTTGTCGCGGCCTGTGAGATTTGCTCCCGGGCCAAGTCATCCACTCAGCCCTCCCCCGGGGAGCTTCATCCTCTTCCCGTTCCCCGGCGCCCCTGGTCACACATCGGCTTGGATTTTATCACTGGACTTCCACCCGCAGACCGCAAGGATACCATTTTGACCATCGTCGACTGGTTCTCCAAGGCGGTGCATCTGGTGGCCTTGTCGGGGCTCCCCTCTGCCAAAACCACAGCAGAGTTGGTTCTGGAGCACGTTGTTCGGTTGCATGGGTTCCCGAAGGACGACGTCTCGGACGGGGGGCCCCAGTTCATAGCCAGGTTCTGGAAAGCCTTCTGCCGCCTGATCAGTGCCTCCACCAGCCTCTCTTCTGGCAATCACCCACAAACTAACGGTCAGGTGGAGCGGGCCAACCAGCAGCTGGGGCACTTTCTGCGGTGCTTCGTCTCCTCTCTGTCTCATCTCTGGCCCCAGTTCCTCCTCTGGGCCGAGCTTTCACACAATCTTCACGTCTCTTCAGCCACCGGGCTCTCCCTTTTTGAAGTCTGCTACGGTTATCATCCACCCATCTTCAATCACCAGGAGGCAGAGGTCAAAGTGCCCGCAGTCCAGCAGTTGGTCCGCCGGTGTCGGCTGGCTTGAGTTAAGGCCCGGACTGCCATCTCCCGGGCCAACACGGAGTATACCCGTCAACATTGCCACCAACACCCTCCGGGGCACTCGTTTCAGGTGGGTGACCGGGTTTGGCTCTCTACACGTCATCTTCATCTGCACACTGACTCTAAGAAACTCATTCTCCGGTTCATCTGACCCTATCAGGTCACCACCAGGATTAATCCGGTCACCTATCGGCTGCACCTCCCTTCCTCTCTTAAGATCCACCCTGTTTTCCACATTTCCCAACTCAAGGCATACATCACCTCTCCGCTGGTCCCCCCCTCCGCCCCACCACCACCACCTAGGATCATCGATGGCGGCCCGGCTTACACCGTGAGACGGATCCTGGATGTCCACCCTTGGGGCCGTGGCGTCCAGTAACTGGTAAACTGGGAGGGTTATGGCCGAGGGACACTCGTGGATACCTTCTCGCTCGTCATCAACGGCTTCCATCGCCGCCGGGCCGCCCGTCCTGGACCCTCAGGAGCCGGTCCTACGGGGGGGGGTCCTGTCAGGATTGGTTAGGACAGTATTTAAAATAGGAAGTCCACTCACCTGCTCTCTGCTCAGACATTGTGCTTTTTTTCTCTACTTCCCTTCAGATCTCTCATCATCACCGCTCCCCTCCGGTACCATACGTACTTTGCCAGGTTCTTGAACATTCCCTTTGTCGTTATTGTTTGTTGGCCGGTTGGTTTGTAACACCGATTTCCCGGTGGGAATCTGCTTTTAGCGCTGCGGGTGTTACGATAGTAACAAGCGTGTATTTTCTAACCCGCTGCGGTTCACTCTGCATCTGGGTCAATCCTAAACGCTACAAAGGCGTTCGCTCCACACTTTGTGTCTCTCACACGCCTGACATTGTGTTTTCTCTTTAACATGCCTATGGGGGAAAAGAACAGGAGTCTTAGAAATCACAGTGTTTTATACACTTCATCGTGTCTATAAAACACATTTCTTTTGCTCCTCTACACATGTCATGTTCTGTTATAGTGTTTAAGAATTATTACTCTGATACACACAGTCACTGTTTGCAATGTCCTGGTTTCCTGATTCTAATCCACAGCTACAGGAAATGTTTGCTTGAGGTTATTGCTGCCAAAGATGGTTCAAGCAGTTAATAAAATACTATTTCACTTTCACTTTTTCCACCATCACTGTGTATGTTTAATGTGATTGTTCAATATAGACATGAAAGATGAGGACAGTTTGTGTTTTATCAGCTTAGAAATATTGTGTTTGTTGATATTTGTGACTTAAGTGAAGATCTGATCAATTTATGCAGAAAGCCAGAAAAGCCGCCAACAGTGCTGTTTCATTTTCATTCCACTGTACAAAAGCACACAAACTCATCACCTAGCAGCCTAACAGGCCACATACTGTATGTATTTATCTGTAACCGTATCTTCCTCTTGTTGATGAGGTTGAGAATGACTGATTACCGTGTGCATTTGCAGGTCAGGATGTGAGTGGTGTGTTAGATAGTTCCGTTGTGGTGGATACGAGCATCCTGGAGCAGTACCTCAGCAACGACATGGACCCCAACAGCTTGTAAGATACACACACACACACACACACACGTGCCTAACCTAAACCTACATAATTCTAACCTGACCGTTGAAAAACTGAGAATTAGGGTTCAGAAAATACAATCAGGACTTGGGAGTACAAAGCTGAGGCAGATTGAAGATTCTGCGTTATTAAGCAAGCAATGTTTAGCTTGAGCTACAGGTAAATGAGCAAAGAAGCAGGAGTATATATATACTATACTATGTAACAGAGCTGGGGTTACAGCGTGTAACCAATTTTTTGTATGTTCTTTAAACCTTTATTAACCACATTTTCATGATTAAACAGAAAAACACAAAGATTTCTTATCTGCTGGTAACACTACTGTTGTTTTGTTGGTATTTTGAACAGTATTTTTTTCTTTTTGTATGTGTTGCTGTAGGCTCCTCTCTGTACACACTGTAGAAGAATACACGCAAGGTTCACATGAAACTTTAAGCACTGCTTACGCTAAGCTTACAGTGCCAGAGACTATTTGAATAGTGAATGAACTGGGACACAAAATGTCCTCAGATTGCAGACATGTCCTCACTACAAACTGGTTTTTACAAAGACAACAAAATAAGGTTTTAGACACAATTCTAACATTGCATCATTCTTCTGTGTGAGTGATTATTGATCAGTCAAATATTGATCAGATTTGATCAAATCCAGCACGGTAGACTGAAAAATGAAAAACCAAGGGACTCTTTACTAACAACACATCAATGACACAACTTTTTATATTTTCATATTTACACGTTATCAAAGGTCTTTCAAAGTCCAACAGAAGGATGTTGCAGTGCATCAAGGAGCAGTATATTTTACAGTAATTTAAAAGGAATTTAACTGTGTACAAAATTTTAAATACGTACAGATGAAGAAGAAATCATTGGCAGTAACAGTGGAAGTAATAGGGAACATGTAGTGTCATCATCATTCATGGACACAAGTACAATTACGTAACACACAGAAAAACAGCAGTGACCTAGTTGGTTATCAGGTTGTAAATACAGTACACAAAAGGTCTCTGCCAAAACAAAGCAATATACAACAAGCTGAATATATAATATAAAGCAATCTAAAACATTATTAACACAAAACACCTCCACTGTAAACTACTATATAAAATAACTCAAATTAATATATATAGTTAATATATATAAGACAGTTTTCACTAAAGAGAACCAGTACACACTATACAAAATACATTTTTAAAATAGAAGACTTCAAATTGAACCAGAAGTGATTTTAAAAAGCACTGCAAGGAATAAAAACACAAATTTGGAGATAAGTCAGTATCTAGAGGACTTGCAGCTGGGGTTGAACCTGGGTTTAACACCAGTCATGTTCTGGGTACCAGTCAAATCTCGTATCTTGTGTTTGTTTCTTTGTTTTTTTTCCCAGCATGCTCCCTGAGTCTCCTCCTGACTCAAGCTCAGAGGCCTGTTCACCTGCACAGATACCAGGTACTATTCATAGCTTTAAATACACAGTACAATTTACTGCAAGTACTTGCTGTCAAAATATAAATGGTCTTTTGTACCTGGATTTTTGTTTTATTGAAATAAAAAACTTTGTCACATTATATTTCCTATTAATAAAAGGAAGATGCGGTTACAATTAAAATAAATGGCAATTCACAGATTCTCTTTAACATTAGCATCTTGAGTAAAACTGGATTTTAAGTTTTTTATTGGCTTTGTTTAGACTTTTACAGCACTTGGTTAAGGTGAGAGAAAGATTGTGGTCTGGCTTAACAGAGAAACATTTCCCTAACCATTTGATTATAATGATGACATACTTTATTGACCCCCTTGGGGAAATTGTTGTTGGACAGTCATGTTATGGGCGTTATGATCTCTACAAAAGTGACACTAAGCCCTTACAGCAAAAAGGAGGGCTAACTTCATTAGTAATGTGTCTAAATCTGTGGTTGACTGTGGTTTGACTTATTAATTGAAATCATTTAATAGTGTCAAACTGCACTTCTTTGACTGACAGATGTCCATTATAAGTCCCCCTATTGGTCCAACCAGCAGACCACCCAGGAGGATTTCCAATCCACTGCCTCCTCATCGTGTCACTTTACGGATCAAGGCGCCCCCTCTGTGAACCCTGACCTGCTGACACACGACCAGCTCCGCAACTTGGGCCTCACTAACACTTCCGTCAAATCTCGGACACCAAATGCTGCACCTGCTGCACCACCCATCTCACCCCTGCAACAACATACACACCACTCACCTGAACACACACACTGTCTGAGTCCAGAGAACTGCTCACGGGTTTACAATCCACTCACACCTGCTTCTCCACCTCTACCTTCTTCAAATAGCCACATTGTACCCTGCACTGCTTCAGGTATAGTGCCAAATTTAACCACCCCGCCTTCAACCTGCCTGCTGGGCTCCATCTTCACACTACGCACCTGGTAAGCAGACCATCAGCACTGTTTGATTTAGTCTTTTACTAAATCATCATGTCATACATGTTACTGTAAACATTAAAATCCCAGCCTGAAAAATGTGATAATAATGGACCCAATAGTTGACCATTAAATTACACCCTGACTTTACCTGGAAAGGCACCTCAAAGTGTCTGGTTCTCGGAATACTTGCCTGGCAGAGGATCTCTTGTTGCAATCCAGTTTGTAACGAGAGAAGTTCTCAGATGCATTTTGGACATAGTGTACCCTTCAAAGTAAGCCAGTAAAATTATAATACCATTAACTGATAAGATGGGGTGATGTTGAGCGCCATGTTGCCTGATTTTTAACCGACTGCAGTCAAAAACCTTCAGAGTCAGAGACTCCATCATATCCAGCCACAGGTTAATAGCTGACTGACTCTGAGGGTTATCACTGAATGTAGATGGGACGACTGAAAATTATGTTTTTCAAGTTTAGCATTTATGTGAGGAAATTGAGCTTTTGGTATCATCTGCATAAAAATGTAAATCAGTATTATAGTTGTAATGTCATGATGAAGTTTGTAAACAGAAACCAGGAAATCAAGTCTTGTGGCATACTTTAGGCAAAGTGGGCAGTACAGGATGAAGCATCATTAACAACAATACAGACCTCTAGACGAGGCATGATTTAAAGCAGAGAAAGAAGACGAAGATACAGTGTAAGATGCCATAAAAATGTAAATCAACATTAGATTTGCAAATAATCTCTCAAAAAAGATGTGTGTAAAGAGAAAACTTTAGCACTCAAGCCTTGGATAATATGGGCAGTAGAAGATGAAGCATTATCAACAGCAGTCATCCCTAGGTGAAGCAGAACCTGAACCAGAGTAGAGAAGTTTCAGAGATGACTACCAACATCTAGAGACAAAAAAAGCAACAAGGTTCAGTATTACCTTCAGTATTACCAAAATTTAGTCTTTCATTACATGGAGCACCAGATACAACTTTTGTAGAAGGTCAAGGTTTTGTAGAAGGTCATTTGTGGCCCTCACAGCACAGTTGTTCTTCACCAGAAAATTAGAATATTCCTTGTTGTCCAGAGAGTAATCATCACATTTCCTGAAACTTCAGCATTTTAGTTGTTTAGTCAGAATCCCTTTGTGTTGTTATGCTTCAGTTCCCCAGAAAGTAAAAAGAGGAGAAGATCTGAGTCTGAGGAACCATCAGCAGGAATCAATGCGTCCTGCAGTGATTGTGATGGGAGTTGTGGTGGTGGTAGTATAAGAAACGGACTAGGGGGTGTTGGACTAATGGGATCATACCAGCTACTGACATGGGAACCATATAGGCAAGCACAATGGAGCACTTTGTACGACAGCAACTATCAGACACAGTGAGTAAAGTAACCAGATGAATCATTGGTTTTAATAATACATGTAGTCAGTTCTTTCTCTCTGCCAAAGTGTTGGACCGACCAACGGATATCACACTCTCAGCAGGAATGATTGTTGTCCTTTCCAGGTCTCCACCTGCCTACTATGTGGACACAGATAAAGGCTTCAACTACTCTGCAGCCGACGAGGTTTTTGTTTGCCAGAAGAAGAACCACTTTCAGGTCACTGTTCACATTGGTGTGGCCGCAGAGCCACAGTACGTCAGAACACCCAGCGGACCACAGGAGGTCGACCATTTCCAAATAAAAGTGTTTGGAGTCAAGGTGCTTACAGGGCCATTTGTCTACATTATGTAAAAAAAAATATGTTTGCTCTCATTTTACTAAATAGACATTTCTAATAGCTGGAAGCTCCAAGCCACCTGGTGACCATTGAGCAGTCTCAACCTGACCGCAGCAAGAAGCCCTTCCGTCCTGTCAGGTAGGTACATGTCCCACCTTAAACCATGGCCAGTTGCACCAGCTCTTTAAGTTATAACTTACCATAGAGAGAGTTGCAGGTGCAGACCAATGCAAAATTTAAGCCAGCAGCTGTTTGTTTTTCGAGGGTGCAGGTATACCTAATTGGCCATTTGTCAAACCAACCAGATAGATCTGATCCCTGAGGTTTTTCCTGTTGTGAAACCTGTGTGTCTTGTCCAAGTATGTTCAAAAAAGCAGCATTTTCTTCACATAATTTTAATGTGCCAAGTCAAAAAGGACACTTTTGCCCTGAAACCCTCAGTTTTTCCAACTAAAATGGTCTCAGGCTGTCTTCTCAATGGTTCCAATGTTTTAATGTTTACAGCAAGAAAATATACACTAACAATGATTTCTGAACCTCCAGAGTCAGCCTACCTGGTAGCAAAATCACCAAGGTAACTCTTGGCCGACTGCACTTCAGTGAGACAACAGCTAACAACATGAGGAAGAAAGGCAAACCCAATCCTGACCAGAGGTATGTGACTGTGCTTTTACTGTGCAAGTGTATAAAACAATTAAACACAGAAAGGTGCAATATAACTGGATCTGCGTGTGTAGATATTTTCAGATGGTGGTTGGTCTATATGCTGCAGTGAAAGAGGAGACTTTCATCCTAACAGCGCTGGTGTCTGAGAAAATCATCGTTAGGGTAACACCAACAGTTAACCAGAATCAAGAACTGGTCAAAGCTCAGACAGAGACACAAATCTTTGTGTCTAAGTGGCATCTCCCTCCCACAGGCTTCTAACCCGGGTCAGTTTGAGATGGATGGGGACACCTTGTGGCAGCGTGGGGCGGTGCAGGACGCAGTGGTGTGTTCAGGCCGGGTGGGCATCAACACCGACTCACCTGATGAGGCGTTGGTTGTCTGCGGTAATGCCAAGGTGATGGGCGCCATCATGCAGCCATCTGATCTCCGTGCCAAGCAAAGAATACAGGAGGTAGGACCATGAAATTATTGAGCATAAATAGTGTTAGCTTTGTGGTGATATCCATTCTTTTTTATTTTTGGTTTTGTGACTACAATTTGTCCATTTGTTTGTCAGGTCGACTCTGAGCAGCAGCTGAAGAGAATCACTCAGATGAGAATAGTCGAGTTTGATTACAAACCCGAATTTGCTTCCACCATGGGAATAGACCATATCCACCAGACAGGTAACACGCTGCAGTTATGATCATAATAAAACTGTAATTGGTGCTATTTATGCTTATTTTGACTCTATTATAATTATCACATGATATTTCAGGTGTTATAGCTCAAGAGGTGAAGGAGCTGTTGCCATCAGCAGTGAAGGAGGTTGGAGATATCACATGCTCTGATGGAGAGAAGATTAATAACTTCCTCATGGTGGACAAGGTATATTCACATTTTCCTTTCGTGACTCCTGTAAGGGTTTACCCTCCGCTGGTGAATTTTGTTTGTAACTCTGTTCCTGTGTTTCTCTGGTGCCTCCTCCTCCTCCAGGAGCAGATTTTCATGGAGAACATTGGGGCGGTGCAGCAGCTGTCAAAGCTCACAGACAACCTGGAGACTCGAATCAACGAGCTGGAGGTCTGGAACCACCGACTGGCCAAGCTGAAGAGCCTGACGGGAAGTTTGCGTTCTACTGGGTATCTGACTTCATCCTTTCACCGACCATTCATTCACTTATTTTTAGAGATGTCAGCATTTACACAAGTTAGACATAATAAAAGTAAATACACCTTTATTATACATTGACAGTTGATGGTAGTACAGTATAATCATACAGCATGCACAAACTATTACTATAACTGAACTGCAGCATTATACTTATTTTTAATATACTTAAAAATGGTTTGATTAGACATGACACTTGATTCAAAAAAGTACCATTTCACATCTAAAGACACTTCAGTACTTTATAAAAAAAGAAAAGCTGAGTTGTGTTTAAGGTCACTTAAAAAGGTGGAGCTTTAAATTTAAATTGTTGATAGTTTATTGAAAAAATATAAGTTTTTGTCATTTATTAATTGTTAGTTAACACTGTGCTGTTTGATTTATTTGACTTCAGCTAACTTGAGTTCAAAAATGTTTTAAACTTTAAAAATCACTGATCACATTTGGAATGACTGATCCATTCTTTTGAAAATGATTTAATTAGTAATTATCAAATAAAAGCTGGAATTCTCATTTTTCCTCCAACAGGAAACCCAGTAAACACAGTAATGTGTCCATGACGTCGGGTCCTGACACGTGTAAGACTGAAAAAGTTCAGAAGGAGGGTTGGAGTCAGAAATACAGCCACTGTCTGCAGCATAAAGTCTTCCAGGCCAGTGCCTTTACTCTCCTGGCCACCATGGCTATCTGGTGAGGCATGACTTGCTTCCTGTTTTTTACGATGTAAAATAATATATTACAGCATAAAACATATTAAAACAGTCATATTGGGTGTGTATCTTTGTGCAGTGCCATCTTCATCACTTCTCTCTACCTACTAAATTTAAAGGAGGAAGGTTTCGAGGGCTTTCCTGACAACAGGTAAACAACTCCGCCTTTTCATTGCAGCAGAAAAACCCTTTTATATGAACTTAATAACAAGGAGTAAGTAAGATCACACAGTGGCCTCGAAACACCTACAAATACTTTTAGCAGCTACCTAGTAACATCCTTATAACCACCTAGAAACCCCTTGTTAGACCTGAACAACCACTCAGAACCACTCATTTTGAAATGGGGAACAATTCATAGCTAAAATCGAGCTGAATTTCTACAACGTCTGTCCAGCTTTAAGTGCCCACTCACTGTGCCTTCACAACAACATTGCAACATCCTTGCAAACAGCTGGTAACACATTAGCATTAAAGTAACCTGGCAACAACTCAGTAACACCTTGTAAGAGCCACGACAACCACATAGTAACAATAAACCAGTAATATAACATTATTACAACAGAGCACAGACATCAGTGTTATATTGTTATTGCTCATTACGTTTTATCTTTTATTTGATACTATTTTACCTTTGTCTGTTAGCAACGGCAGCATAGTTCCTGTGCAGACCACAGTCTTGACCAGTACAGGTAATCCACACCACATATTGTGTTTGCATCCACACATTTATGTAGATCATGTAAAGATCTGCTGAACTGTGCGATATAGCACAAGCATTATTCAAGATCCTTATTAAGAGTATGAGATGTGACTGTGGCTATGATCAGGTAAACATCACAGTTATGAATGAGTTGATTAATTCATTTATTTAATCTATATGACTTCAGTTCTTGAGTTCACATAGCAAATATTGATCTTTCAGAGACATCCTATTATAGAACATTAGAATCTCTGATTCCCTAAATGCTGAGATTAAAATCGTACATTTGTCAGTAATTAAGAGCAATGCCAACTCCAAATATTAAAAAATATATATTTATACATGTAACTTTTATCAGTGTTGTCAAGAATAACCCTCACTTCTCTGTTCCAGTCCCACCGACCAGCACCCCTGGACACTGGCCTCCGGAGGTGGACTTCTGTGACCTGCTGTACTGTGACCAGGTGCACTGTTGCCCTTCAACAGCTGGTGGCAGCACTGACTCCAACATCACCACCACTGAAACCACAGAAAAGACTGATGTTACAGGTAATGACATGCTGATGCTTATAGATGGCGCCCTGTTTGATACATGAATACAAATAGAAATGCAGAAAGAATATATTCAAATTTATGCACGCATACTGAATGCTATACTGCATGTAATACATGTAAAGATACGATCAGACCTGCACATTCACTGGTTGGATATTACTGTCATTACTGACAGTACTAACCAGCAAACACAGTGCTGATTTGTGGTTTAACTTTTTTTTTTTACTTTTTTTGCTCTACAGAAAAACAAGAACAACTTTATTACAAGAAGAAAAGCACCGGAGACTGTGAGTGTTCGCTCTCCACGTTTTTAATTATGATCAGTAACATACACGACTCTTTCACAGATTGCTAGATTAAAGAGCTATTAAGAAGTGAACAGTAACTGACTCCAGCAGATTGTTTATGTGATCAGGTCAAACCACATTACTTCTGCATTAAAGGGAAAATAATCCTATGCTCATATAGAAAAGTCACCCAATTCTCATAATGAAAAAAAGTCTTTGAAGGATTTGTGACATTTAACCATTTTAGCCTCTTTTTTACTATTTATTGTCCATGAGAAAAATGCCTGTGATGAATTTTTAGAGGCGTGTGATGAGTTCTTGCAATTTGTGATCGGTTGACATGTATACAGCGTTAGTAGTCAGTCTACATCTAATAGTTCTCTCGTAGTAATCTCACCAACCACTGACCAGATTTCAGTGATCCGCAGAAGATGAATAAATATTATTTTGGCGACCTTCTCTAGTGGCGCCAGCAAAACAAAATTTCCACTTGATGTGTCAAAATGTAATATTGTTGTGCACCTATGGAGCTTTAGGTTTAATCAAGAAATACAACTTGGACATTTAATTCGTCATAAGAGCTGAGCTTCAGGAAAAGAGGTGTTGATCTGAGACAAAACCAGAGTGAGAAAACACTTTGTTATATTGATGTCTCGACATATATCATTCTCTGTCTCTGTCAGGGAAGAACACCACCATCCATTCTTTCATGATCAAAGAGAACCAGCAGGTTATTGACAGTAAATACTGTCTACGAGACGAATGTGGGTAAGTGAAAAATGACAGGAAGAAAAATGTAATGAACATACATAAGCAACATAATACAATATCAATAATGTAATGGCAATGCTAACTGTAAAAACTGTGTCACATTTTTTAGGGCTTGTTTAAAAAATCTTAAAAATTAAACCTTAAAAAAACTAATTATGGTATCCATTATTATTATTTTGGAACATGGTCTGATTATTTACTGATCTGCAGAAGTCAACAATGACTTTGTGACTTGACTGAATTTGATTTGAGACATTCACACATGAAGTTTAAAGTGTAAATGAAATGATGATTAAGTTTCCACTCAGTTAATGAACAGCTTGTCTGGAAGTGATTTACGAGCTAATTGTGTGTCCTTCAGGCCTCTCAGATACGTCTACAGAGTTCCCATCAGCCAGTTTGTCCCAGTCAACATGAGAATCACCCTGCTCATGAAGTAAGTGCTGACTGTAAAATTCAATAACACCACCTCTGAAGGGATGATAGAGATATTTAGTCTCAAACTTTAGAGTTTCAGGTAACAGAACAGCATTGTTAATGAACAATAATCACTCTGCTGTAGTGATTTGGTGTTTCACTCAGCCTATTGCAGTCTAAAATTGTGATTTAAAAAGAAATTACTTCAAAATTTGGAACTGGCAGTAGTGTTGTAACTTAGCTAATATGCTTTTAATATCTTACTCAGTGTTATTATACAATGTTATTAAAATACTATACATTTCATCGACTTGTTCTGAACAACATTAGCGTGCAGTTTGTGGTAAAGAATATAACCAGTTGCTATGTGCATATGCATTAGCATGTTAATATTGTTGCTAAATGAGGCTGCAGTTGGGTTATCTGTGCTTCGTATGAAGATTATTTTGCTTAAGCTAAAACATGAGAGTAAATTTAAAATGTTCCCCCTTTTTTTCTTTTACTTCTGTGTAGTTCTACGGAGCTGCTGGTGGTCCACTTGTGCGGTTTTGTTGAGTCAGTGGCCTGTTCCTCTTTGCTGGATATAAGCACTGTAACTGGCAGTAGATACCCTTCAAATACACAGGTAAATATAAAAATATAAACAACAATAAGTTATTTTTAACATATATCAAGCTATTCCCATGTCATGATGCATTTTTCTTAATTAAAACAAAATCATTCTTCAAAATGCCTTTGCTTTTGGTCCGGTGTTGACGGACTTTTAATTGACGTAGAGTCCCCACAAGACTGTGGGATGTCAGGTTAGGTTAAGAACATTATATTTATGCAGGTGATATTGTACCTTGGTTTAATTTTCAACATTTTTATAGTAATTTTAAGTGTTGTTTGGACAAAATAAGCAATTCAGTGACATCACCTTGGATTTTAAGAGATTGTAATGGACATTTTCTAGTATTTTATAGATCAAAGAAATAATCAAGATGATAATCAGCAAATAATAGATACTGAATATCATTGCTAAGGAGTAACAAATGAAGAAATTTTATGTTAAGGGGATTTAAATCTTTGTTGAATAAGCTTAGAATTCATTAGTGTGTTTGTGTTTCTTTGTCTGTTTCTGCAGGGAGAACATGAATGGCCTCTCCATGTAGCTCGTCTGTATCACAGCTCATATCACTTCCGCTCAACAGTAGCTGTAAGATAATGTTTTCTATCTCCTGTACTTCTCTTCTATAACAGAACAAACATAAATGCAAAATTAGAACATACCAGAATTAGATAAGACAATCAAATAAAACTATTTACAGATAAAAAGAAAATATGGAAAGATAAGATCACATTTCTAGGCAAAATCACTGAGCATGACCAGAGCACAGTCACCTATTAGGAAGAAGGAGCTCACTGAAGCGAACCAATAAGAAGTACCAAAACTAATTCTAAAACTAACTAACTAAACTAATATTTTATTGTAAATCCTTAACTAACTAAACTGTGCTAAGGCGTGAGACAGTGTTCTCTCTTTTGGCATATTCCCCCAAAATCTCTCTTTTATCCTTATTTAACTGAAGAAACAGCTGTTTATCAAATCACTGATTTCAGAAATACAGTTTATGAGATTGTTGACAGGGCTCAGATCATCAGGACAGGCAGATATGTACAACTCTATCATCCACATAGAACTTCTTTTACGTGTGTCTCTCTCCAGGGTCAAGCAGATTGCAGTACTGACCATCACTTCGAGGGCGCGCTCTTCACTGACTACTACTTTCACTTCTACAGACGCTGCACAGACTCGTAGAGAAACATTTGATGACAAATTTTAATATATTAAATATTTACTTTAACTCCCCACACAAAGATGACAATCAGAAAAGTTGAAGCAGTCATCTATTGTGGTGTTATATTTTATATTCTTTTTTTTTTTTTTTTATGGTCTCCAGTGGAAGTTGATCATATCAGACACACAGTATCTACTTTTAATTAATATTTTATTGTTTTTATTCCCATGTCTTTGCTGCTTTGTTAGTGTTCAGCTTGTAGAGACACACACCAACAGAGTGACTGTCATGATGGAGACTGAACTGATGAAATGAGAAAATGAAAAGTTCATATTTCATAATTCACTTCACCTACATTCAACCATCAAAAATTAATTTTCAGGATTTTTTAATCCTGATTTGATTTATAGTTATGTGCATTATTCAGCTATTCAGCTAATGAAAATTTAACAAAGAAAAGATATTAACATAATCAACTCTAAAATTTGAAAACTCACTAAAATTGTTTTGGTGGTCTTAGGTTTAGTAGTTAATTAATTATTACGTTTTTAGTTTTTTTTAGTTATCCATCCATCCATCCATCCATTTTCCTAACCGCTTGTCCTCGTAAGGGTCACGGGGGGTGCTGGAGCCTATCCCAGCTGTCATCTGGCGAGAGGCGGGGTACACCCTGGACAGGTCGCCAATCCATCGCAGGGCTTTTTTTAGTTATTAAGTTTGTATTTTTTTCCTGTGAAGTACTTGAATGTATCTCATCATTGTGGAACAAAACTACATCTATGTAATCACATGATCTGAGATCAATCTCTAAATTCCAATATACATTAGATAATTACATATGGTTTCAAAACAAAACTTTAATTTATATCTCAGAATTTTGATGTGCACAACGTTTTTTAACAACAAAATTCCTAGATATTTTGTTCCTAAAGTTTGAAATTAAACTCAAAATTTACAGATATTTAAGATTAATAAGACAATTTAATCATATACTGGAAGTTTACATTTTTCATATCAGAATACTGATAGTAATCACAAATTCACAATAAGTTACAAAATACATAAAAATGTATTTACATGAAAAATAAGATTGAAGCAATAAATAAAGATTACTGCTGTAAACTTCAGCAGTGCCATGATCCAAGGCTCGGTTTTTGTTTTGATTCTGCTTTTTCTCGTCTTTCTGCCCCTGCACACACACGGCCCCGCTCTCACACACTCACCTGGCCACTTTCCCCAGGTGTCTGCTTCTGCTTACAAACCTACATCACCTGGCCATGCCCCAGCTGTCAATCACACACACAAACACACGCCCATGCCCCTGCTGCAGTGCCTCCTGTATCTACTTCTCAGATCCACTCACCTGTTGCCAAACTGTCTTCAGAGCTTCCTCGGCCACCAGCTCCTGTTTTTCCTGGACTCTGCCCTTTCCTGTTCTCCTTGTACGCTGGTTCTCACACTGGGTTTTGTGTTTATGGTTTATCTAGTCCTTTTTCTCCCTGCTCATGTTTAAACCTCCCTCCTCATTTTATAGCTTAGTTATCGTTTTGTTCTCCCCCTGCAGTGTTTTTTTTTTGGTCTGTATTGTTTCTGCTGCCTTTGGTTTTGGTCTAATTCGTCTTAAAACCTCATTAATCACCTTTCTCTCTTGCTTTTGGGTAACATCAGCTGTTGTTAAAGAGTATTAATATTAAAATAATATTTCTCTACACTATTATGCATCATAGATGGAGCTTTCCGTACTTAGTTTTATAGCAGTTTAAGTGAGTGTAAAAATGAATCTTCTCTATAAGCTGAATTGAATGAGACTGAAGCCTAACTGCTCTGCTTTATGTGAAATGCTAGTAGTTAAATAAAATTTAAAAAATAAAATGTATCTTTGAAATCAGTGTCTTGATTAAATCTTAAACTGACTTTTATTTGACCCAAACGTTAAACGCTGTAAACTTGCAGGGATGGACGTTTTGATCTGTGGACTGAGTCCCTGTGAGGCTGTGGGGTCCAGTTTGGGTCTCCACACTGTTAAATGTTATGAATATTGTGTCTATGCAACTTTTTTGTTCCTCTGTTTGACTTTCAAAGTACTGTTTCAATAAATTCACACTTTTAATACTTGTTTGAAGTTGGCTTTGACCTTAATTGAATGTACTGGCAGCATTCCTGTTTACACTCTACACCTCAGAATTCCGCTTTAACTCAGGAGCCTCCCACCTTCAAAAGTTCTCTGATGACTCCTCAATCGTTGGCTGCATCAGTCATGATAATAGAAAGCTTTGTTGAGTGGTGTAACAACATCTGCCTAAAGCTCATTATCAATAAAACCAAAGAACTGGTGGTGGACTTTAGGCAGGGCAGGAAGATCCCGGTCCCCCTCACCATCCTGGGAGAGAAAGTAGAGATTCTGGACTCATACAAATATCTTGGAGTCCACATCAACAACAAACTGGACTGGTCAAATAATACAGATGCCCTTTACAAAAAAGGGCAGAGTTCTTTTGATGTGTGCAACAAGCTACTGAAGATGTTCTATCAGTCTACAGTTGCAAGTGCTCTGTTCTTTGCAGTTGTGTGCTGGGGAGGTGGCATCAAGGTTGGTGAGGGCAACAGACTGAACAAGCTGATCAAAAAGGCAGTCTGTAGTTGGACTGGAACTGGAAGGTCGAGAGGCCGTGGCAGAGAGAAGGATGGTGGATAAGCTCAGTGCCATCCTGGACAATCCGTCTCATCCGCTCTGTGATGAACTGTGGCAGATGGGAAGCTCATTCAGCCACAGACTAATTCCACAGAAAAGCAAGACAGAACGTTTTAGGCGGTCTTTTGTGCCCACTGCCATAAGACTGTAAAACAGGATCTGTGCACCATCTCAAGATTAATATACACATTTATATGTGTATCAGTGCACATACTGTATATATGTATATAATTAATGTCAGCTCTGTACTATTACTTTTATTATTTTATTATTAATACATAAATGTAGATATTTCCTTTGTTATTACTTTGTTCTTACTTTATTGTTGCTGTATTACTCACATAGTCCTATTCTTTAGTATCATGTTATATTGTGTTACTGATATTCTCCTTGTGCTGCTGTAAGAAATTAATTTCCCCCTTGGGGATCATTAAAGTGTTATCTTATCTTAACTTGTCTTATCTTGTCTTATCTTAATTGTTTTCCTAAACCTAACCATAATTTCTCATGTCGCCTAAACAGAACTATAAACATGTTGCTGATGAAGAATGTATTAAATCAGAAACTGAATCTCTGTTACAAAATAATTCAGACCCACAAATCCTAATTGTTCTATTTGTATTTCCTACATATGAACTCTCTCCACTGAAGACAAACACACACTGATGACTAATTCAGGTGGAGGAGGTGCAACAGAAACACCAAACTAATTAGGTGTCTGAGACAATCGTCTCAGCTGCACACACAGAGGTAAAGTTGCAGGACGGAAACAAAATACACACAAACATGATGGACACCCAGCTCATCGTGAGTATCTGCATGTTTTCTGTGGGAACCTGTTTGAAATTGTGAGGTTTCACTGAATTGTCTTTATGTGTAAAAGTTAATTTAATTGATAATTTTGTTTTTTAGAAAAAAAAAATCAAACATCCTGAAGGTTGAGAACTGATCGAAGTCTTAAGAGGCTGTATCAGTATGTTTTCTTGAGGAAATCTTTATTTGCACAGGAATCCAATTTCAAAATGCAAGACTTCTTCTATTCTATAAGAAAACCAACAGAGGACTGCTGCCAGTTATCAAGCACATTTCCTAAAATACAGTACTGTGCAAAAAGTCTTAGGCCACTAAGACGTTAGACTAGAAACACAAAAAGGGTTTATTGGCTTCTCTCCGTCCACAAACACCGTTACTGATCAAGCTTCTTTGGACTAATCGAAGGATCAACTTCCAGATGAAGCTGCCAGAGGTTGAACCAGGTCCTTGCTGGATTTGTTCTGGTCTCTCAGAGAAGAAAGTCTGAGAAGCGTCTCATCAGATTTTGACAGGTCCTCCTCTCCTGTTTCTGTCCTTGTTCTCTCCATATTTCTCTACAGAGATGTTTTTTTAATACTGTGTACATATTTTCTATATTTTCTTAATACTGATTATGAGCTCAGCAGATTCAACTGCATAAGCTTTGATTTGATCAAAAATGCTTTAATTTATGTTATTTTATGATTTCTGAAAGGCTGTATTGTTAGATGTACGTATCTTGTGCCGTGTTATATTAACTATAAACTCTGTATATTTTCCATTTGTGTTTGGCATTGACCACAAAGTGACAGAGAGTCACACAATGACCACAAAGAGACTTAAAGTGACCACAGGAAGGATTTTTCCCCACTGTGTTTCTTCCATTGCTTCATAGTCCATCCATCCAGAGTTTCAACATAAACCAGTCTGTGTTTTAACTGTCAGCCTAAGCAAAGGCTCTTAACACAGCTTTACTCCTTGGTCTGCCTGAGAGTGGCTGAAGAACATTTTTTGTCTTCACATACATTTTTAATTTTAAGGATCTTTGACGTAAATTGTTAATCCAAACTAAACAAAAACCAGGTGTAACGTTGCCAAGCAGATACAGGTAACTAATCTCTACTCAACTCTCAGCTGTGTGTGCGCTGCCGTGGTGTCGTCTGTCTGCCCGGCGACATGACAGACGGACGTCTCCTGTCACCACGGTAACAGACGTCGAGGGAAACTGTCTCTTCTCTTCCCAGTCTTCACTCTCAGAACGTGTAATTAACTGATACTCTATCCTCTGTGACTGTTTGTGTGCAGCAGGGCAGGATGGGAGCTCGGCATCTCTCTCAGATTAAAGAGGAGTCGCACAGCAGGGAGCACAGGTAACGTGACAGCTGATTGGTTGAAAAGGAGCTGAGCGGTAACGATGAGGTGAAGTTGAGTCCTCTGTGTCTGTTTAATTAAATATCAGAAACTTAATGAGAGGAAATTTCCAGATCACTCTGAGTTATGGAAGCTTTATCCACCAGTTCTTTACCTGTTAAATACCTGTTTGTCGTGTGTATACGTGACACTGAGACACAAAATAATTCAGTATTCCTGCCCTGACCTTCTGTTTGTCTTCTGCCAGTTCTCCTTTTTTGCCACCACATCCCCCCACTTTCCTTTTTCTTTCCCAGATTCACCTGCTCACCTGACCCCGCCCCTCCCACCTGTATACCTTTTTACCCACTAAACATTTGTCTCCATAGTATAATGTATAGACCAGATTGTGGCATCCTGGTTCTCAGTGGACTCAGCCTGATTTTCTCTCTGCCTGTTTCTAGTTGTCACACTTTTTGGTTTTCTTTTTTACCTGTTCTTGAACTCTGACTCGGCTCCTTGTTTTTCATGGGATTGATCACCGGACTGTTGTTTTGCCATCTGTGGATCCCTGTTTGTACTCTGGTTCTCCCTCAGCCAGTCAGACTGTCTACCTTGCTATTGCAATTTAACCCTCCACAGATGACATTTCACTCCACTTTCATGCAGACAATGTTTACTTGTTTGCAGCAGTTAATCCTGGCATTAATGACACAATTGTAAGAAATTGGCAGAAATAAAATATTGGTTTTGTGAAAACTCTCCTTATATTAATTCCTACAAATGACTATTACTCACCTCAACTATCTGCATCAGTCTTAATGTTAGTTCCCAATAATGGGTAAGTTACAGTACCAAGCTTTGCAGGTGCAGGACAAGTTGCGAGTTGTACTCATTTGACATGAAGAAACAATGACTCTACCTCTGAACTTCATACTCCAGCTTATTGAAAACTAATTTCAGCCACTTGTATTTGCACTTGGGACAACTACTCACACCCACACCGAAGGGAGAAATCTAACATTTCCCAGAATTTTCTACGACCTCCCACAGGACAAGGGTCCACAAAAAAGTGACCCTGCAAGGGAGAAGAATTTGTCCACATTTCCACATCCAGGTCCAAATCTGCGCTGTAGCTCTGATATAAAGTTAGACAATCAGCCGGAGCTTCTTTCCAGAATTTAAGGAGGAGTATGGGATAAATAATTGAGCGGGCCGTAGCATTCAGGTGAAGCTGCCACTCAAACCAGTGGGGTTAGCCTGCAGAGTGTTTACTTCTATCTCGGATGAGGGCAGGAAGTAGCTTAACATGTGTAGTCATGATGCTTAATGTTAGAGAACAACAACAACAACATCATCGTCTGATCTCCCCTGTGGGGCTGAATTCAGCATGAATACTGAGCTTCCATAAGCAAACTCACACATTTAGATAGATAGATAAATGTCTGAGAGAAACTGGAAACTCACCCTGGACATGAACAATCTGATAACAGAGTGTGTGTGTGTGTGTGTGTGTGTGTGTGTGTGTGTGTGTGATACTCTCCACCGAAGCGCGACCTTGGCAGAGGGAGATGTTACTGTGATCAGACCAGACTGTAAACAAATCTGAATGGAAACTGGTTTACATGGATGATTAGTGTGTGTGTGTGTGTGTGTGCCTGTCACTCTGCACACAGATGCTGCTCGACATGATTACAACATGATGAAGTGAAATATGAACTTATCACTCTCTCTCTCTCTCTCAGTACCTGTTTCCTGCCTGTGATTGTGCAGCAGCAGCGGCAGCAGACAGGTAGAGCAGGTAAACCAGGTGTGTGTGAAGCAGAGAGACAGGAAGTGAGGCGCGTGTCTGATCCGGTGTCTCTGACTCTGCACAAGCAGCAGAGGAAGCTAGAGGACAACAGGAGCCTGCTGGAGGAGGTCAGAATGAAACATCTGAGCAAATCACTCTAAGTAAAGTGGAAACAATGAGTCAATTCATTGATTGTTTGGTAACTTATTAACAATTTGGTGAAAAATTTCAGCATTTTCACTAATACATTGTATTTCATACATTTTGTAAACCAAACAACAGATGATATCTTAATGTATTCTGTATTTTTGTGATGTTTATAGCTCAGGTCAGACTTGTAGACTGTTTTTACATCTAGATATTTATTTTATTTTAAATCAGTGAGCTTCTTTATGTCATACGTACACAGTAAACGTACGTTTTGTTGGTTTTATTTCTCTGTATTATTAGGTTTTATAGATCAGTTTGTGATCTACATGACGTAAACTGTATAGACTACATATGCTCTGTTGTTGATGATGTGTTTTTCAGCTGGGTCGCATCGAGGCAGAACTTCGTGTGGATGTGGAGCAGCAGCAAGAAGCTGAATCCCTCCGTCAAAAGAAGAACAAGCTGCTGCTGCAAAACCTTCTTTACCTGAGTCTCAGCCAGCGGGTAACCAAGTACGAAAACACTGACACGCAAAATCCAGAAATAAAATGACAACTGTAATTAACCTGATTATCCTTCTCCACATTAATCACAGTCCATATCTAACATCTGCTTTCTGTGCTTGATGAGCTTAGTTTTATTGTGACTGTGAGAAAATCCTTTCTGCAAGTAAAAACACATAAGCAGCAATATCTTCCTTACACATGCTGTTTATCAGGGTACAATCCTTATATAAAAAGGTACATTCATTTTCAGTTTAATTAATTAATTAACTGAACATCAAATATACTTTCTTCTTTGATTACACTCCAGTGTCTCATTTAACTTTACTGGATTCTCAAACACAGCAGATTTACTCTTTAAGATTCAATCTTTCTGTCGTCTCCAACAGGCCCTGGGTCAGCAGCTACTTCAGGATGTTCCCGATGCACATCTACTGTCTGCCTGTGCAGGCTGTCAGTCACAAAGGCAGAAGGCATGAGGTGAACAAGAGGAGATGAGGGAGTGGCTGAAATCTGTGGGAAACACTGAAGTTATTTTGTACCTGAAAGATTCAATTTGGTTGCCTCCCTCATCAAGAACTTGACATTTTAATGTTCTCGTGTTAATGCAGGAGTTGTCTGAACCACTCGACGTCTTTAATACTGCAGAGTGGTGTTTTTATACTTCATTGAATCAGTACTACTAAAAGAACAACTGACCTCTGTCTGCACTCTGGCCTTAAATGGTCCAAGGCTTATTTCCAAATCTAAAGGAAAACATGTTGGTTATAAAATAACTGAAGGTTAATGTGTCTTTTTTTGTCCATTTGTAGACTTTTATTTGTAGACTGTCTTCTCTGTAGTAGATCTTCGTCCTTATTTTTGTTAATGACTACAAATGTGTCTTTGATGTATTTTTCTCCATTTCTCTGCTGTAGTTCTTTTTATGAATGTTGATGCTTATTTTTCACAGTAAATGTTCAGAAATCAGGTTGTTAAAGTGGTGGGAAAAAAGCTGCCAGACAGTACATGTCAGCAGTACCACAGGGTTTCAGGTGTCCTGGCGGGACCCGGAATCAAACGGCTCACCCTCGAGTTTGAAGACACTTGCTCTACCTACTAAGCTATGATGTCACTTGTTTCAAATACTTTTTATGCAAATACTTGCAAATACTTACACTTGTACTTCAGTTATTGTGTGCTCTTCCCACCTCTGTTTAACTTGGTACTATATAGGTATAATCTTCAAAGCAATGTAACTTACATTTCAAAATATCCTTATAACCACATTTTAAGTGCTGCACTGGTTTATCTAGTTCATAAGTATATGATCCATCCACATAGCATATATCTGTAAAACCAGTAAGTAACTACGTTTATTTTACAGCGTTAGTTATTAGTTACTTTTTGCAGGTTTAGAATTGCATAGAAAACTTAACTAATAAAATGTTGGTGTATAATTTATGTATTTCTACGTTTATGTTATCAAGAACATCAGATTCTACATTGTTTAAAATGCATTGTTCTCTTAGTGGAGTACTTTTACTTTTGTACTTTAAGTAACATTTAGAGCTTGAACTTTTGCACTTTTAATTGAGTATTTGGAGTTACGTATTTTTACTTGCACTTTAACTTTAATATTGAGTTTTTACACCTCAATATCATTGTACACCAAAACAAAGTCTAGACCGTTTGTCATCAGATGCTGGCAGCGCTGAGTTTTCCATGATCTACCGTTAACGCAGTATTACGTTTTTACGTATCTACGTCACGCCGCCGGTCCGTCCTTCTTCTGTGTGCGTGCGCAGCGGCAGCCCTGAATCACAGACATCATGGTGAGCTTTTTCTCTGATTTTGTACTTTCTACATCGATACAAAGGTTTAAAGTAAATCGCTTCCGTTCTGTATGTAACCACAGACCTTAATAAACAGTTTAACGTGCAGTTTACGTTGTTTGTAGCGTCTGTTTAGCTCTCAGCTAGCGATGCTGACCGGGGAGCAAGCACATGGGCGGTATGAATGCGCTAACGGCTAACGTTATGCTAACCGCCTCAACGCAGCTGTTTCAAACATCACAGAAATATCTGCTGGTGTTGTGGCCAGTCCGTTTATGGACATAACTGTTAAAAGTGTAAGATGGCAGTAACCATCTCAGCTTCGACACTATTTGTTTTTTATTCTTCTAAGCTAGCCCGTTAGCATGACAGTTTAGCTTGTCATCAGGGCTGTCAGAGAGGAACAAATCAGCTATTGTGGACTTTAATCCAGTGAAATTCAAACAAAGCGGAGTGGAGCATCCCGTAACCCAATTTTCACTGTCCCACATTATTTAGTGACCCAGGTATCTGCACTTTTAAAATGTTTTGACGTTTTTCTGTATAATTCGTCTCAAAGCTTCTAGCGGTTTCTAGGATGTCAGGGGCGGGGCGCTGCTACTGCTGCTTTCAAGTGGTGCTCGGAATAAATTATGCTCTCCAGGCCTTAAAATCATCGCAGTTTCCAACATTGTACTGTTGCAATTATGTTGATTTAAAATAAATGTTATATCAGGTTAAACCCCTTAGAATTAATCATGTTATTTTCAGTGGGTTAACATAACAGACACAAGAACAAAAAGGAAAACAGAAGAGCTACAGAACACAACACAATAACACCGAAGAAACAACTAAATAAATTAGTTGTAAATAGTAGTAATAGTAAATTAAATTATTTCTTGATTTACGTGTTTCTCTGCAGGCGTCCTTGTCAATGGCCCCTGTCAACATTTTCAAACATGGAGCTGATGAAGAGAGAGCAGAGACTGCACGACTGGTGCGTTGGTTTATTTATGGTTTAGGTTTTTATTTTAGCCTAAAGTCTTTGTAGATTCAGATAAAACGCTTTGTTTTCTTTGCAGTCCTCCTTCGTGGGCGCCATCGCTATCGGAGATCTGGTGAAGAGCACTCTGGGACCGAAGGGGATGGTACGTCTTTTCATAACACACTAGTATTGTTTAGATTTCACAGGTTGCAGTTTTTTTCCCCAGCGCAATCTTTCTTGTAAAGTTTTGAAACCGTAAACTGTTCAGTTAAACATTCTTCTGTCTCTACTGTGTTCAGATGCGTCACTTTTTTTTCTTCACATTTTACACAGCATTCCACCTTTTTATTCTTGTCCTGTATAAAGGATGGGTTCTGTTATCAGGGTCCATTTTGGGTTTGGTTTGGGGGTAAAGATTTGTTCAGATCAGAGCAACGTGCATCAAAACATCAGATTTATCAACGTGATATTCAGTGAATAATAAAGTAGAATGAAGATGATTTTCACTGTGAAGCTGCAGCACTCGTTTAAAATTAGTTTTTGTACAACACTGAATTAAGTAACAGTTTAGTGTTTTTTCTAAATTACCTACTTATACACATTATAAGGCATTCCAAAGGATTGAGGATCAATAAGTGGATTCAGGACAGGATTTAGGTTTTGGACCCCACCTTTATATTGGATCAAGAAAGAAATCAACATGTTAAAAGCAAAAACACATTTATGTTTTTATAAAATACTCAGACGTAGAAATGATTCTACACTTATTCTCTGCAGGATAAGATCTTACTGGGGGGAGGGAGGGGTGCTGTGGTGACGGTAACCAACGACGGGGCGACCATCCTGAAGGCCATCGGAGTCGACAACCCCGCTGCCAAAGTCTTGGTTGGTAAGTAAAGCTGGTGAATGTCTGCTGGTTAAACTGGCAGTGCCGGTCACACATATAGTTGGACAAACTGTCCACCGAATGTTCACCTGAGTGTTTTATTCAATTAAACAAATAAAAAAATCGTAAATTAGTTTAGTTATTTTGAATATTTTCTTTTGCTCTATATAGTCTTCACTGGTTTTCTGTCAGACTTTCATACTCGTGCCTGTAAATGTTTTAAACTGTGCTCATGTTATCTGAAAGTTGAGTCATGGCAACTGGACTTCTTTCTTGTGAGGTAGAAACGTTTCGCTCTGCATCCACAGAGCTTTGTCGATATGAGGGAAGTTGGTTAGTGACCACAAATTTATCCTCACACCTGCCTTGAATAGGCTCGTTAAGTGAAACAAAGGCAGGGGAGGGGGGTGGGTAGATGTAACAGTCACAC
>JAUMHL010000016.1:16835183-16848652 GCA_032362345.1 Sandelia bainsii | reverse complement strand
GAAGGAGAGAAGAAAAGACACAAAGAGAAGTTGATAACAGCTGAGGGCAAAATCCTAGAGTGGGAGTGACATCATCAGTCTAGCAGCACCAACATTCCGCCCATTGAAATGAATGGAGAAATTGACATTTATGACCAAAAAATGGAAAAAGTTGAATAAAATTAAAAATATTCAAGGTATTGACAATAAAAGTAATAGCACACATCCCGGGACCGAGCCGTGTACAATTTGTGTGGGTGCACTCTTCCGCTTGGGCCGAATTAATGTTGACGGAAGAATAAGATATAAATCTATAAATAAAGAGACCAGTTTAGAGGTGGATAACAATAGGTGATGATGAATCTATCTCTCTGCCTTTAGGAGATGTTTGGAGACAAGGAGCTGTGCTTCAGTGGCTTTCAGGCTGTGGACATTGTTTCCCCTGAGGGCCCTCTGTGGATTCTGGGAGATGTATTTCTGAGCCAGTACTACAGCATCTTCGACAGAGGACAGGACCGTGTTGGCTTTGCACCTGCTAGGCACACAACCGAACAATAACCCATTGGTTTGCAATGTCTTTGTGTGGTCAATAAATACACCAAAGTAAAATAACAACAGCATTTTGTTGCCATGACTCAACCTCCAGATAACGTCACCTGGATGACTGAGAATCCTCGCTGACAAACACCATGGCACCATCACAAATAGCACCTGTTAGCATCTAGCTAGTGGCATTGTGCTTTAGCTACCTATGATTCTCTGACCTGTGTTTTAACTGTTGTGCAAATCTAGAAGTCAAGAGTCCATAAACAGTTCCCAATCATATAGGATCCCCACCTAAGTCGTCAAGGGCTAAGCACTGTTACTGGTTAGACCAGGGGTTCCCAAACTTGCTCCTCGAGGCCCTCTGTTCTGTCAGTCAGAAGCTGGAAGGTAACACTTCATATTCTACCCTTATTGGAGATGGTATCTTCCATGTTCTGATTGACTGAGCACACTTGATCCAGGTAACCAGCAGTAGGTAGGGCGGAAATAGTTAAATAGGGCAGAAGGGCACCGAGGTGGTTTGGTGATTTACTGACAAATGAGCCAGCGTTTTATTTTTAAAAGTACAGTCTTTGATGATCCAGGAGCAGCAATAAATACTGAATATTCAATATGTTAGTTACATTTACAAAACCAGACAAATATAATAAAATATAACAATCATCACATGAAAACTGAAGATGGTACAACTTCTTGAAAAGAGTTTCTAGAAACCTTTAAAGTCCAGTCAGTAATCCTGAGCATCTGTACTCTATCCAACCTAAAGTCATCACAGTTCTTGGACTCCAGGGCCTCAGTGTGTTCAGCTGTAGTTGCTCTAATGGCCACTAGACGAGCCTTTTTTTTGAGAAATACAAAGTCAACACATTTTCCACAACAAGCCCAGCTGACAGTAGCTCATTTCACATTGTATAATGTGCATTTAGAGTTATTCTTCCATTAAGGAAATATTAGGGCATAAGGAGAGGCATGCTTACAATCATGATGGTAGTTGGTGCATGTTCTTCCCACCTTTACCAAATATTTTGAGCTCATGAGTTGACTAATTGTTATCTTTTCTTATCTTCTTATTTCCAGTCAAAAGTTAGCAACAAGTGGTAAAACATTCCTTCAGCCACTGACGTGTCCAGCTTTCCAAGTATTTTTTTTGGTTTGAAGCTATAAATTTATGCAACTTGGAGCTATGTCTCTTAGATGGTCTCATTGAGCAGTGACTGGTTCTCATTTCTTTTCTGAACTCTGTGATTGTGAATTAGTGTTTTCAGTCCCTTCATGCATTGTGGTTTCATTTCCTTCTTCCTCCTCGTCCTCATTCCCCTCTATACCCTGGAATTCATGGTCATATGCAGGGTCAGGGAGCTGCAGGGTGTCAGTAGTTGGACCCGCTGATCGTCGTGATTGGAATCGAGCCAGGCCTCGTCTCCGTCTCCCCAGGGCTTTGGGGCTTGGCAGGCTGCGGACTGATGCCTTTGATGTCTGCCTGGAGAACTGTAGGGAGAACTGGCGCCTCCGTGGCCGGGTTGGGCCATTTTGAGTATTTAGTGTCGTCCAGCGAAACTCCTTCGGGCCCATTTGAGTGGGGGAACAACATACAGAGAAGCTGGTCCTGTGGTAACAAAGAGTCATACTAGAGAGCAACTGTGCTTCCTAGTCTGTTTAGGCCCATTATTTCAAAACCACAGTGCAAAGGTGTTAATATCTAACCAGTTGAACAAACAATGAGCATAAACTTGAAAGCCCTTGAACCCTTTAAGCAGAAAATGATGAATACATCACCTGCCACTGTCCAAGCCTGGTGCCTCCTCTGTGGGGGAAGGATCCAGCCCGTTCTGAGGTTTTGCTGCTTTACCTGTGCCAGAATCCCCATTGTAACAAACATCACTGATCAGTGGCGGGCTGACAACAAGCCGGGGGAACACAGCTGATGGTGAGCTATCAGGGGAAGGAGGGTTGCTGTTAACTTCCCTTAAGGTGAACAATGTGTCCATGGAAGGAGGGGGCATGTCATCAGGACCTGTATTGACTCTGAATGGAATAAAATGGATTACCAACAGGAAACTTTAGGGCTACCCATTGAGCAACATGATATGACAGGCTGTATGGGAAACTGGTCAGTAGGAACCAATACTGTACCTAAAATCTGGGAAGAAGCTCCCTGTTGCATCACTGCTGTGTCGTTTTAAGAGGCGTTGTGGAGGTCGGAGGTCAGGAGGTTCCTGAACGCTCAATAGCCGGCGGACTCGACCTAAAACCTTCAACATTAAGAAAAGAACCATGTACTTCATGTATTTAAAATATATGTGTCTGGATTGCAATTTGCACTAAAATGCACATGCCATAATCTCCATCTGTCATTAAAATTTGCTTGTACAATGCACAAGATATTTAAGAGTCTGTATTTTGTTAGGAAAGGAAATTCACCAGCAATTACAGGAAATTTTATATTTAAGTAATATTTAGTCTCTTTTACAGAAAATATTTGGTTTGTTTTAAACACATGCAAAACCCTTCATTGGCTTTCATCTGTGGCTACAGCAGCATATACTGAAAGATAAGTCTTGAATAAACAATTCTGCATCTATAGTGATAGTCTTGTTATAGGTTATAGAGTATAGACTGAGGAGCAAAAAGTGATTATCAATTTGAAATAAAGTTTCTAAATAGTTCCTGGATGAAAAAGGTTTCACTGTAAAGTCATTAGCTGGTCTATGGGCCATAGCCCATAGTAAAAACACATTATTACCGATTCTCGGCGACAGACCATAATAGGGTCTTGTTGCCTTTGATGATTCTCAAAAGTGTCAGTTTCGTCACACTGGAGGATGTCAGAGAGTCTGGAAGATACAATGGACAAAATATATTACTGAAATGAAAATTGAAAAAAGTGTCTCTGTTCAGATACTTATGGACCTGAGGCTTAAACCAATCAGCTTGCTTGGTTGAAATTAACCACTGTGTAATATATAAAACATGCATTTATTTATGTTGACCCCATGTCGGTGGTGGAGCCGAGGAATGAAGGGATGCAGTAGTCGGCCGCAGCCAGTGTGTACGGAGGACGTGCATCACAGTCGTTCCAGTACATGTCTTTGGTCATATGAGGTAGGTTCATGTGCATTTCATCTACAGCCAGCAGAGACACCTAGAGGGGCAGGTGAACAGGAAGTAATGACAATGATATGCTTTCAACGTGGCTAACGGTAAAGGTCCAAGTAATAAACAGAGAAAACAGAGACTCATGTTATTGTTTGCCCTAGCAAAGTAGTAGTAGTAATACCTGGTACTAGCAAAATATAAGAAACACCCTCTTCTCTGACAACAATTGGACAACAGTCATTTCTGTCAGATTGGTCTCTAGTTTCCATGCATCTGTAGCATTAGCTACCTTTAAGGAACAACCTGAGTCATATCACATCACAACCTCCGCTTCCTCGTGTGATTTAAAAATAAGACGTAAGGTGAGAAGTGTTCCTGGATATATTTTTGGAACATTGCTGTCGTAGAAATAAGGTCACTCATGAGAGGCTTCTATGCAGCTGAAGTCCTGTCTGACTTCCACAAGCTAAATGGATCTCTGCTGACCTGAAGGTTCCTGTCAATGATCCAGTTAGCTTCAAAGTCATCATCGTCCTCTCCAAACGGATTGATGAGCTGCTCTGCTACCTAACAACACAGAAACAGCAACTGCTAACAAGTCAGAACAGCCTGAAACCTGTGATGAGAGAGACTATCCTTTTGTACAGAGTTTCAATTTCAAATTTAAAAGCTCATAATCATTTGAAAGGTAAATAAAGCTGTCAGATAAAAGAAAAGTAAGAAATACTCAAGTAAAGTACAAGTACCTTAAACTGTACTTAAGGACAGTACATGAGTAAATAGTTACTTTACACCACTGAAAACGTGTGTACCTTCAGCCAGCCAGCATAGAAGAAGAACTGTAGAAGGGTGAAGATGGGGATGTAAAGGTCGAGGTCATGGCCTTGGTAGTGCTGAGCTGGGTCGAGAAACTGACGACCAATCAGACAAGCAAAGAAAAAGGTGTAAACAGCAAGAGTGACGACCTGAAGAGAGAAAGAGACAGAAATCAATCAATTAATTAATCTATCAATCAGATATTATTGTTATAGCATCTTTTGTACAAGTTAATATGGTTCTTGGAGCTTAACAGCTGAAAACAGCATCGCCCAAGGCTTTTGTTCTGCATTTAAGTGCGAAAACCAGTGGATGTGAGCGACCCTGCTGGTTCATAAATCAAAGGGGTCCTCTGCAATAACCTCCCTGCTTACATTAGACAGTCTGACTCTCTAAGTCTAAACAAACTTAAGTCTAAACTAAATTCTATCCTTTTTTCCAGGTCCTCAACAAGCGCTATATAAATAAAACTGAATTGAAATTTAATTTGAAGTTCAGTTTCTCTCTCTAAGTCTCTAAACCAATGATTATTACTTTAAAAAATTCAGTGACATCCAGGCTTTTATATCTAAAACACAGTTGAAAATGAGTCGATTAGCCATATAGAGCGGAGTATCATCAGCATAGCTACAGAGCTAGATGCATTTTACCTCCTGGTAATATGACAAACAACAGGTGACATCATAGTTTTTGGTGGAGTGGTCTAATGATATGACGTTTCAAACAGTTTCAGATCAGAACATGTTTCACTTAATTACTCACTCAAGAGAGAATATCCTGTCTACCGTCTCTCTCTGATTCAGTTTCGTAGAAGATGATCACTGATGTGATTAGATGAGCTACATCCGCTTTCAACATATTATTGTGGCAAATAAAAGACAGACCTGTGTGTATACTAGTGGGATGCCAACCCAGTCGTAGCCGAAAAGAGTTGCACACCATGTCCTGAACCGATTCATCTCCTAGAGAGAGAAGAGACAGAAATTAAATAACATTGGCAGGTTGGCACCAGCTGCCAACCTCACATTTCTGAAACTCAACAGGCTGATTGGAATATGAATCTCACCCACCCTCCTGGGAATGAGCTGGGAGTCATATTACCTACATGTCTGGTTTATGTGGTCACAGACTAACACTGAACAGGCTCTGAAATGGATGCACAAGTGTGCGCTGAGTGCTTACAAGCCTTTTTCTTCTCTAACAGCATATGCTTGTACCCTAATGGGACAATTCAACGCATTACTTTTGCACTTATGTCACATCAGAGGACTGCTTGAGGCCCAAAGCAGCTTCAGTTATGCCCTATATTTCATAAATCAGTGTGTTTGATAATTTGGGATATCATTTAAAAACATGCTATGTTAACAACCTCCCCCCTTTATCTCAGAGTGATTTCATTTCTGATTTTGTGTTGTTGTTTTAAGGCTGAGGATTTTCCCTCCCTGTAAATGTCTATACGTTCACATTTTGACACAGAATGTAAAATAGTGAGTGAAATCTCATGGGTCACATTGAGAATGTTCTGCAGGTCGATGCTGTCTTGGATGCGTCCTTCCTGCCGAGCTTTAGACGCCAGGTTGGAGAACCAGACTACAGGAATCCAGTACTTGAGGTGAGGTGAACGGATGTTCTCATACACCTTCCTCTCCTCTGGAGTCATAAAACCTGCAGATGGAAATAAGCATCGTGAAGGAAACTACTAATTGTAACCTAGAACAGTATATTTACATTTGCTTCACATACATCCTCACAGATAGACAGTAATTCGGACTGAGTTGTGTTGCGGACTGAGAGTTTTAAGAACAAATAAAGTTTGAAACACAGGACAACATCATCAGCTCTGGTCTCCGGCTCTAATGTGGCAGTCCCCGGGGTCAGATCAGCCACTTACAGGAAGGAAGAGACGCAGCTGGGAAGCAGCTGAACTCCATCAGACTTTTATTATTTCAGGTCAGACACAGTGTGAACAGTTCACGTTCTCACTAAATAAACTCACAACTGCATAAGTGGGCTGGATATTATTAGCATGGATGGTGACAGACAGTGTAATTTTAGGCAGGAAGGTCATGCAATTATAAAAAGACATAAAACAAACACAAAGATACACAAACCAATGACAAAGAGACAAAAAGCAACTAAAAGAAAAAGACTCCAAAGAGACAAGAATTACTACAATGACACAAAAATACAAAGTGACACAACAAAAAACACCACAAACAGATACAATATCTCCCACAAAGACACAAAACAAGCACAAAGGCTCTGACCTGCCTCAACCACATGGTCCATGGTTGGGAATCGTTTGCACACAGCGGTGCTGACAGAGCGGAAGATAAGGAGCGACGTCAGGTTAACATAACGCACTAACGTCCTGCGCAGCAGTCGCCCATATTCATCTTTACCCTGAACACAGCTGGAGGAAGAAAAACAAAATGACATGAAATTTATTTACCTGTATTTCTACTTGTCATAACTAACTGTTATTCTTTAAAATGTATTTTTAACTGGTGGCATTTATCCTTTAGCTTTACTTTACACTGTTTGTTGGCCTGTTATTGTACCTGGAGATGTGGAACATGAGTCTGTCAGGCCACGGCAGGTTAACAAACTGATTCCACCATCGATTCACCACCAGAGTCACATAAAAACCTGAAACACAATCCAATAAACAGCATGAGAAAAAGTTTCCCCCTAAATTTAGATTAATTCATATCAGTTAAACCAGATTAGATGCTACAGGACCCAAAACTGACATTTCTTGTCTTTGGTTTGTGTTTACGACGTTGACATTTCAGTTTTTTTAAACTTAGAAATAACAAAACAGAACATGTCAGGAAAGCAGCATATATGTATAAGATTCAAGACGCTTTATTGTCATTTTGATCACACACAGTCAGTCCAGTACACAGATGATGAAGATACAATAACAGGGGACTACACGAGAGTGCACATAGCTGCACTAATTAAATAAAAAATAAACTACACCCAGCACAACTAAATAAAGGAGCAAGCTAAATATGCTACTTTCCTAAAGTGCTGTACTAGCATGGATTAATTTACCTTTAAGCAGACTTTGCTCTTTTTAAGCTGCTTAGTGTTTTCACATCGTAGACATGAATCTCTGGAGGCAGCTGGTCTGGAAATATTATTTTATACATTGCAGATGTTTCTGGGGTCACGTTGTTATTTAAGTAAGTTATTTTACTTCTATCTGAGTGAACATGAGACTGTTTCCACTGTGATAAAACTACGGTGCAGTAACATCAGCACTCATCCTGCTTTTAGCCTTTCTCTACTCTTTAATGATCCATTTCCATTAGCAGCCTGCTAATGAGGCAACCAAACACCCAATCTGTCTGCTTATGCTCTCTCCACCTCAGGCAGAAATCAGAGTTACAGTTACACTTTAGCTTTATTTTATGGACCTTCACGGTTTATAATTAAAATTTGAATTTTATTGTAATTTTATACAGACACACGTGCACAAAAACAATATTTTTTCTCATGGATAATTTTTTCTCAACTGCAACTTTACTTATGATTCTCTGCAAACCCTGAACTGTCTTCAACAACAATGTGTTAATAAGAGTAATAATTTTAAAGATTTATTTTAAAGAAGAATACACTATATAGAAATAGAAATAAATTACTTAGATAAGCAGGTGATATATAGCATTTCACGCTTATTGCTTGTATATATGACAAATAAACTTTTGACTTCCTGAACTGTTATTGCTACACTCTGTGCACTAAATGTTGGAAGTAAACTATCTGTTATACAGAAGCCTAATATTAACGTATTTGAAAGGTGCAGCAGGTTGTGTTTGTGGATGTCAGTGATACTGGTCCTGTGAGAGCTGAGATAATAATAAGTCAGTAATTTTAAAGACAGTAAATGTTGATACGTACCCAGGACAAAGGTGACAGGGATCTGCTCTGCGTATCTATCACAGTATATGGAAAGTTTCTCGAACAGTCTCTTCTGATGTTCAGAGAGGATGAACCTGGAGGATGGAGAATATAAAATAAAATAAAATAAAATTCTTCAGTTGTTTCCTCCACAGATGCATTCTGAGTTATGCAGTTTCTAGTTTCCAGTTGCTTTCCTCACTTTTAAACGGTCCAACTCTGCTCTTCAGTTGCTTTCATCTCTTACTCTTCAGCAATGTTAAATTCTTTACATTTCTTTACAATTACATTTTCACTCTTCACTGCTTTCATCTCTAATAACTGTTTTTCAACAGTTAAACTCTACTCTTCAACTGCTTTCATCACCCACTCTTCAACTGCCTTCATCGCGTTTTTCAACTGACATTTCAACTGCTTTCATTACTTACTCTTCAATTGCTGTCATCTCATCCTCTTCAACTTTAATTTCTCACTATTCAACAGTTCATACTCTTACAATGGCTCCCATGTCTTGTTCTTCAACTACTTTCATTACTTTCTCTTCAACTGCTTTCATTTTTCATTTACTTCTCAACAGTTAAGCTCTACTTTCATGCTTTCATTGCTCACTCTCCAACTACTTTAATCATGTTTTTTTAACTGACAGTTCAACTGCTTTTATACCTTACTCTTCAGCTGCTTTAATCTTTCAATTTTCAAATGTAGATCAGAGCTTAACATCTTAAAATATTTTAACCTTTTTACAGTGCACACCTGCAATTTCCACTTTAAATTTGTTCCAAACTTCTTTTCCAGTGTTGACTACTCGAGTATTACTGTGAAATGTAAATTTTTGTTCTGTAAAAGGTACAAATATTAATTTACACAGAGCAAAGAGTGACATCAGTGAGACAAAATAATTCTACATGATGAATGCTGCTGCATTTTCTGTGAAGGATATTTGAATACAGAGCAAGAACGGTGAATGTCACCAATAAAAACTCCTACATACAATGTAAAAATATTAAAAGTAATACCACAAATTTCATAAAAATGCACATATTCAATCCAACAAATGTGTGTGTTTCATTACTGTCGCTGTTTTTGTGCGTGCGTTTGTGTGTCACCTGTACACGATGCTGAGAACAGTGTAAAGCACAACGAACAGGGTGAACTCTCGATACAGCAGCTTGTAAATGCTTCCCTTCCAGCGCAGCAGCAGCCGGTGGAAACTGAAGAAGGTGGCATTGGCTACTTTACTGGAATAAGTGACGGTCATCCTGAGACCACCTGAGAGTTGGACACGAACAGACAGAGAGGCACAGATGGGTCTGAAGGTCTGACAGCCCCACTGGTCTCTCAGTTATAACATCATAACATTTAAGCTGTTGTTAGGATTTAAATGATCATTGTTGTTATTTTGAAGATATTTTACTCACATAAAAACTCACGGGAGTCTTTGTTTTTCCTTAGCTGTGCTTTTCATCGGGCTTCTTTCTTTCCTGTTTTGTTTTTGCCAAATGCCAGCTAAGCACTGCCCCCCACCCCCACCTCTCCCTGTCTCTCTCTCTCCCTCATATCTCTCGCTCACTCTTCTCTTTCTCTCCATCGTGATGCTGTCCAGTGGCCCAGTAATGCGAGGCAGCAGAGAGCACACACACACACACAGTCCAGAGTTAAACTGATGATCATGCTTCATGCTGCAGCTGTGTGTGTTGGCAGCAGGAGTAAACCTGTATAAATAAACATGATGTCATGACAGCAGGGGTGGAAAATAACTATTTACTTACTTTAGTACTGTACTGAAATACACGTTTGAGCGACTTGTACTGGATTATTTCCATTTTATATTACTTTAACTTTTACTCAACTATAGTTCAGAGGGATATATTGTTATATTGTTTTTTAACTGCAGTTAGCTGTGAGCTCTACAGTTTTACTAGTTAATTTCTACATGTGGACGTGGAACAACTAATAAATATAATCAACAAAGAAGTATTGACCACTGGATATAAAGTGGTTAAAGCTCCACCTTTACCAACATCCATCACACTCCTTCGTGGCTCTGACACAGCCTGGACGTCTATTATGAACCATTGTCCTGCTGAAAAACAACTGATGGTCCCTCTAAATTCAAACCAGATAGGATCACGTCTGCTTTGATTTCTGCATGAACAGTTTCACCAACACAGCACTCCTACACCATCACACCTCCTCCTACATCCTTCACCAGGGGGGAACCACATGCAGTTACCATCCATTCACCTTCTCAAACACACAACAGTTGGAACTAAAACTATTAAATTTGGATGAAGTACAGATTTCCACTGCTCTAGTGTCCATTCCCTGTGTTTCTCCTCTTATTATTGAACTCCCTCCATAGTTTATTTGCAGAAATGGGACCGTGAATGCCTGAGTCCCACAGTTCTCCAACAGTTAATGATGATGTGCCTGTTACTTGAACTCTAGAAAGCACTGATGTGAGCTCTAATGTGAGATGCTGTTGATTCTTCCTTGTGTTTGATGGTCTCAGACTCTTGATGAGGAACACCTGTTAATTGAAAATCAGCTTCAGGACTACCTCATGGAGCTGGTTGAAATATTAGGCTCGTTCGAGATGAACTGCGCCTGGAAAAGAGACGAGAGCAGCCGGCCGCAGCAGGGGGAGTGGCTGAAAGTCCGCTATGGAGTCGGACAGTTTATAACTTTTCTAGCAGCATCAAGTTACCATTTGTACTGGATGTCGCAAATCCGTGAGGCTGGATGCAGATTAAATAAAATTTGATTTTGTTCTCAGGTTGAGTAATGGTTGAGATGGTGAATTTATGGTTTAACCTTCATATGACTCATTTATTTCACATGAAACGAGTTACAATTGTAATGAAATCATCAGTCATCATGTCAGTTTGCTGATTAAATTATAAATACAAAACATTAATCAGTCAATAGAAAGTCAAGACAGACACTTGATTATCGATCTGTCAGATATTAAGACTGTCAGGGCTGAAACATCTGTGCAGATGTTATTTTAGTGATCTGACATTAATCTGTGATTCAACAGTCTGGTTTAATTCTATGATCAGTTTTTTCTGATGAATCACAGTATTTATTCTGTAAAAGAATCAATCTTCACAGTGAAAACTCAGACTAATGAATCAAAATATTTCACAGTAAATAAAAGAGGAAACGTTTCTACTAAATGTCCTGTTGTGGATCCAACACCTGAACCAATCAGATCTTAGATCAGGTGAGAGCAGGCGTTTCCCGTCATGCTCTGAGGTTTTACAGTCGTTGGAGACCAACTGCAGTGCCTTGCTCCAAAATCTGCGGCCGCCTTGATCTCACAAGGTTATCGTTGCCTACGTAGGCATGACGTCAGAGCAAGTCGGCGTCAAGTCGGACACAAAACTAACCGGCATGCACTGCGCGCCGATCACCGGTGAACGAATCTGCGCAGAACTTGCTCATCTCGAACGAGCCTATTGCCAACAGTGTACGAGCTGGCATCAAGGCAAACAGAGAAATGTAAACTGTAACAAAATGCACTGGGTGGGGAGGCCCCAAATCTGGTCCAGCCAGGGGCCCCCAAATCACTAAATCCGCCCCTGGTCGGTGCTGTTACTTTTGTACAGCAGAAATGAAGCAGAGTGAGACGTCTTCACTTCCCTTCTGTCTGTGTTATTTAAAATCTCTTCAGGAAGTAGCAGAAGCTCCGCCCCGAAGGAGGTTTCGCGGTGAAATCAAGCTTTGACACAGACGCCGAGTAGGTAAAGGTTTGCTTCAAACATGTTTTAGTTACAATACGTATGTTATTTATCCGTTTTGTTAATATACTGTTTATCCGGTGCAGTTAGCTACTAGCTAGCTGTCTAACGTTAGTTGGCTAGCTAGATAATGACCGTGCTTCTTGTGTATTACCAAACATGCTGCTCACGGAGCTAATAATTGATTTCTGTAGAAATTAAATAACAGACTATGTTTAAAGTACAATAAAAGCTCGTGTAAAACATCTACCGTAGTGTTGACAGTATTTTCAGAACTCACACAGACCCTTCTGATAATGTGGATGAACATTTTACACCTGCTGCTCGATTAAAAAAAATAAAAATAATCTTTGTTCCCAAGTTGCGTCTTGGTTTTGCTATGTATGTTTTCGACGGCCGCCATCTTGGTTTTGATTCGGAAACCGAGTCTCCACTTGGGAAACGAGTTAAGTCTTATTTATCACAAAATTGACTAAATGTTTAAAACCCAGATGATTAAAAGAGACGTTTGAGGTGATGTGTATATCTTCAGAATAACTTTAAGTGTTTGTAATTGATCTTACATCGCCATTTAATTAACCTTCACAGAAACCAACGTTCAGTCTGTGAGATGAGTGTGAGCTAATTCAGTAGGACCACAACAACTATCGTCACCAGCGACAACACGTGCAGTAATTAGAAAACTCAGCCAGTTTATTAGACATGATTAACGTACGTCCTTTTCTTCAGTGCACGTCACCTGTGAGATGCAGGGTTAAACTGGGCTCCTGACACTCTCATGTTACATAACCAAACAAATGTAGGATAAAACTATTTTGTTTTAATTACATGTTCTTCTGAAGCCCTCACACAGCAGCAGGATCCACACCTGTATCTCCAAACTGAGAGGTTACGCACCTAGCACAAGGTAACTAACTATTAAAGTCCTCTGCTTTAACCTAAACGACCTAAATGCTTTTCTGCACAGCAAACAGGTAAAATGTAGTGAAATCATGTTGAGCTAAAGAGGAATCCAGCTCCATAAAAGTTGCTGTTACATTTTTACAGTTACTCTAAATATAATTTCCACTGGAGAATCAGATGTGTTTTACTGCTTCGTCAAGTTGATTATTACATAATATTTTTAATATCCACATTACTTTTAATGTAACAGTAAGTAAATGTAAAATAAGCTGAGGAAACCCTGTGCTGTACTCAGCCTGTGGCAGGTTTAAATTAATTCAATTCAACTTTATTTATATAGCGCCAAATCACAACATAAGTAATTTCAAGGCAGGGGTTGGTTTAAGACCTTACACATTACATAAATATATACAGAATATTGTAGAAAACCCAACAATCCCACTTGAGCAGCACTAGGCAACAGTGGAGAGGAAAAAC
>JAUMHL010000016.1:16803486-16821468 GCA_032362345.1 Sandelia bainsii | reverse complement strand
GTTCACCTGTAAAGGTTATAGTGCATTTTAGGTTCATCCTGAAATTTCACCCGAAAGCTGAATATCCCTCACTTTTTTTTTTGTGAGTAGTGTATGATACAATTAAATGTACTAACCACATTTGCTGACAAGACGATACAAGACTGTGAATGTTTGTGTCGCAGTTTTGGGTTCAGTTCTGGAAGACACCTGTTATAACAGGACCTGTCACTTGCCTTTGTCTGTGGCTTTATGTTAACTAAGTAACACTGTGTCTCAGCCCTGTCTCCTAAAAATTACGTTCGTATACAACTAAACTGCAATCCAGATTAAGTTTTTGTAGAGAATGTAATTGCAACCCGATTGCGTTTTCTGTTAACTTAATGATCATATGTTCACAGGGAACGTATTTTTGTCCGCCAAAATATCCGATCTGCATCCGGTTTTCTGTCGGCTAAAATGTCCGACGTTACATTTAAACATCCAGACATGAGTGTAGAGATATTAAAGTGTTTTATGGTGGGAATCAGACATCACAGCAGTGGGTTAGTGTCAGTGAAAGACTGGGGGCTGCTTAATGGATAAAAATGTCACTTCATACAGCCACTTCACAAACACAACGTCTGCATTAAAAATGAAAGCAAAACACGATCTTTTTTCTAACCCTAACCTCAGTACTTTTCTTGCCTAAACCCAACCTCACGGGGGACTTTGGTCTCGAACTCCGGACCTCCTGGCAAATCTCTGTGCATTAATAAATGTAGTGCGTCATTCCTTCATTCATTAAAATACGTTTCAGTACAACGTGACAATTACGTTCTACAAAAACATAATCGGGTCGCAAATACGTTCTCTAGGAAAACGTAATCGGGAATGCAGTTTAGTTGTATATGAATGTAATTTTTGGGAGACAGGGTTGCTGTGTCTATATAGAAGGTATAGCGTGAATGATGGGTGAAGCTTTAGCAAACGTTTGAGGTGTTCAGGGACAGTACAGAGTGCAGGTCATCCGTGTTTTGAGAGTTTTCAGAACCAAGTGGCGATTACAGGTGTTGGTGATTTAGAAACAAAACAAGATAGAATGGTTGCAGAGTCATTTCTGTGTGCAGTGTAATTGTTCACTGTTGCTAATTGACATGAGAAAACAACATGAAGCAGGAAGAGTTCAGAGAGCAACCAGGAAGTTGAATACACTCAAGAAGAGCTGGTATCATCTGGTGAAAAACGCTAGAAGGTGCTAGGAGGTAGTTGTTGGATCCTTTACTTAAGTAGAAGTACAAATACCCCACTGTGGAAATACTTAAGTAAACAACTAGAAGTGAAAGTATTGCATTTGAAATCTTACTCATGTAAAAGTACATGATAGAGCTACAGTCATTTATAGAATAATTTACGTGCCATGCCTACAGGAAAAGTGTAGCGTAGGGAACAAATAGAGGAGGAGTGGCGAATCCTGGTCTTCGACGGCCACTGTCCTGCTTGTTTTCAACTCTCCCTGCCCTACCTGCTGCTGATTACCTGGATCGGGTGTTTTCAGGCAATCAGAGGCTGTAAGTACAGCGGTGGTTGGAAAACGAGCAGGACAGTGGCCCTCAGCGACCAGGGTCGAGTCTCACATTTGTATCTATACACGTGTTCAGCCCACAGGAGAAAACAACCGTTCAGACAAAAACTCAAAAAAGTAACAACAATATTACCATATCTTTCTGTTTTCATCACTTTGATCACGAAAACAAGGTTAAAAAATGTAACTCACACAATTTAGTTACATATTGTAACGTCAGCTCTATGAGTATAGGTGTAGTAGCAGCACTGGATGCTAGATTGTTTGTTGTGGTGCTTTCTGTGGAGCATTTTCCGAGCGTAGACTATAAAACTGGAAGCATAAAAATATGTTTCGGGTCGTATTTCCATGTTTCACTGTAAGACTGATTAAAGTAGAAGTGTATTGGTTTCATGATGGGTGTCAAAAAAGCAGTTGATACACTGCTGTTGTCGACACAGCGTAAGAGGAAAAGTTGCAAATCGTCACATTTCAGAAACTGGAACCAGGAAATATTTGATATTTTGCATGAAAATTACTTCACTGACTAATCCTGATTAATTATTTCAGCTCTACTTGTATTTACTGTTAAGTGGTTTGATTTATAACCAAGAATCGTATTTTACAAAGACTTCATGTGATTTATCTGCAAAAGTCTTAATTTGTAAATTTTAAATACTCAAATAACTTACATTTGTGCATAAGTACTGTACTTGAGTAAATGCACGCGGTTACATTCCACCAGCACAGTATCACACACACATGCATACAGCGGTGTGTGTGTGTGTGTGTGTTTTATCAGTACTGTCCAGCTTCTCACCATTTTCCTGCCAAACATCCGTTCCTTTGGCAACCCAGACAGGAAACAGGAATTGTGAGTCAAAGGAAGTGCTTCTAATCTTGTTGTCAAGTTTTAATTGTTTTCTTGTCTCCAGCATGCCCTCTTGCTGTCTGTATTACCATGGAAACATGCTGGATCCTCAGACCAACGCACACGCACCAGCTGGTTAGCATGCTGTTAGCTATTAGCGGGCTACCAGCTGGCTACCAGTATGCTACAGGCTGACTAGCAGCAAGCTAATGGGAGTCTGCCAACAGGCAGCCACAGGTCAACAGCTGGCCACTAACAGAATGCTTGTGTCTGTCACTCCCTCATTCACTCGTTAACTGCTCTCTATAATAACACACCCAGTAATCATCATTTTTCATTAATTTCTAAAAGTTATAATTGTGATTTATTTATACAGCACTTTTCAAAAAAAGAGCTTTACGTCCTCTCAGATGGACCAGTAGCCATCGTTCAAAGGCCACCCCCAGCGTTTGGCCTTGTTTCGCTCCCTGAGAAGAGGTTTACAGACGACAGTGCTTTTGCCGGTTGGAGTCTTGAGTTCTTTATTTAGCAAACTGATCCAGTTTCCACAAAGGGTGTTAGAAAGCTGTGCACTTAGAAACGATTTGACTCAGAGAACCCCCTCTTTGCTTAGAATAACAATCTGACACTTAGTTCTGACACTTACTTCTGAGGTTTCCCACTATCACACTGTTAGTCAGCAGCGTTCTGCTGGAAACTCGAGGCACAGTCATATTTCTAACCGGTGAACAACAGCTGCAGGTTGATTTTCTGAACAAGCCTCTGATGAGTCGATCAAATCCACCTGAGAGTCGTCTGAACGTGGATCAAACGAGTGAACACAGTCAATGACACTGATTATCTTAAATTTTATTTCTGACCTAGAAACAGTTAAAATTACAGAGACCAAATAAAAACACAAATATTGTTACTCAGTACCTCACAAAATAGCATGAAGTAAATATAGTATACTATATATTTAAACAGTTGTGTTTTTAATTAAATGTTAATTTCTGGTCTGTGAACATCATCCTGTATGCTGACAAAACTACTGTGTTTATGCCCGTGAAATTTTATCTGCAAACTTACAGGCAACACTAACATCAAACAACAGCATTCTTATCCTCCCAAAACACAGTCGCCTGCATAAAACAGATGAGTTAATAAAAATATATAATTTTACTTAAATAAAAAACACAGTAACTAATGAGAACGGAGTCTGCTTTGACTCTGGTGCGTGTTAGTAGAACTGGTTTATGTGCCTGTAGTTTAGGAATTTAGTTTCAGTGATTACACCTGTCTTGGATTTTGGGGTGACACCTGACCAGCAGCTGGTTTTTGGGGGTTTTACCCTGAGCTGGTGAAACTAATAAATCAGATTCGGACACGTGGTTTGAGGCTCTTGGTCTGCTGCATTGGCTCCCACCATTTTTTTATACGTGTCTGAGAATAGAAACAGAAAACTTTACATAATACTACAGCATAGCAGCAGTTAGGAACGTGGTTTATCTCTCTTTCAGTTGCCATGATAACCGATACAACAGCTTCACATTGTGTAACTGACTGAACCTGAAATGGCCTCCACAGGAGGAGTCTGACCCAATTCTGATTTGCACAACTGCACGCTCCGTCGTCTCTGTATGCCCTCCACTCCTCTTCTGATATGTTTTTTTTTTTTCTTCTCCCCCTCCTCCCCTCCTTCATATCCTGGACTCACTCTCCTTTACCTCCCGCCCACCTCCTCCCTATCTTCCTCTCGCTCTTCCTCCCTCTTTTCCTTCCTCTCTACAGGATGGGCAGGGCAGATCCCAGAATACAATCTGAAACTCTGAGACCTCTCACTCCACTGCAGGATTACTACACAATAGTACTACAGAATTTACTACACAGTTTACTGAAGTACTTCAACTTCTCCAGACTCTGTTCATCCCTAAGTGGAACTGCAACTTCTACCGAAACTACTTCTACTGCTACCACTCAGTCATCCACAGGATTACAACAGTCCATCAGAAACTTCACCGTTCAACCAACCAACCATTAAAAACTCAATCAGACCCACAAGAACCTGCCACCTCAGGCTGGACCAGAACCAGAAACCAGAAGCCAAAGCCAATACAGGACCAATACTCCAGTCAGACTCCAGATCCAGACCAGAAGAGACCAGTAAAAATCAGTAAAGGCTGTTGGAAAAGTTTGATGGGACTGCTGACGATAGGTAAGTGTGGTGGTTTTACTGTGTTACTGGAACTAAGCTGAGTCCGAATTTATTGGTTTTTACAAAGTATGTGGAACCAGTCACTTTACAAAAGGACAAAATTCAAGTAGAAACATCATGATTGTCCCTGTACATGTCACTGACATGTTGGAAGCTGGTGACTAAGATCGGGACAATTTAGAGCTTGTTAGATTCAGCACTTTAGTTTGGAGTAGGCCCAGAAAAACTCAACTATTCAAACCAGTTCAAATTCAGGATGTGTTTAAAATGCCCTAACAGACCCTGTTTAGGAATGGTGGAATGTACAGTCACAAAGTGCACTTATATTAAAGCTACAATATGCAGCTTAAGTTAGCACCAGCATGAAATCACTCTGCTCCGCCCAGTCCTCCCTCTCCCTGCTTCACTTTGCTCTTCTACCCTCTGCTACACTCTGCACAGCCCTCCAGGTATTCGTCATTGTCAAATTACAGAAATAAGAAGCTGTAAAACCTACTAATCAAGCAGAAATTGTTGACATTTTCTGGTTGGTTTTCTTTTATCCTGTGTACTTGTAAATATTGTACAGTTTGCTCCACCTTATTTATCCAACAGCTATAGTTACTGATCATCCTTCAGATTAACATATGATATAAAAAATAAATGTATAATAATTATACAATTAATAATATTCAGCCTAAAGTCGCCCTTTACTCAAAACTATGCTTATATTTGACTTCACCCTATTTTCTGGTGAGAATGACGTTTGTGCGTTTGTGAGTCTTAAAGCTTGAGAATGTACATGTATGAGCATGATTTGTGGATTTAAGTGTGATATGCACAATTATAACCTGCACATATGTGAGAACGGGCATCATGCTGACGTTGAAAGTGTCTTGTTTTGAGCAGTTCGATATTAACACATTGAATGAATTTTCCAATGAGAAGAGAAAAAACGTTGCGCCTTTGAATATTTTCAATACATTTTCTGCAGAAAAACCATATGAGACACAATTGATTACTCAATTTTAAAATGACTTATTGCATGACTAGAGAAGACTGTTAAAGATTAAACCAGTGGTTTCCAGTTGTTACTAACAGAAGTTATTTGGCTATGATACCTGGCTAATTCCTGGCTGAGGGTTCACAGGGGACATTTTTAGTGTTTTTTACATGGTGAAGTTGACATTACTGTTTCACTGAGGTGGAAAGTAATTAAATATTTTTGCTCAAGTACTTTAAGTAAAAATATTGAAGTGCTTTTGTTCAATTTTCTTTTTACTTGTTACCTTTACTACTCTACAGTACAGAGGAAAATATAGTACTTTTCACTCAGCTACATTTGCAGTATCTGGTAGTTTTAGTTACTTTACATATTCTTAATACAAAATCGAATGAAGTAATAACATAATAATACAGTATTTCTTCACTGTGATGATGCTACTTTTACTGAGTACTGGAAACACAGGAATGGTAAATAAAATGTACTCGTCAGCTGTCACTCACCAAGTTGCTCTTTAAGCATTTTTACTTTTACTTGATGAGACTGTGACTAGAAGCCTTACGTAAACTGGAGTAAAACCTCAGCAAAGGTTTAATTTATGTAACTTGATTATTTTGTTGATCATTTTTCTAATAGGTAAGTTTAAAACCAGTTAGTTTGTAAAGTGTATTTGAGTTCTGTTAGAGCCTCTTAGATCCAGTGAAAATACACGTGTAGGACGAGATTGTGCAGCTTCCTCCACATCGTCATTTAGACCTTCACTGCGTTTCAAGGATATTTAAGGTCTGTGAAATCTTTTTATATCTCCATCTTTAAAAGGTACAAATAACTCGTCGCTGGCTGACAAACACGACACAACACACAAACCTTGAATCTTTTCAGCTGGTTTGAAAAAGACGTGAATTAGCTTTTTTTTGCCGTTTTTTACTCTTAACGAGAAGTGTCTTCCATTCAGTAACGTTCTGCCTGTGCTTACTTCCCAGCATGAGACTCCTTGTTCCTCCCTGTTCCTCCTCTTCCTACCTTATTTCTCACTGAAACACAGAATTTGCATTTTAAGACATGAGGCTGATTTTTTTTTCCTCCTGATCACCTCGTGTGTACAACAGGCAGACTGTGATCATTGTCAGCTGGTAACACAGACGCTCTTCTCACTATAAAGGAACATCCAGTCTTTCTGAATTATGCACGAGGACTGTGGAAGGACATCTCAGCTTTTCATGTTTTTCTCCACTGTCAAGAAAAGTTAGAGATGACACATGAATGTGTGCATGTATTAGAATATAAATGTTTGATATCCAATATTTAATTCAGATTTTTTGATGTCAGGTTTGTCTTATTGCTTTGTTCATTGCTTTTGAAGCATCTCTCTGTTTTCTTCAGCAGATGTTTGCTAATTTATCATTTTATTATCTTCCTAGCAACTGCACAAACGCATTTTGCACGATGTAGTTGAAAGCTCTGAACAACACCAGTACGCTGACCCTCAGATATGATTTTCTCCTGGAATTAGTTTACAATGTGAACAAACCTTCACCTTGAAGTATTTACCATTCACAAAACTCCCTGTTGAGTAAATGAAGATGTTGTAAAAAGCTAATTTTGACACTGGACAATAAAAAACATCATTAAGGGACAATCTTGGGTGAATTTTTGGTCTGGCAAAAGGGAGGTTACACAACAGCTCAGTTTTAGTCAAGACTTCAACAGACAATATCTGTTGCTGCATGCAATGATTATTTTCGCTATTTGACAGATCTACCAATGATTGTTTTGTGTATAACATGTCAGAACTGGCAAATGTGTGAGGTGATGAAAAGGTCTAAGGTCTAAAATGTCTTTAGATAAGTGTTTATGTACGGTCAGTCCAAACCTAAAAAATATTCAGTTTGATATGATATAAAATAAAAACTAAAATTATTACGATGCGGCCATATTCCTCTGCCAGTCAGTGAAGTTGTTTGTCCACACTTATATTCTAATAAGTTTATGCATGAGTCCAAGTGGATGTCTGACGGGTTAGTGAGATTTCCTCCAGGTTTTTCTGAGAGATGGCTTTGACGAGAATAGGACATGCATGAGATCACAGTAACCTTGACATTTGACCACCAAAATCTAATCAGTTCATCTTTGATTCTAAGTGGTGATTTGTGACAGATTTGAAGAAATTCCCTTAAGGTGTTCTTCTGATTTCACATTCAAAAGAATGGGACAGATGGACAACCCAAAAACATAATGTCTCCTGCCGCAGCTGATGGTGTACAAAATAATAATGAGTAGTGGTAATTCATTGATTGTTTTAGTGTCTTAATAGGGATTATTAAAATGATGATTAATTTAGAAAATGACCAAAATTATCCTTTAAACTTTCCATTCTAGCAGGTGCTCTACATTAAGGCTGCAGCTATCATCATTTTCAACAGTCTGCCTGTTGTTAGAAAACCATAAACTCACTTTCTTCCCATATTTTCCCATTTGATTCTTTTATTCTAATCTCTTTGGATATTTTTATGGCTTGGTCACAGAAGAAAGCAACTAGTGATATGCAGCAGAAGTCGAACTGGGGACATCCCCTTCCTCCTCTAATCCTTCCATTATTGGCCTTCCATTAATCTTTCTTGGTCTTTACTTCTTCCTTTTCTGCTGCTTTCCCTTTTTTCTCACTTCCTTTCTTGTCCTACAGTTCAGACTCTGACAATCGTACTTTCACACCTCAGCAAGCAAAATATTTTAGCTGTTACCAGTCATTCCATATTTTCACTGGAAGTTGCATCGTCTCTCGTTATCTTTGTGTGCTTGCTGTTATAAATGTGAATGGGTCCTTCAGATAGCACTCAGTGGGAGCAGAAGCAGCTTTTGTGTTGCGCACAGCGGTTGTTTTCCTCCATTCTTGTCTGCAGAGTGCTCTGTTATGTAATATCTCCCAGGGTCGATCCTTCATGTTTCCTTCAGGACTGATCTGATCCAGGATGTTCAGCGCTGGTCCGAGTTTTGGCTTGAGATCATTGTCTTGTGGAATTTGCGTTCGATTTGAGCAGCAGGAGGCTTCATCCGGAAATAACTCGGGGTCACCATTTTGATCATTTCCCGTTTTTGTCCTGAACAGATCTGCTATCCTCCCACACAGCCTGAACAATACTGCAGCTACGTTTATCTGGAAATAAGTCTCAAACTGAAAGTGCTTTGGTTTCACCAAACCAGAAGACGTTCGCCCACGTAGCTCTGAGACACTGACAGTCTCCTTATGGGGAACTGTTCTAAATCTTAATCATTTTACTTTATGTACTCTACCTGACAGCACAAATGTCTTTATGCTGATAATTTACCTGTTATTCATAAAATAATGTATTTACAAAACTTCAAAGTCACATGGTGAAGTTTACATTTTGTATATTAACAATTTAAATACTTCATAAATGGATTAAAAAATCTCTTAGCCAGCTACATCCAACTACCCTCTATCTGTAACTGTAAATAGGCACAGCAGGTTTTTCAAGCTTTAGGTGCTGAAGATGCTAAAATTGTGTTTATGGTGTATTAAAACAGATTTTTAAATAATTGTTACTTGCAGCAAGAATAAAGTGTAAGGATTAGATAAATCCTCAGGTCTGCTGTAATGGCCAACAGGAAAGGCACCACCTAAAGTAGCATTAAGGACATAAATCGAGGTGGCAGTAGGTAGAGCAGTTATCTATGAACCCCAGGGTCGATGGTTCGACCTCCTGGGTACATGTCAGTGAGTCCTTGGACAATACACTGAAACCCCATAGTAGTGCCATCATCTACTGTCTGGCAGCTGGTTATGCAGGTTATGTTACAAGAAGTAAAAGCAAAAATTGTCACAGGATTCATACTGAAAGCATGATGTAGTTTCAGATTCCAGAAACGACAACAAATCCTGCTCATAGAAAAACTGCCTGATGAAAAAAGCGTAAAAGAGGCTCTTCAGATGCCAGAAAGATTAATTTATTCCTTGTGTGTGAAGTGATACAGTGGGAAAAAAGATGCTAATGAAGGTATTTCCTCTTAAACATTTTTTCACTGTCACTTCTTGTACATGGAACAAAAATAATTTTGTGGCTTTGTCAGTGTACAAGCAGATTTTCTATGAATGAGACATGATGGAAAAAGCTGTTTGAGGACTGATAAAATCCACTTTGCCTGGATGCTATGGATTGCTCTTTGTGATTAGACAGCTCTGTTCTGCTCTGTGTTGAATTAGTGAAAGTTTCTCTGAAGTGATTTTGCCAAACTGATCAGTTTAATCAGCAAAATGGTTTTTGGTCTTTTTTTTTGTAATAACACTATGGATTAACCAGATAACCTGCAGTACGCTAACAATGCTGCTTTTATTTCTGCGCATTCAGCAGCTGTCTTCAACTTTGATTCACACAGACAGGTTAGCTATATCAACTGAAAAAGTGATAATGTTCAGTTTTGTTACATACTAATTATGTTGGGGGGTGGGGCTGTATCACAGTTTCATCTTCCAAAACCTTGATAAGATATTGTAAATGTTTCTTATTTCGCAGGTTTCAGAATCATTGTACCCCTAATGTCTACACCAGGTGCACTGATTGCAATGAGCACACAGAGGAACATACAGGAACATCTTATTGCACGGTGCAGTGTGCAAATAGCCATCAAACAACAGTGGCTGTGAAAAGGTCACTGTTGCAGCCACACGCAATTACAAAGTGTGAAGACCGGGGTAGGTGTGAAGTGGGCTGAGGACAGTTTCACAAGCCTGAAAACATAACATGTTTTGTCTGTTTTGTGTAGTATTTGACCCTGAAACTTATAGTAAGTAAAATAAAACACCATGGTCAGTAGGAGTAACTGAGGATGAACGATTCTGTGTCTGGAGTTATTTCTCTCCTTTGGTGGATTTCCAGTACAAAATAGTGAGATCCATTGTTTAAGTTTCTGTGGAGCATTTGTGTGTAGACCATAGACGCAGAGCTGCGGTTACTGATGTAGAAAAATCACGCTAATTCCCATTATACTGCTGATAAGTTCTTTTTATAACGATTTTGCCTATTTACATTAAACTCTAGCAAAGCACAGCGTCACCCCAGTGTTCCTTTTAGACAACTGCCCGCATCAGAAATACAGGACATATCAGCATTTCAAAACAATGAATGTGGGTGAACAGAGTATTGATGAGCTTTTGCTCGAACTTTACATTTACTTTAAGATTGTATCTTTAAACAAAACTCCAGCCTCAGCAAACGCTCATATAGGTCATTTGTCCCAACCCTCATACATCTCGTCTGAGCATTTGCTGTAAGTTCACCTCCATGTAGAGAAGCACCTTCAGATCTGTGCACCAAAATGGCAGCTGGTGTAACACTTATTTAGTCAAAAACACTGCACGACAACTATGCAAACACAGCAGTTTAGTTACGTTTAGGCACAACTTAGACAACTGAGTTAGGTTTAGGCACTAAATACGAACGGTTAGGGTTAGTAATCATGTCGGATGTTTGCCTAAAAAATGACTTGTGTCTTAACTTCACATGACGTTCGTCACGCGATATACATCACATGACAGCCAACAGGCAGTTGTTGCACACTGGTTGTTGCACTCAAACTCTGGTCTCCAGTGGGAAAGTCCTGTGCTTTGTTGACCCATCCATTCACTCCATCCCCCTCCTGACATACTTTTTATTCGTATTGGCCGTTTGTGGCTGCTGGTACAATCTATGTAGGCTCTTTTTAAAGGAGGACAGTCTCTTGTCTTTAGCAGAAACATGCTTTGGATCACTTGGTGGAATTACAAGCGTTGACCAGAGTGGCAGCAATCAGCCATTCCTGGTGGAAATAAGCTGTTAAAGGCCAGTGTGAACTGGAAGAACAATTACAGTAAAACCGGTTTGTGTGTTCATATAAGTGTCTGACGGTTGTTTGAATACAGACAGAAAAATAGAGAATAGACATATTCACAGTGAGAACCACATTGTGAAGAACATGTAAAATGTATGTTTTGGCTGAGCAGGTTAATTAAAATGTGCAGTATGAGCTAAAGCAACATGTACTGTATGATAAATACAATCATACGGCGTCTACCCAGCACAGGGTGGTTCTGCAGAAATGGGAGTCATCGTTTAGAAACTCCTGTGTAATCAAGCTGTTTCACAACAGTGTGTGTCACAGATTTATATTTGAACAACTGTCAGAGAGTTGGCTTGTCTTTTGTCTCTTCCTTCATTTTGAAGGTTAATCCATCAAAATGTACTGAAAAGCTCTGATTTAACAAGCTTTATTCCAGGAAATCCAATCAGGCTTTTAATTTTCTGCCATTTCTGTGGTTACAAGCAAAAAAAAATTTTGTTTCAGAACAAAACCACAGAACAAGTGAAGATCAAAAGAAACCTACAAAGAAGGTGAAACCTCTGAGGGCTGCAAGTTATTTCATAAGTTCTCTACAGTGTTTGTTGGCTTGTTAAACCGACAGAGAGGTTTTTGAGCTCTGAACCTTTTTGTCAGCTTCAATAAGGTCAGAGAAAACATTATTAGTAGTCAGAGATAATTCCTTATCAGGATGTTAACCTGTGGAGGGTTAGTGTTTCTGGACTGTCGAGCAGCTTCCCTCGCTGAACAGGAAAGGTTTTGTTTCAGAGGTTTAAATGGCAGGAAGGTGATTCGGAGCTTGTGATTGGAGGATCCGAAGTGGAGAGAAATAGTCGAAGCCTGGAAATCAAAGCGAGCAGCTCAGGTACAGGTACGAGTCAGTTGGAGATTTATACAGCCTGCACCTGAGACGGCGGCTGTACGGTTCTAATAAGTAGAGATTCAGTACAGTATATTATGACCTCCTTTCTGTTGTTCTGTCTGTGTTTACGGTGAGACTCTGTCACAACAAGTTTGTGTAACGATAAACCACTGTGTTGGTCCCGCTTTATTACAGAACATGAACAAAAGCAAACATCTGATAAGAACAGCATCTTCGACAAAAGATGACTAAGGTCCAAAGAAACCTGCAGCAAGACCGAACCAGAGCTTGCTCTGGAAACTTTAATTTACTTTCATCCACGCTGGCAGCATGGCTTCAGGGATGGCAACATATCTAAAATATCTAAACAAGTACTGGATGTATCGCCACAACATTTGCAGCTTGACATTTGAATTGGTACAGTACTTTGGTTTATGACCAAATATCTCCTGAACTAGCCTATGTTGTACTTTGATTTTAGTGCTCATTATCTAATGTTAGCAGGCTAATATGCTAAACTAAGTTGGTAAACATTACATCTGCTTAACAGGTATCTGTGTAACTTTCTGAAACAGAGGATCCAACATTCACAATGACTGACCATCTGAACAGAGTTGAGTCTGAACTTCTCGCTCAGCTCTTTTTTATGTTTGCAGTTATTAGGCGCACCAACCTTTCCAGTGTTCAGTGTGCTGCTTGTTAGAGAGTTCTCTCTCCACGTTCTGCTCACCATAGCCAGTCGAGGCAGATGACCGCCCACCCTGAGTCTGGTTCTGCTGGAGGTTTCTTTTGTTAAAGCGAGTTTTTCCTCTCCACTTGTTTGGTTCTTCTCTTTAATTCTGTATGACCTTGACCTTACCACGCAGAGTGCCTTGAAATGGAGTCTTTCCGGAGAGACGATCTAAAAAAAATATCCCCACTTTTAAATGATGTTGCGTCTCCACCTTCTATGACAGTGAGCTTTTCAGTCCCACTTCACCTGTGGTTTTCAGAACAGTTATAAACACAGACTTCTGACAGGTACAGACCAGGTTTGAGAGACCATAAACAGGCCTGTTCACACATCTGGAACAGCAATCGCCTGTTATTCATTGTGACTGGGGCTTTGCAGGGATTGGGTGTTGCAGACCAGCATCAGACGCTGAGTTTGTGGGCGACCTGTTCACGACCTTCACTCATTGCATGCTGGGATACTCTGCTGTGAGGAGTGATGAAAAAATGCTGAATGAATCTGGAATTATTTTTAATTTGGTCCTGTGACATTTCTGAGATTTCATCCTGTGTGACAAGGATTCCTCCCTATGGTGAGATGATAGCATTAAATGTCGCTGCAATTACCAGCTTTGTACTGTAGTAAATGAAAGGAAGTGATTCATTTCAGTGAGCTGCTTCTAAGTCGTGCCAGCACTGCATGATTACAGTCAGTGGTTTCACTTCATTTCAGCGTGCTGAGAAAATCAACCTGCCGAGACTTCAAATGCGCTCGAGATGTTGACTTTTATATTGAAATCCGGGTTTAATGCAGATGAGAGCACAGGCTGTTTTGAAAACTCTCTCTGATGGTGCTTTCAAGGACACTTGGATGTTGGAGATTTGAGTGTCCGCTGCTGAACAGTAAGATTCAAATACAAAAATCTAAACTCACTGCATCCTTTTCCTGTGTTCAATCACAGTTTTTTTATGGCACTGATTTTCAGAAACACAGTTTACTTGAAGCAACAAAAAGACATTTACAAAATCTGTATTTAGGGTGGCAACAAACTGATCTAAACACAGCAACGTTCATGCCTGTCCATATGCAAAATTATTTACTCATATTTTTCATATTTCCTGTAAATTGTTCTTAGGACTGCGTTGCCAATAATCTGATTACTGGTGTAGCAACGGAAACACATGGATCTGCTGCAGGGATTGTATTTACTGCTGTTCATTAGTTTTTACACTGCATCTTGAGCCTCAAATATAAACCACATTTATTTTGATGAATAAAACTAAATTTTGGTGGTAAACTTTTGTAAATTAGTCAAATCTTTTTGATTTGACTAATGAAAAAAAAAATTTCATTCCTTTCTTCTGAAACAATTATCAAAATAGTTCCTTTCAAATAATTCAAATTATTCCAATTTATTGTCTCTTTACAATTAATCAACTAATCATTGCGGCTCTAACTGGCTCCGACTAAAACACTGGGTTAAAATTAAGCAAAAAAGTTGCTTTTACTTAAATATTGAAAGAGTCGAGCTTCTCAAACATTTGGTTGTTGTATTGAATTTAATATGGGTAAGTTGTTTGTATGTGCACTTTAGAGCTATATACCTAAAGATTATATTCATGTTCTATTGCTCTGCCATTTATTTTCTCAATTAATCTATGAATCATTTATCAATCAAAATAGTGAAAACACTTTACAAATGTTCAGATCTAATAGTGAGGTCCTCAGTAGACATGTTTTGTCCACTGAGGCCTGTTGAAAACCGGCCTCAGTATAATTTGAAATATATTTAATTTTAATTTCATTTTGTCATTTGTGACAAAGAAAAATTGAATTATCACATTTTAACAACCAAATTGAAAAAAACTGAACTGACAATTGTTTTTTAAATGCAATTTTTATACTTGACATGCACTTGGCAAATAAATCTACTTACGTATACAGATCTACAGTACTTCTACATACATACTAATACAAATATCTACAATGCAGATATTTACCAATATTATATTGTTCCCATAGAATGTATAAATTCTAATAATATTAATTATTCATTACATTTGATGGTTGAATGCATTAGTCAATTAAAAAATGACTGATTAATTTTTGTCCAGATATTTTTTTGTACTACTGCAGTTCCACACAGTTTTTGCTCAAATCACATACAAGTAGTATAACTGCTACTTGAGATTTAAGACCTTTTTAAGTGAAATCTAAGACAAATGTTTTCTTAGACCTACAGATTCTTTGATGACAAAGAAAATAAACATTCGATTTTTGTAAATTTGTTGTATATCCACTTTATACCATTAACAAATGCACAGAGCTGAACTCTAACATCCTAAATAAGTTTCTGCAGAAATTTTTTTTTTTTGCTTCACACTTCAATCATGCAGTTTTAAGTAAGTCTCATATCTAATACTTATATTTTCCTCTCAGCTGTATGAAATAATTCTTAATAGAATCATTAATTAATCAATAAACCCGACTGCAGCTGGTTGAGCAACAGAAGATTGATGGATGAAATGATTAGTCAATTACAAAAAAAATAATTAAGTTTGGTCCACACATAAATTTTTTTATAACATACATGTCTGAAACAGTAGTACTGGGGATTTTCCAGACTGTTTTAGCTAAAATCACCAAAAAAACATTTTACAAAAGATATTTATGAAATTTGTATGTGAAGTTTAATAAGTGAAAGTTTTGTTTTTAAGACCTGTAGAGACCCTAATGAGAAGAAAAGTAGCAACATGTTTTGGAAAATAGTCAGCAGTCACATACAGCATCACTGATTTGTAGTTAACAGGGATGGAAAAACAGCGGTATGGTCCTTTAACCAGACCAGCCTGTCACTGCACCTCTGCAGTCAGAATCCCTCTTCAAACCTATACAGACACCCTGCACATGTGAAGTGTCTCTCAACTCATCTGCTTCTACTCCCATTCAGTTTATATTGATCTTATGTCGCACATCAGTAACTGATCATTGCTTTTTATCCACATTCTCTTCATGCTAAAGACGTGTCCCACATGTTGTGAGTAGTTCAGCGTGGACGTGCAGGAGGACAGTTTGTTACCGTAGAGGGGCAGAGAGGTAGAGAGAGAAGGATGGAGTCAGCAGGTAGGTCGGTGTTTTTTTTAAACATGGAGCTGCGAAAATTGTTCAACCGCGTTGCCATAGCAACAGCGAGGATGTAGATCAGGGGGCTTTTTTTAAACACACTCACACACAGAGTGACACAGTGAGGTTAGCACAGGATTCCCTGCTATTCCAGTTTCTATGACAACTCACAACTCATCGTCCTCTCCTCTCGCTGCTTCTCTTTTATCTTCAGCTGTAATGGAAGCAGCCATTAAGTTCTGACTTCAGCTCTGCGCTGCTTTATTGGCATGACTGGTAATCAACCACTAATTAGCACCAATGATGATTAATACCAGCGATAATTAAACACATAGTAATGAACAAAGAAAAACATCAGCAGGAACTCCAGTGGTAGTGGAGATGGTATCAGTGGTAAGGGACTGTATGAAAATGACTTTGGTCGGGAGGTGGAACCGAGGCTATAAAATATATTTTATAATAGTTAAATGAAAACCTGCATCTGAAATCAATACAATGCAGCAGTCACAACATAAAGTGGATAAAGCAAATTTGTTTGTGTAACTTGACTGATACAAAAAAATATGATTTTGTGTAGATGTGATTTTGTTTTCATGTTTTTGTTCTTTTTATTGGGATTCACACATAAACACATAATCATAATATACTGTACTGTAAATATAGAGGTGCATAAAGACCAAGTTGGTTGTTTACTGATTTAACATTTTATCTCTGCTAACCGCTAACGTTAGCAACCTTTAGCTGTCATAAACTGGAGTAAGACTGTAGCAGAGCAGCAAAAGCTTTACATGGACGGAATTGTTTTGATCACTTATTAGTTCAACAGAAAATTGTATATTTGTTTTATTTGTTGACATACTTTCACTTCAGGCATGTATAGTTGATGACATTAAGGCTGAATAATACAGGAAAATAATTGTTCTTTTTAAGAGCAATATTATCATTTTTATCTGTATTATTAAGTACATGTAGGAGGTGGGGCTGGGCGATATATCGATATTTTAAAATTATCGATATAATTCTAAATGAGATATAAAATGAGACACTATCGTAAATCTCGAAAGAGCTCTTTTGCCTCTTTCTTCTCTGACAACTCAAAGACAGCCCCGCCCGCCGCGCTCCCCCTCTGATCACAACTCATAGCCCGCCCCTTCACAGCGCTTCAGTGTTGCCAACTTAGCGACTTTGTCGCTACATTTAGCAACTTTTCAGACCCCTCTAGCCACCTTTTTTCAAAAAAGCCACTAGCAACAAATCTGGCGACTTTTTCTGGTGTTATTGAAGACTTTTGGAGACTTTTTGTCGCCAAAGCACATATTGCTTTCTACCGATCTCAACGAGCAGCGGGTGCTGCTGTGGGCACCTCCCCTGTCTCAAAGCGCTCACAGGTGGACAGTCCTGGCGCATCAGTCGCTCCAAGCTGCAGTCAGAGCAGGAGATATTCACCTCTCCACGTCCAGACTGTACATGAATCGCGCAAAACAAGTTCCAACGAAAGATTCGAGCACTTCAAATCTTCAAACAGCGCCATAAGACACAGTACAAAGATTGGGTTTAACTGCGTGCTGCCCCGCGGCCGTGAAGCCGCCTCAACCCCCTGCCCCGAAACAAACCAAGCCACAAAACTCTTACACTCGTGAAAAAGCGAGAAGTGGGACGACATTACCAAAGCAGTAGCTTATCATATCTCTAAAGACATGGTCGCTACATTAACAGTGGAACAACACGGCTTTATACGGTGCATAAAAGGGCACTTTCATTTTTTAACAACTCTTAATTGATTGAGGATAATCAGCTTTATTGTCATTGATCACATTTACATGTTACAACGAAATTTGACTTCTGCATTTAACCCATCCACAC
>JAUMHL010000016.1:16766892-16788106 GCA_032362345.1 Sandelia bainsii | reverse complement strand
CATGATGCTTTTTAATTCAGTTCAGTTCAGTTTATTTGATTTGTTTATTTTTAACACTCTAGTGATGCACTTTACATAATAAGGTTAAGACCTTACAGTATTATGTGGAAAACATAAACAGTTACTGTGTGTAGAGTTATATAGAAAATAAATCAATCAACAAATCACCCTTGAGAAGCACTAGATGCCGGTGGAGAGGAAAAACTCCCATTAATGGAATAACAAATATTTAATCTATCTCTCAACAGCTTCCAGATTTGCCTTGTCTGTTGTTTATCATTCCAGCGTCAGGGAATTGCCTTGCATGGCTTTTAACAGCAATTTCTTTAGACATCCAACCTTTCCTAGACGTTCCAGGAGCCCACAAACGACGCCATATCCCAGAAATCAGATATTTGTTCTCTTCTTGTCCTGAGTGAACCTATCATTCATGTGGGTTTCACTCTAAGAAAGTAACACCACGTAGTGCTAACAAGCTCTCATCAGCAGCTCTCGCGAGGCGTTCAGGGACAGTATAGAGTGTAGGTCAAATCTGTGGTAAAAATTGGAAAGAGGATTGGCTTAATTTGTGTGAGTTGTTGCGATCACGACTTTGCATAGCTGCAGGGACTGAAATATAGGCTGAAACGGGGTTCATACTTTACTGCAGACCTTTTTCCTCCCTCAAATACTTCAATTCTGCAGTGACAAAACCTCAACACTGTGGTTTTCATCTTTCTGCCTCTTTCAAGCTGAGACGCCCATCGAGGAGTTTGCCCCGACCCCAGCGTTTCCTGCTCTGCAGTACCTGGAGTCAGTCGATCAGGGAGGGGTGGCCTGGAGGGCGGGGCTTCGCACTGGAGACTTCCTCATAGAGGTAACACCTATGCCGTGTCCAAAATCATTCACTGCTCCCTATATAATGTACACTAAGCAGTCCACTCAGAAGTGAACAGCAACTCTCGATAATCAACGTAATCACAAATAACAGTTTGAGCTGTGCAGCTCGCGCTTGTTTCGCATTTGTATTTTGTGTGTTTGTTGTGCAGGTGAACGGTACTGATGTGGTGAAGGTGGGTCACCGGCAGGTCGTCGCTCTGATCCGACAGGGAGGAAGTCGACTGCTGATGAAGGTTGTGTCTGTTTCCAGAAAGTCTGAATCCAACCTGCTGAGGAAGAAAGGTGTGGTTTACCTGTGATTTGTCAGACAAGAACAGAACGTCTTAAAAATTCAAATATATGTTGCAATCAAACAACTTTTTCTTCTCTGCGAATGAAATCTGATCAGAAGATAAATCACTTTTAGTTTCTGTCTCAGTTAAACCAAGGAACTAAATCCATTGTCCTCTTCTGTCATTCTGACTCGCAGCTCCACCACCTCCCAAACGGGCCCCCAGCACCTCGTTGACGCTGCGATCCAAGTCCATGACCGCTGACCTGGAGGAGATAGGTAAAACAAACACACACACACACAGATACACACAAAATAGAGTCAAACTGTAGGAGTGTGTGTTGTTGACCTTTGCTCTGTCTGCAGCCAGGAGGAGACGCTTCGGTGAGTCACGTGGACCCGATGCTTGTTGTTTGTGATGGTGTTGTAATATAAAACTGCAGTGTTGTTATGATGATGCAGTGTTGTTAGTGTTTTCACATGATGTTGGAGCGAAGAGCAACAACGTGATGGTGTTTGGGTGGTGTCCTGTTACAGTGATGTAGCTGCCAGGTTTATTTTTACGTTGATCAGTTACATTAAACATATTTATCATAGTTATGAGTTGATCTGTGAACATTTTACAACCAACTCACTATTAATTCATAATAATTCAGGACACTTTTAAAAATGTGGCATTTTTCTTATATTTTTGGTTGATGACTCGTCAAAACTTCAAGAGGAATTTGGAATGTTTTAAATTTCACTTTTTTTGTGGACACAAAACAACAATTAAAATTAAACTAGAAAAGAAAGAATTTTTTTAGCAAATACTTCATATTACTTCATAATACATCGCTGGCATTTGGAAAATTGGGATTTAAGTTAATTATTGCCAAAGTGACTAATTGAGAAACTGACAGAATGATGGATAAAGATTAAAACAATCATCACTTGCAGATTTGTAATAGATTTAACACATAGTTAATTTCCATCTGTCACTGAAGAGTTAAACGAAATCCGAGTCCTGGCAGCAGCGCTGGTAACGGTGATATTGTCGTTTTGCTGTGGTTTTGTGTTCTTGTTGTGGTCGTGCAGTGGAACCATTAGGCTGCATCTACATCCACATTAAGCCGAGTTCATTTGAAGAATAAATATATGAATAAAACAAAAGACACAATCCTGCATTAGAGCTGCGTGTACGTTTTTCATTGATTGTTTTGTTATTTTAGAATAATTTAATCCTAAACTGTGACGTAGCCGCGTTGTAGACTCTGTTCAACATGAGCACTATAAATCAATAATTGAATTCTTACAGATGTTTAACAATAATGAGGAAGATGTCAAAGCGATGGTGGTTTAAAGTTACGGATAACCACATATTTACACCTTAATTACTGTAGATGATAGTTAGGTATCAAAATGTTTGAGGTGTTTCCATCCATGGAGGGAGGGATTGTGGGAGTGGAAACGAGGACCGTGTACATGCTGTTGTTTAACAGAAAACGGTTAAAATTTATGAAACAGGTGAACGTGTGTCTTGACGAAAAGGAATGTGTTTGCATATTTCTGTCTTTGTGAGTTTGACACAGTTTAGTGATGAATCTGCTGTTTTATGCCGTTTCAGATCATTTCTACTTTACTACTTTAAAACACAGACAGTTTATGGAGTTACTCGGCTTAATGTAGATGTATCCTGCGTCTCAGCATATTTTTGTCTGATGTTTTTCTTGTGTCTTTTTCCTCCAGAGAAACTAGATGAGATGTTGGCCGGGGGTCAACAGGAAGTTGTTCTGAGGGCTCGACCATCAGACGACTTCAGAGCGGCAACGGTCAAACAGAGACCGACCAGCCGACGAATCACACAGGCTGAGATTAATGTGAGACCAGTTACTGGAACAGAGTCATGAACGTGGTCCAGCAAAAACTGTCTGTCAGACCAGTACTAACATCACGATATAAATTTGAAAAATGTTATACACCAAGCAACCACAACATTAGGTACACCTGTAAAATCTAATTCAATCCAATACAGCAGCTCTGCCATGAATTGTACTTTTACAAAATTATAATTTCTCAGTTTTTAAGTTGAAACTGTCAGAAAGGTGATAATTAAACTAAATGTTTGTCACTGAGGTCACAGTGGGTGATAGAGTCGTACTGAGGAGAAAAATTAAATACCTTACTGGATGTTCATGCATTAACTTGACTAAATGTGTGTGTGCTTGGTTGTGTTTACAGTCTTTATTTGAGCGTCAGGGTCTGGTCCCCCCCTCAGCTCCGGAGAAGAGCACCATGCCTTTACCCAGAGGAATGTCCAGAACTAAGAGCTTTGGTGAGACACACACATTATTGTACATACAGTATCTATATATTCATTGTGGCATCTGATTTTGTTTTAGTCGTTTGATGAAAATAAATATTAATTATCAAATTTTAGTTGTGAGAACTGTCCTGAGCTTTAGTCGGTATTTTACCAAAGATTAACCCCTACCAAAAATAAATAACATGGACTTTGGCACGAGGGAACAAGAAGCTAAAATGCTAACTCGTTTCTGGGTTTTAGGACCCTACCACGTGCTAATTTAGTAGTTTTAGTTTAGATTTTTCTCATGAAAATAGGAAAATATTTAGTACACATCTGCATTTTAGTTATATAACATAAAATAAGATAAAATAAATTCTGATCTACACTTTAGTTTTCTCTAAGGTTTGAGGTATTTGTTGGGTACTTTTATTTTAACGTCTCCATGGTTACCACGGCAGGCACACCTGAGGACGACAGGATCTCGGCTCTGATCAATGAGAGTCGGTTTCCACGGAGCTCCTCACTGACTGACAGCTTCATCCCTCCTCCTCCTCAGACAGCGCCACCTCCTCCACCCTCCGCCTCCTCCACCTCCTCGCTCTTCCTCCTCGACTCTGGGCCTCCTCCCTCCTTCCTCCCGCCTCCTCCCCCAGCCAGAGGGGAGGGGCTTACCCGCTCCAGCTTCAAGCCTGGAGCAGAACCAAGGCTGCAGGAGCTCTCGGACTCACCGTCGAGGAGCCACGCGCACGCCGAGCGGCAGAGGAAGGCGAGGTCGATGATCATTCTGCAGGACACGCCACCGCCGCTGCAGCAGCCTGACGCACACATGCTTCACACCGCCACACACACTGCCACGCACACGCTTCACACTGCCACACACACCTCCACGCTGTCTCTCCACAGCACCAGCCCTGCCCTTGGGCACTCGCCACTATCGCGCCGCCGGGGACGACCAATAGAAAACCCTTACGCTAATGTGGGACAGCAGGCTCCTCCCACTAAACCCCAGAGGAGGAAGTCACCTTTGTTGAAACAACTTCCTGTTGAGGAGCAGGGTTAGATCATTCAGACTGGTTGTCTTTGTGATTGATATGGAGTTTTGTGTCTGATTTCCTGAGCAAATGATCGGAAGTTCTTGAACAAATAAACGTGAAGTGGAATTTATTATCACATAAAAAAAATTTGTACTGGAACAAACAAATCTATTCTTTGGTCAGCACATTTAATTATCTACATAAATGCATAATAGTAACCTCTGAGTCACTCATTTGCCCTCACTTATTATTCACGTTAAGCGCTGTAAAGTTTTTTACAATGTGCACTTTTACAGTTTTATTAATATTTGATATGTGAGCATATTAGCCTGAAAAACCACCTGTATTGGCTGGTATCGAGCTAATCTCTACCAGGTATGTTTATACAAAATACCACATTTGCGCCATATTGTGTAAAGTGTAATTACGAGCAGACAAGTGTTTTGTCGTACTTTTCTCTCTCCTCGTTTCACTCACCCCAACCAGTGGAGGCAGATGAGTGCTGCTCAAGTGGGATTGTTGGGTTTCTGTATAATTTATAGTTGTAACGTTTTATTCTGTACGGTCTTAACTCTACACTGTGAAGTGCATCGAGATGACTTTTATTGTGATTTGGCACTATATAAATAAATTGAATTGTATTGAGAAAAAAACACTTTAGCCTCCAACTTGTAAGTCAAAGTTGGAGATAACGATAACACTTACAGTGAGAATATCCACTTTGTGAAAAGAACTTCAGACATTTCAACAAAGAATAGATGCAAATAAACCACCAGTACCAGCTGCATAAAAACACTAATAAAACAGATTCAGCTAATAAGTCAGAATAAGAGATATTTTTTTTACGTTCTTCCCATCATGTCAATGTAATACGACTGCTTCATTAGTTATGATGGTTTTAGTTGGTTTAGTTTTGCTGGACAACGTGCGCTTAATCTAATATTATAACCCAATCAGAAAAACGTACTCAAATTATCTAAAAAAATTCGGAATAAAACTCAGTCCGAAGACTAATGCAAACAGGTTTATGGCGCAAAGAATTGATTTGTTTGTTCAAATTAAATTAAATGTTCAAACTTCAGTTATTCTCAATTGCTCAAAATGTTCATTTACATGCCCAGGATTGAGACAAACATAATATTGAAGCTGTACAGTCTTAAACATTACAATGTGAAGGGGCTTGACATGACCTTTGTTTTGCTTTGGTGCTATATAGAGTGGATGGAAATGAATTGAATTATAATAATCACTGAAATATTTGTTTCTTCTAGGACTTATAATCAAAGATCACGATTCGTCTAAATCAGATGGAGGCAGCCCCAGCAGGGCGGAGTTGTACCAACAGCAGGTCCTTTCAGAGCGTGCTCGGGTTCAGGGCCGTCGGTCATCCCTCTTCCTGTCTGTTGAGGGAGCAGGCTCAGAAAACCAGACGACGCCCCTCCTGACTCAGAGCCATTCGATGGATGATCTCGGCGAGCTTCCACCTCCTGCCCCAGTCCTATCGCCATCACCAACACCTCACACCTTCCTCCACCCACTGACGGGAAAACCTTTAGGTCAGTCTGAAAACATTATGTGACTTCTCATTCCAGAGTTTAGCTGTTGAATGTTGTATGACAATAATCAAGTCACAGCAATAGCTTCTGGAAAACACTATTATCAAAGATAACTCCTACACCTATGGCAGTAGGCTTGATAGTGAGTGCCAGGGTATCAGCTTATTTCTTTAATTTCTTCAGTACACTGGAAGAAAGTATTAGACATCCAAAATTTGATGTCAAATAGACAATTCCTAATTTGATAGATAAAGCTACACCTTAGACCTTAAACACAACCTTGAGCTAATCAATAAAGTGTAGACTTATGAGCAAGAGCAAGGTCTTGAGGTGCTCAACAAAATAGAAATTAAACTTGACTGTGTCTCAAGAGGACCTGAGATAGACTATAAACTGTAGGAGATATGGTCAACCCACTTGACTACACAAAAACCATTTTCCTTCACCTTTAACCTTCTTTTTTCTCTTCAGACCCCTCTTCTCCACTTGCCCTGGCTCTTGCTGCACGAGAAAGAGCTCTCACTGCCCGTACACCAAGCCCCGAGCCTCGAATTAAACACACATCAGCTTCCACCACACCCATTCCCACACCGGCAGCCAGCCCTGAGGGTAGACACAAGCGCACCCCTATTGCTACCCCGCAGAGCAGCCCTGAGCCACGATCAAAGCGCACTACCCCACAGACAAGTCCAGAGCAGCGAACAAAGCGCACTACTCCTCAAACCAGTCCTGAGCTGAGGCATAAACGCATAACCCCGCCCCTGTTCCCTGACGGACAGGTGGAGCGTCCAGAAACAGAGGGAGGAGTAACATCACCTGCTGCCCCTTCTCCTGAGCGCTGGAGGCCCTCTCCTTTGCCACCACTAGCCAATGAGAGTCACTCTGCTTTGATTGACAGGCGTAGAAGCCTCACAGTGGGCAGCTCAGAGGAGGAGGGCGGTGCTTACACAGTGACTCTCCCACCAGCGTTGTTGTCATCCAGTGATGAGGAGACTAGGGAGGAGCTCCGCCGGATCGGACTGGTGACTCCACCTCCTGGGTTTACGAGTCCTCCCGCTCCGCCTCCCCCATCCTCTCTCACTCTCTTGCAACGGCGTGGTGGAGAGGGAGGGGGAGGGGGAGGAGAGAGTGGTCCTGACTCTCTGGGTAGACGAGGAGATGAGGAGGAAGGAAGTGATGACCGGCTCCTTGACAGCTCCTCCTCCCCTAGCTCACTTCCTCCCTCCATCACTTTGGCCTCCCCTCCTGCTCCAACCTCACCTTCCTCACCACCTGCTACTCACCCGTCTCCCTCATCGGCCTCCACTTCCCCGTCAGGCCTAAAGCCTCGCCTTCGTTCGCCAATTGGCCGTGGCCGCTCAGCGCTTCGGGACCCACTGCTGAAGCAATCATCAGACAGTGAGCTCCTCCCCTCTGCTGCATCCTCCTCCTCCCCTTCTTCTCCACTCTGTTCCTCCCCAACCAGTGGGGGTGGCCGGCAGCCACGCTACCTGTTCCAGAGGAGGTCCAAGCTGTGGGGTGGAGGGGACGACCGTGGGGAGGAGCGGCGGGGGCTCAGCCCAGAGGAGGGAGGAGGCCGTCCGGCAGCACTGGGAGGTCAAGGGTCAGGGTCAGCTGTAGATCTGACCAGCCGGTCGGCATCAGCATTGGAGCTGAGCGGCAGGGCAGGGTCTGGACTGGATCTGGCCAATCGACTACAACTGCTCAACAAAGACAGTCACTCTCTCGGGGAGGAGCCGAGCCCCCTTGATCCGGGCCGGAGGTCACCAGTAGGAGGCGCCAGGTACATTGAAATATATTGTAAATACTGCAGTACTACTGACCTGATAGTATTTGTGCGTGCATGTGTGTTGTATGTGTGTGGTAACAAAATCCGTTGTTTGTATTGTTCCAGATGTGTGGACAGTGGAGTGAGTAAATCGTAGGTTTTTATCTCGGTAAACATTCCTCATTATTGCTAAGAGATCATTTTCATTAGCTAACGGCTAATTAACGTGCATCATCTTTGCAGATGACTAACTACTAAAAATGTTAAATTACTCTCCCCATCCTTCTTTGGAATAAACCCTTAAAAAGTGACTGTTTGTTAAACAGCTCCCTCACAAAGGGGTTGTCCAGTCATAGCAGGGCAACAGTAACAAATAACGGCAGGCCTGTTGAGCTTAGCATTTTTCAACATGTTGATGTGATGCATGAATGAAAACGTTGAAAACGTTGTTTGATTATGCTTTCCAAACCCCGAAGCACAACAAGTGCTAAAGAAGAACGTTTAACAATGTTCTCATGCCGTAATTCAAGCTGCTGCAGCTTTATCATAATTTCTAATGACCAAGAGTTAGCATCACATTAACGTTTTTGTTGATTATATGTTCTATATTAAGCAAAGCATCCAAACAGACTTACGTTAGATTAATTTAACACTACAGTCTGAGATTTTCCTTTTCATACTGTCGTATAACACTAGGGCTAAGAAACAATGCTTCCATTTTCCTTCCATGTTTTCTACATGGATCATTTGGGTAAGAATAATGACTTCAGCTCTTGTCTGGGTCGTTGTGTTTAAGTCGTCCTTCAAACTAAAAGTTGGCACAGTGGCATTTGTTACTGCCAATAACTGCTTTGGACTAATTGAAGTACTGACAACTGTCATTGAATTACTATCATACATCCTAAAAACCTGATTATTCTCAGGTAAGTTCAGTTCATAATTACGAGATAAGGTCTTCCTTCTTTTTCTTTAGTGAATGCTTTGCGCTTCCAAGGTGTTTGCTGTTTGTATTATCTTAAAAATAAACATGTACTTATAAACCAACCTCACACTTAAGTTGTTATTTTGTTTTTAAGCACTTGCAGCAGAGTAATTTAGAGATTTTAATAAAGAAAATTATTTGCCTGATGTGGGCTGATTGGGTTTACTCTAATCTCATCCAACTCCGTGTGGGATTCCAAAAAAAACTCTGGTTTTTAGTGAACTCTCAAAGCTTTTGGTGGCGATATACTCCTTTAATTAACAGAAATAAGAGGCTGCTCTTGTATACATCTGTTGAAAACCAAACACCTATACAACAAGCAAATATTTGGGTCCAGCCCCAAGTGGGATTACAAAATGATCAGTAAAGCACCGCAAACGATAACTGTGCAAGTGATATTTGTTGATCATTAATGTCCCATTTGTGTTGCAGGTTGTTCTCGAGTCTAGGTGAACTTCACACCATCTCCCAGCGAGGATTTGGCACCAGCTATACAGTCCGACCAGGAAGCCGCTACCCTGTTACCCGCCGGAGTCCCTCCCCTTCTCCCTCCCCCTCTGACAGATCAATAGGGCTTGCCTCCTCATCCCCGTCTGAAAGGCCTGATCTAAGCTCAGGTCGCGGTCTAACCATCTTGAAGTCATCCAGTCTCAGTCTCCCATCAGAACCCAAGGAGGTTCGGTTTGTGATGCGAAGCGCCAGTGCGCGAACCAGGTCTCGTTCCCCTTCACCTTCACCCCATGCCTCTCCCTGCCCCTCCCCTGTCCTCAGCGGGCCCTTGTTAGCCCTTCGGCCATGGAGGCAGAGGCCCCTCAACCTGTGGAATAAATATGACGTGGGTGACTGGCTGGAGAGCGTGGGCTTGGGTGAACACCGCCAGCGCTTCCAGGACCACGAGATCGAAGGCTCCCATCTTCCCGCCCTCACCAAGGAGGACTACGTGGAGTTGGGTGTCACCAGACTGGGACACCGAATCAACATTGAGAGGGCACTCAGACAACTGCTGGATAGTTCCACTTGACCCCTCACCTCTGACCGCTGACCTTTAGACATCCTGAACCGTGACCTCATAACCCCTGACCTTTGGTCAGACACTAGCCCATCTCTTTGACTAGGATACCTTAGCAGTGACTGAATATTTAGACCATGGAACCCAGCTCTCTGAGTGATCTCGGTAACACTTTGCCTAATCAGCCCTTTGATCAAATCAACACAGAAAGCAGAAAGACTAAGCACTTAGCAAAGTTTCAGATTTCCTGTATGTAGTTTAACCTGTTTGCCTAGTGGTGAGCAATAAAATCCCCCAGTCATCATTTATGTGTTAAAATACAAAGACAAACTGATACAGGCAGTGTCACACTTAGTCATTTCTCTTTAACACAGATAAACTGCAAAGTTATTAGGCACTTTATAAAGATTGATCAACCTGTCACAACGACGGAACTCACACTGAATGTAAAAACAGAATCTGTGATTGGCTTTGTTCGTTGACTATTTAAAAGAACAAACATAATTGTCACATCTGTAAAACACCTAACCAGAATTTCTGAACTTAAAGAAATCCACCTGGGCCAAGCCAGTCTACTGGAAACGGGACTTTTCTCTGTGTTTTTGTCGGTACAATGTGAATCAAACAGAAGGCTGCCTTGTCTGATGTCCAGTAGTATGATATCTTAGATCTTTCAAAATGCCCATGAGAAATCAGGCCGTTTCCAACCAGTGCAGCTGGTTTCAGGTGCAGCTGTTACCTTGAATTCCAGGTTTGATGCAAACCTTCAGTGTAGGTGAACATTACAACAAAGCTTCCATAACTAATGTTTCAACCGCAACTGGTCTTTTTCAAAGCAAGAAAAATAATAACAGATAAAAATATTCTTATAAAACCAGTGTAAAGAATTTATTGAGAGTTCCGAGCCGATCCTTTGAGCACAGATAAAGAAGATATGTAAAAACAAATGACTCATATTTTCCTTTGAATAGTCATTAAACCAAATTTATTAATTTCAGTCTAGAAGACCATCAAATATTTAGCCTTTGATAAAAATGAAATTAGAGACGTTTTGGCAATTTTGCCTTAAACAACTAATTGAATGGAACAAAAGTTGTAGCTTTATTTTTTCTCGACTAAGTAGTAACTATGTTGGAAATTAAACCGTTGTTCACATCAGCTCCTCTCATTGTCTGACAGATTTTAGTGGTTGGTCCTTAAAAACCTAAGAGTTGTGAACATTTTTCTAGTTTTTCCAAATACTGACATAACTGCTGTTAAACTTGCAGTCAGATTTTGTGCAGTGTTTTTTGTTAGATACTGATCTGAAGAAATATCCAGTTTTGACTTTGTGTTAGAGATCTTACTAAAGACAACTTTTAACTACTATGATTGATCAAAGAGCTGATTTGACAAACTAACTACAAATATGAGACAGGTTCTTTTCCTCGTGCCATTCTTCTTCCCTGAACAAGTTTAACTGGACTTCTGCTAGCGGAGCTGGACGGTTACTGAGCCACTGGGAGTCTCTACCGTGACTGTGACAACAACAACAACAACAGGAGATATTAGCTGAGGATATTTTTCTGTCTTTTTAAGAAAGTTATTGTGACTTAGCATTTTTTCCAAATATCACTCATAAGGAATTTGTGTTAACTTTGAGTTCATATATCATATAGAATTTATGAATAACAAGTAATAATAATGTGGTGGTGATGACTTGCAGAGTTTATAATAGTTTGGAAAATGATTTTGAGTTCTTTATGATTTGACAATGAGTTGAATTTCAAGGTAGTTTCGGTGATGTTTTGGAATTCATGATGATTTGTCAATGAGTGTGACTTTGTGCTGATGTGCTGTGTTTCAGGGAGAGCTGCAGCAGAGCTCCAACTGTAAACCTCTCTGGTTTCTAACCTGCTTATCGAGGGCTTACTGTACATGGTGCTATCTGTTTAAAGCCATCTGTACAGAATATACCTTCCTCCTTCCCCGTCTATATTTTCCTCACACTGACACGTGAAACTATTAGGTTAACCCCCTTAAAGTCGAGTGTTTAATTCTTAAATGAATACATTAAGTATGGCTGTACCTGCCATGACCTTGCAGTAACTCGCCAGAAACAGGCCATAAATGGAGTTTCCTCCCTGCCATATTTGGGATTTCTTCCCTGCCATATATGGAGTTTTCTCCAAACCAGTGGCCATATTTAGAAACACAAATGGAAAACCCCAGTTAGCGTTAGCTGCAACTAATGATTATAGTCGTTATTGATTAGTCTGACGATTATTTCTTTTATTAATCACTGTTATTAAATATCAGAAACCTGACCATCATAATATTCTACAGCACTAGGCAACAAGCATTAAATCTCCACCAAACAGTCAGAAACCAAAAAATATTCAGGTTATTATCATGGAAAACAACACGTTGCTTGAAAAAGTTTTGCTGAAACTAATCTTATGAGTTAAGGCACATTTGCTCCCCACTCATTTCAATAAACAAGGCTATAAAAGCATAGTCATGCTAAGTTTTCCGCAAACTCTTTCAACTAGAGTAAATTAGAATAAGAATTAGAACTCCTTTTAGTTTGTCAGATTTTGCGAACATGTATATCTGCCCACTCAAAACCAAACAAGTTGAACTAAAAAGAGCAAAGCTGCACAGTGATTCAGGCTTCAATAGACACGAATGAGAGATGGAGCAAATATTCGAATACTGGAAATGTAAGCAGACAGAACAGCACATACACAGTTTACAGGGCTGTCATGTTTCAGCATTTATAAGCAGTGTGCAGAACATGTAATAAATTCTTTATAACAATGATTCAAGGCTGCTGAATGTAATTAGAATACAGTAAAACAAAGCTATAATAATTTAAAGAGAGTTTTAGAGAGATACAGCACCTTAATAAACATGTCCACAACTCAACCTGCAACAACAACATAGTGTCGTAAAGCTGCAGTTGTTCTTCTCAGATATGATTATTTGCAGTTTTATTTGTTATCTATGACTAAATTCACCATCTAAATGTTTCCCTAGTTTTTAATATGTCGTAGTCTAAATGATAAATTGAGGAAATAATCTGCAGATTAGTGGGAAATTGAATTGTAAGCTGCAGCCCTAGTGAGTTATAAACCATTTGTTACATGTTTATATACTGATTAAGTTCCCATATTGCGCATTTATAATGTTACGAGATACTTTTTGGTCGACAGTAACTTTTATGTGCATGTTGCATTTGACATTAGGGCATTTTACCCATCAAGCAAAAATAAATAATCAGATTAATGTGATACATTACGCAACACTATATTAAAGTGCCATAAAACGCCTGCGAGCCGTGGTTCCCACACTTTTCCCTGTCAGTCTGGCTTTTTGCCTCCATACACAAGTAAATATCGCTTTGTAAAATCCAGTCTAGCTGCACAATATTGGTGAGCTACAGTCTTAAACAAGCTGCCCCTCTTACCCATAGACTTAGCTTAGCTTAGCACAAAGACTGGAAGCAGATAGAACTGGAAACTGCCAGCTTAGCATTAAAAGTGAAAGTGAAAGCTTCCAAAAGTGGGTTTTGTTTGCAGTGAAGTTGGCTCACCATGAGCCTTTTCATCATCACTTACATTAACAAAATACACCTCGTAAATAAGACCTTTCTGAAGTGGCTGGAACGTGTTCAGTTGATGATGTGTTGGCTTTAAAGATGCTGAATTTTTTTTTGTTTTTTCATGCCTTCTTTGCAGTTTCACCAGTAAAGTTCACACTAATTTGACACAACTACCTGACATGTTACAATCTCTCCTGTAAAGCACAATCGATTTTCCAGTGCCTGTTTCCACAACAAATACTGCATCTATATTTTTCTGACTTACATATGTGAACACATGATTTCCAAAGTTGTACAAGTCCACACTGATGCCCCGTTTATGAGAAAAAGCCCATGACAGACCACAGAGGTATTGAATGTAAAGTGTATGTACAGCACATTACAGTAGACTATATAGTCTCTATAATATATATTATTTTAGAATATTGTAGCTATAGTGTAATATATAAAGTATAGTAGACAATAACATTTATACTGTAATATTTTGGTAGATTGTAGTCTATAAAGTTTATCCATGTGTGATATTTAGCCTTTGTAAACAGCTACAATCAACGCTAACTTTACATTGACATTAATGTACTGTGGCACATAATCGTGGAAGTTTCAAAACCACATCCTGGAGCAAGTTCTGAGATGTAGGGGGCGCTATAATGAAACTGGAGAGGGGTGGTTAGTTTTAGGGAAAATAAGGAAAATGCTTCACTCTGTACATGACTGCATCAAACAGAGTGAAACATCCTCAATCTAGAACAGGAATCCCCAACTGTTTTTCCAAGGGGGCAGATTTTGGCAACTGCACCTCTTGACAAACAGAAGTAAGTAAGTATTTGGATCAAATGGCTCCTGAAAAACAGGACAGCCGTCAATTAATACTCCCACTGACGATCACTGATTACTACTCCCTCCACCACCTACTAGTACAGACTACTACTCCCACTGACTACCACTGACAACGACTACTACTACATTTGATAGATCAGTCTACAGCAAGGGCCCCCAATTATTTACCCAAGGGAGCCAGATCCTGTGCAGCCAACAGGGTTGGGGGACGACTGCATCTCAACCATCAGAAGTTACATTCTCCCTTTTTCATTCATTTATATAAAAGATTTAACATTTTTGAACTAGAACCTTCAGTATTTTGGATCAAGTGGCTCCTGAAAAACACTGTGTGTCAGATTAAGTAGGATAACGCTGTTATTTCAGCGTGTCAGATACATATTTAATCATTTACTGTAGAGTAGGTAAATGAAAGTATTGGATCTGACTCTGGATCAGCAGATACCCAACATGAAAGGACTTGGATCAGCATGAATACATATGAATGCAGCATTAGATGCTGAATATCTGTAGCTTTTTCATGAAAGGACACTAAAAAGCCATTCTTGAACAACATTATGTTGTTGTTTTTGAAAACTGCCCTCAGTGAAACATAAGAAGCCACATGACGTCAGTGTAGGTACAAATGTAAATGGCAGGTCTCTACAGTTTATGTTATATTAAACATGTTTTATAGTTAATAATAAGTGGACACTAGAGCAGAACCTGACTCATTTGACACTATAGTAAAGAGAATATATATAATTTGCTCCATTAACTTGTAAACTTTAATAAGTTGCCTTCTACACTTAGAGGACATGATTGTGCAAATGAAAACCAACAAGAAATGTTTCATAGAACAAGAACAAAGTGCCTGCTGTGCAGCTGTTTACGGAGTGAATATCACACCGAGTATCAGTATATTATATGTTATAAAGGACTATAGTCTACTGTACGGAGTCATCCACAGAACCAGACGTGGGCTGTCGCTTTCTCTGCAGTGTAACAGTGAATTCAGGTTGGATGTAGATCAGTGACGATGGGGTCATGTGACCTCGGGTCCCTCTGTACGCCCGGCATGAGGCCGGTCACCTGTTGAAGGATTTCTCAGCCAATCAGAAACAACCAGCAAACCTGATGCTAAAATCTGATCTGCGACATAGTGACGAAGTAAAGTCTGTAGTGTTCCTCCACTGGGAAAAGTAGTTCCTTTGGTGTTTATAAGCTTCATAAGTTTCTAACTATGAATCTAAGTCTGTTCTTAGTAGAAACCGTTTCTTGTTCTGTCCTTTGCTGTCGACCAGTTTTAGCCTCGTTCCAGATCTGTGAGTCGTCCAGTTTTCAGGTTGGATCTAATGATTTCTGAGACTCTTATCTTGTCAAATGTTTTTTTAGTTCCTGCTCCTGATTTTCTTTATCCCACTCCTACAAATTACACCACCATCACCCAGGTCCCATTAGTTTTACTCCTGTTCTAAATCTCACTGTATATTTTTATCATTAATTGTAACACAAATCTGCAGCATTTGAGACAGTTAAACACCGGTGCCTACTATTCTCTATACCTGATGTTAAAGCATTTTTTACTGTCACTCCCTGAATTGGCACATCCAGGCCATCGTACAAATGTATGAGTATCGAAAACAGTTTCTAAAATTTATCTCGACTCTGGTTTATGTAGTAATCCAATAATCTGAATTTTAGGCCTTAAAAAGTCTTAAATACAGAGTTGATACATGTTAAAATCACTGACCAAGTTTAGGTTGAGTGGATTATTAATATTAGGTTGAAAGTACAAAGAAGTATTAGTACACCTACCGCCATGGGTACAATGTTGTACTTTGTATTACTACTATCACTGTAACGAAACTACTACATTAAACCAACATATAACATTGGCAAACACTGTGGGAATGATACTTTTACCCAAGTACCTCTTCCACTACTCACTACTACTACTACCATTACCATCACCAATAATACTACTAAAAGTGGTCAAAGGTAACTAAGTACTACTTGCGTATTCCCATTTTACACTACTTTTTACTCCACTACATTTATCTGACAGCTTCAGTTACTTAGAAGAAGATTCTTAATACAAAATATGTGTATTTTACAGAAATATTTACAATAACAATAATAACTGATACTTTATTGATCCCCTTGGGGAAATTATTTGTTATTCTATTATTATTCTTTTACAGATTAATTAACCAATAATTATAATGCAATAATATAATATATTGTTCCAAAATAGCCCATTCTACAGTAATGTGTTATAATGAGTACTTTAGTAAGTTTCCGCGGTTAGACACCAAGTACTCACAATACTGACCAAACATCTTGGTTTAACTTTAACTAAACGTAAGTTGGATACAACAGCAGCTGAAAATAACACAAATCACCGGCACTTTATTGTGTAAAGTAAAGAAAGGAATAAAATAACCAGTGAGTATTACAGAAGGCAAGAGGAGCAGACCAGGACAAATCTAAAAGGAAAAGGAATAAAGAGCCAAAATGGCTGCCACCGTATGGCGTTATAAACAAATATGAAGACAAACTTCACCATGGCAACATCTCAGCTTCCTGCTGATTGGCTGAGAATCCTGGCTTTCTAACCTGTGTGTGAAACCTTCCTCCTCCTGATATTCACCTGGTTTTAATGGTTTTCTGGTTTCCCTCCTTTCTAGCTTCCTCTTTTTACAGTATGTTTGTAGTTTATTCTGGAGTGAGTGGCCTGTGTGTACTTGTAGTTTTTTTTCTTCTCTTCCCTTTTCTAAAAACTGAAGAGCACACGATGACAACTGATGAGCTCTGCAACGCAACAGATTGTAATCTTTATAATAAACTGTCATTTATTACAAAGTTAACAACCGGAGTCCGTGTGTGGTTCTTTCATGTTAAGAGTCAGCAGGTTTTTGACCTTGGACCTCCTCTGGTGGGTTAATGACTGACATGTTTCACTTCAGTTTAAAGCAGAATAAGACCTTTGTAGAACTTCAGGAACCGGCCTCCAATCCCCGGTTTACTCACACATACTGTTTCCATCTATGCAGCCTAGTTTTCTCTTGAAGGATCAGTTCCCAGTTTTACCAGGATAAAAAACAACAGGCAGGTGTCCACATACAGGAAACAATGAGAAGGTGACGGGACAGAATCCACAGACCTTGTTATGAGGATTTGAGGATAAGATTTTTATTCGTCTGTTGAATCTGTATCTGAAACTAATCTCAGGCTTCAGTTCTCCAAGTTATTCAAATTAAGTGAATATCCTCCTAATTTAGTCAATTAAATATACGGTTTCCTGGAAAGTGTTTCCCTGCTGAGTTCTAGTGAAAGAAAAGTAACACAAAAAGCTGCAACTGGTCCAAAGATATTTACTTAATGTGAAAGGTTGAAGCCTCAGATTCTCTTAGAGGAAGCAGCTGGAGATTCACTTCTGTCACGACCCCTCCCTCGCTGATTGTTGTCAGATGTGAGCAGGTAGAAAGTGGGGACACCTGGTCAGGTCTCCACAGAGGCTACAAATACAGCTCCCTGTCAGAGTCTCAGTCTCTGTCCTGGGATCCACATCTGCTGCTTCAGGTTCCACACAGTCCGAACACCACGGATGCAGATGATCCTCACTCTCCTCCTCTTACCTCACAAAACATGAAAAATAACTAAACTGCGCTTTGAGCGGAATTAAAGTTTTTACGTCTGAACTGAGAAATTATTTGTAACAGACAGAATACAGAAGTACTTCTACTTGTAGTTCAGTCTTTAAACCAGATAAAATAAACCACATGGTTTAAAAACTGAACTGCAAGATCACAAATGTGTTGTGAATATATGAAAAGCTCAGTTTTAGTTCTGCATCAACCTCCCAGTTTTTAAGAAACCCAAACATAAATTGGCTTCAGAAAATTTTTGAAATGAAATTATTTTGGGGGAAATATCAGAATCTTCCTGACAGAATCAAATTTACAGAAACAAGTTAGTTTGAAGCTCACGCTCATGTTTTCACCTTTAATATTTGAACGTTTTCTGCCCTGTGTTCTGTCTGTCAGGTTGGTCTCATCAGGTGCTCCACTTCCTGTTTGTAGCTGTCACCATGGTGATGTGTGTCCTGCTCTGCTGGATGCTGTTGCCGTGACAGTGACCCTCAGCCAATCAGGAGTGATCAGCCCCATTGTCGCACTCGAAGGTGAGACTCACCTGAGGGCAGGTCTCAGGATTTTATGTCAAACTAATAAGATGATTAAAAATTATTTACACCAATAATGAGAAAACTTTTAGTTGTATATTACCAATATTGATAAAATAAGAAGGGGGGGGTTACATTAAGGATAAATGATGAAAGTTATTCAAAATGAAATAGAAACTACTGATCAAAGTCAAATGTGAATGGAATGAATTTTGTTGAAATTCTATGTAATATTTGGTAATCCACCATACAGGGTGAGTAATAGTAATCCATTTGTTTCCATTAGGATTTTACTGTACCAGCACTGACAGATAAAAAGTAAAAAATAAACTGTCAAAGTGAAACTCAGAAGTCCTGCTGAAAATTTTAAAAGCTAAATGTAAAACTTTTAATTAACCAAAGTTTAAAGCAATGTTAATTGAAATAAATGACTTGGTCATTTTAAGATGTTAAAAGTGCAATTTTTCTGTTAATGCTTTAAATCCATCACTTTACAGGATGTGTACATGAATAATAAGAAATAAGAATAAGAAAAGGACAAATGTTTGGCTGTGAAATAAAAGTTTAAATAATAGATTTAAATACATTTTACACCAACACGCTAAAATAAAAATAGTATTTTATCAGCCTGGATGCTTGATGTTCACATGATAAACTGCCCTCTGAGTTTCAGTAGAAACAGATGTTCAGTGAGGGAATAAATGTGGCTTGAGGAACAAAAACCGACTCAAACACACATAGTTCAACATGTCACTGAAGCCTCACAAGTAGTTTTCTTCTTTTTCGTCAGTTTCCAGCTGCTTCCTGATCTTCTGCTGTAAACAGCAACTGATCCATCAGACCCAGTCCAGAGGATGTGGACGAAGCAGCAGCGAGTCTGGATTTAATCAAATCACATCAAACCTCCTGTATTTTAAAGAACATCCAATAATTGTCCACTAAAGAACAGATTTACAGTCCCACGAGTTAGAGAACTGATTGTTCCTCAGTCAAACTGCTAAATCACTTTGGGTTCTTAACAGGTCTCAGTGGTTTGTATTTAGAACCTCAGAGTCTGAACTGAGATGAGCTTCAACTTGACTGAGGTAAACAATGTTGGGGTTTTTTTTTTTTTTGGTCTTTGTGAACACTGAGTTAACCAGAGCTGAAAGCTGATTGGTTCTGTCGGCCGGCCACCTCCTCCTCCCTGCTCTCTCATTGGCCGGTGGACTCATGACCTGCAGCCCGTTTATGATGAGCTGCAGGGTCCGTGTCACTTCAGGGACTGAACCACCAGATCAGGTACCCTGCTCTGACTCCTGTACGGTTGTAAACTATTACTTTTTAACAGTCAGTGTGAGGACGGGGCTTAGTCGGTTCAGTATTTCTGGTTAAAGTGAAGTTGAGCAGAATTAATCTAAATTTCAGGCTCAATTACTGAATTAAATGCAGGTGTCGTCCAGCTGGTTTTATTGTATAAGTCCCTTTGAACGGCTCCTGAATCTACTTTAACTGTCAGGTTTGATTTTCCTTTTCTTTTGACTGTTTAACTGAAGGTGAAGGAAAGTTTTTAATTGTGTGGAAAGAATCCGTTTCGAGGACGATCATCTGCAGCATCGAAAATAAACAGACACAGAGGCAACAAAAGGTTTTGTTGTACTGTTACACAATGACACTGATGTACCTGTAACTTAGCACAAAATCTTCATGTTCACACGTTTTCAAGCACATGAGACTGAAGACGATAAACTGCAGTTAATAGTAAATTTAAACATTTAATGAGAAAATCTGCAGCCGAGTTCTGTCACCGCCTCTAAAATCCACATGTTCGGATTAATAAACAGTGTTTGTGTAAATGTGCCACATCAAACGTTTAATCTGACGAAGCTTCTAGACAAATAACAGGTTTTACATTAATCATGTTGGATCATAAATGTTTGTACAAAAAGTTAAGTAAAGGTGTTTCAGTCTCTTCACAGTGGTGAACTGAGCGACCACTAAAACCACCGCGCTGCACGTTTGTCAGACGATTCAATCGCATGACACATGGTCACAGTTGTACAAATTGTTAAAAGACAAGTTTGAACCTGTTTGGGCTTCAAACTCATGAAAAATTAAGTTTTATTTCATCAAAATTATATATTTTATCAGCTGTTATCCGTTAATACACAAACACACACAACAAGTCTGTTATAAACTCTACTGTAACTCGACTTCATCTTTAGCAAGAGATAAAGATTTCATAATTTTTTTCTTACACAACTCTGACAAAGTTAATTGCTCAATTTTTAGTGCTGCTTCACTTTTTACACAAATTCAATTCAACTTTATTTCTATAGCACCAAATCACAACACAAGTCATCTCAAGGCACTTTACAGTGTTTAAGACTTTACACATTATATAAATATATACAGAATAATGTAGAAAACCCAACAGTCCCACTTGAGCAGCACCAGGAGACAGTGGGGAGGAACAACTCCCTTTAACGGAAGAAACCTCCAGCAGAACAGGCTCATCCGCCTCGACCGGTTGGGGTGAGTGGAAAGAGGAGAGAGAGTGAGAAAAGAACAACAGGTAACAGAGATCAAAACAACAACAACAAGGAGCAGCAGACGAGGCACTGGGCAGGTTGGTGTCCCGTCATATGTCGAAGTGTCCTTGGGCAAGACACTGAACGCCAAGCTGCCCCCGGGTGTGTCAGGTCAGCTGCACAGCAGCTCTGCCGTCGGTGTGTGAGTGTGTGTGTGAATGAGAAGCAGTGTAAAATCCCTTTAAGTACCGACAAGGTAGAAAAGCGCTATATAAGTGCAGAGCATTTAGCATTTACTCATGAATTCACCATGTCCGTCAGTTCGGAGTA